>SJYQ01014232.1:150730-279479 GCA_006410935.1 Redunca redunca
TACTGGTTGGGGCATAAACTTGAATAACTGTGATATTGAATGGTTTGCCTTGGAGACGAACAGAGATCATTCTGTCATTTTTGAGATTGCATCCAAGTACTGCATTTCGAACTCTTGTATTGACCATGATGGCTACTCCATTTCTTCTGAGGGATTCCTGCCCGCAGTAGTAGATATAATGGTCATCTGAGTTAAATTCACCCATTCCAGTCCATTTTAGTTCGCTGATTGCTAGAATGTCGACGTTCACCCTTGCCATCTCTTGTTTGACCACTTCCAATTTGCCTTGATTCATGGACCTGACATTCCAGGTTCCTATGCAATATTGCTCTTTACAGCATCGGACCTTGCTTCTATCACCAGTCACATCCACAACTGGGTGTTGTTTTTGCTTTGGCTCCATCCCTTCATTCTTTCTGGAGCTATTTCTCCACTGACCTCTAGTAGCATATTGCGCACCTAATGATCTGGGGAGTTCCTCTTTCAGTATCCTATCATTTTGCCTGTTCCTACTGTTCATGGGGTTCTCAAGGCAAGAATACTGAAGTGGTTGCCATTCCCGTCTCCAGTGGACCACATTCTGTCAGACCTCTCCACCATGACCCGCCCGTGTTGGGTTGCCCTGTAGGCATGGCTTGGTTTCATTGTGTTAGACAAGGCTGTGGTCCTAGTGTGATTAGATTGACTAGTTTTCTGTGAGTATGGTTTCAGTGTGTCTGCCCTCTGATGCCCTCTGATGCCTTGCAACACTTACCATCTTACTTGGGTTTGTCTTACCTTGGGCGTGGGGTGTCTCCTCATAGCTGCTCCAGCAAAGCACAGCCGCCGCTCCTTACCTTGGACAAGAGGTATCTCCTCACCGCCGCCCCTCCTGACCTTCAACGTGGGATAGCTCCTCTTGGCCCTCCTGCGCCAGTGCAGCCACGTTCCTTGGGCGTGGGTTGATCTTCCCGGCCGCTGCCCCTGGCCTCGGGGGCTGGGTGGCTCCTCCCGGCACCCCCTGGCCTTGGACGCGGGGTGGCTCCTCCCGGCCGCGCTGAGTGCGCCGGGCGTCACAGCCAGAATAGGAGGTGCAAACTCCTAGGTGTAAGATGGGCTCAGCCGTGCATTGTGCAACACAGGGAACATAGCCAATATGCTGTCATAACCGTAAATGGAACAGAACCTTTAAAAACTGTATAAAAATAAAATTTAAAAACTTAAACAATGGAATCCTAAAAGCCAAGTTCTTCTTGAGTGGGATTTTAAAAAATACCTAAATAATTTTAAAACTAGAAGAAAAAGGTTGGAGAAGACCCCCAGGGCAGTGGCTTAGGTGAGAAAATTCTCTGCAGCCCTTCCAGGAGAGGGGTGACCCGCTCACAGGAAGCAGCTTGAAATGGAGACAGACTTCTGTTTGGTAATTCTCCAGGAGGAAACTTTGGAGTCAGCGCTGTGGACAAAAAGGTGGGGGAGACCTAATTTCTTTTGTTTGACATTTGTTTAGCTTGTATTGCAGGAATCTGTAAGTCCTTGTCCAATTATTTGAAAATATTTAATAGTTTAATGATGTAATTGACGGTGTCACTGACTCGGTATGATGTGTTTGTTGATGGAGATGGAGGCTGTCTCTCAACCTGATTGGCAGTAAATAGCCTTGTATCCCAGAGAGGAGGAGGTTGTGTGCCTTCTAATATCCTCGTGGAGGTTGGCTGACCCAGAAGCTCAGCCTAATGAGCTTTGGACAGCAGGCTTCTGGAAGGACGATTGATTGTGACATGTTCGCTTAATGCAGCAAGCCTCCTGTGCTATAAAACAACGGAATACTTGGAAAGCCTGCTTTGCAAGGAACTGCCTTTCTTTAAGGTCATTCCAAATCTAACTGGAATTTAGTACAATAGCAGTAAAGCAGAGTCGAGATGAACATCTACTCTGAAATTAATTAATCAGCTGACTTCAGAAATGCGTGCTTCCCGAGTACTGTGTTGTGATAACTGACTCAAACCAGTCTCCTAAAGAACCAGCCTGCTCGAAGGCAGACCCACGGGTTCCGCTGTGAGTGTTTGTATCGGATCCATGCGCTTCTCTGTCCGGGTTTGAGTTTGAGTAAGCTCCAGGAGTTGGTGACGGACAGGGAGGCCTGGCGTGTTGCAGTTCATGGGGTCACAAAGAGTCAGATACAACTGAGCGACTGAACTGAACTGAGTAAACATCTCTTATCTTGCTGATCTGCATCTTGAAGGGTGGGACTCTTGGGCTCACCTCTTCCGTACTGTGTCCCCAGAGCCCAGAAGAGCGTCCCCGGAACATCACAGCAAGTGCTCCTTAAATGTTTGTTGTGTTTGCACCTGTGGATAAGCTCTTGTACACCTCTGCATCCCGCCCTGCCCCTGCTGGCCTGTTAGTAACCAGAAGCTCTCCACGTTCCTTCCTGTCAATGCTGGCTTTGCACGTGTCAGGCCTTCCATCTCAGTGTTCCTCATCTTCACGGTGGGTGGCTGGTTCCTTCATCTCTGCCAAGTCTTGCCTGCCTGTGTTTCCTCCTCCGATGGTGGCCTTCCCAGACGCACAGCAGCAAGCTGCCTCCTTGCTTTTCCTTCTCTGACTCAGTGCTGCCTCCTCCCAGCCCCTCACCCTCCAGGTGCCCCTTCTGTGAGCACCATCCTGATCATCACCATCCCCTTCTTCTTTTCTTCCCATCTTGATTCTCTTCTGGCAAAACCGCGAATCTGGTCGCCCCACTTTCTGGTTGCTCCATCTTATGTCCATGTCAGAGCAACTCACTGCTTCTAAGAAACATTGCAACTGTGCCTACAGGACTCGCTTTAAATGTGTATCCACAGACCTCCAAACACAGCACACCCCCGGCAGTCCAGACATGGGTAAACTCCCTTCCTGTTTGCATACTTTCTCTTCTCTTTCTCAGATTCCTACCCTAAACCCTCCTCCACCAGACAGGGACCTCAGACTTCGTGGAGAAAATGGGTGGAATCACATGGGAAATAACTTATCCCTCTGCACTTTTATTTCCAGTTTTTCACTAGACTTATTCAGGCATTTAGAATCATTTTCCCTAGAGTTAACAATCAAAAGCTAGTTTTGGAAAGAACTATCAACTTACCAGAAGGTCCTGAAATGGTTGAGGCCACCACCAGTAATGTGTTGGACATTTTTAAGATGGAATTAATGGTATCTCTTTACTTTATGTTTCTGATCCCTGGGAAGGTTGATTGTTTTCCCACCTAAGAAGTCTTTGATTTCTCAACCCCACCCCTTTTGGAAAGACACGTAGGATTTTCTTCTTCCTTTTTCAAATTATTTCTTATTTTTTAAAATTTAATTTTTATTTAAATTGGAATATAGTTAAGTTATAATGTTGTGTTAGTTTCAGGTGTACAGCAAAGTGATTCAGTTATACATATAACCATTCTTTCTCAGCTTCTTTTTCCATATAGTTTATTACAGAATATTGAGTAGAGTCCCCTGTGCTATACAGTAGGTCCTTGTTGATTGTCTGTTTTGTGTATAGTAAGGTGTGTGTGTTAATCCCAAATTCTTTATTTATCTCTTCCCCCTTTGGTTTCCCTTTGATAACTATAAGTCTGTTTCTAAAGTCTGTGAGTCTGCTTCTGTTTTATAAATAGTTATTTGTATAATTTTTTTTAGAATTCACATATCAGTGATATCATATGATATTTGTCTGACTTCAGTTAGTATGATAGTCTCTAGATCTATCCATGTTGCAGTAAATGGTATTAGTTCACTCTTTCTCATGGTTGAGTAATATTCCATTCTGTATATGTACCACATTTTTACCTGTTCCTCTGTTGATGGACATTTAAGTTGCTTCGATGTCTGGGCTATTGTAAATAGTGCTGCAGTGAACATTGCATGTATCTTTTCAAATTATGGTTTTCTCTGGATAAACAGAAGTGGGATACAGTTCAGTTGAGTTTAGGTCAGTTACTCAGTCGTGTTTGACTCTTTGCGACCCCATGAATCGCAGCACGCCAGGCCTCCCTGTCCATCACCATCTCCCAGAGTTCACTCAAACTCACGTCCATTGAGTTGGTGATGCCATCCAGCCATCTCATCCTCTGTCGTCCCCTTCTCCTCCTGTCCCCAGTCCCTCCCAGCATCAGAGTCTTTTCCAATGAGTCAGCTCTTTGCATCAGGTGGCGAAAGTACTGGAGTTTTGGCTTCAACATCAGTCTTTCCAATGAACACTCAGGACTGGTCTCCTTTAGGATGGACTGGTTGGATCTCTTTGCAGTCCAAGGGACTTGCAAGAGTCTTCTCCGGCACCACAGTTCAAAAGCATCAATTCTTCGGCACTCAGCTTTCTTCACAATCCAACTCTCACATCCATACATGACCACTGGAAAAACCATAGCCTTGACAAGACGGACCTTTGTTGGCAAAGTAATATCTCTGCCTTTTAATATGCTATCTGCTGCTGCTAAGTCACGTCAGTCATGTCCGACTCTGTGTTACCCCATAGATGGCAGCCCACCAGGCTACCCTGTCCCTAGGATTCTCCAGGCAAGAACACTGGAGTGGGTTGCCATTTCCTTCTCCAATGCATGCAAGTGAAAATGAAAGGGAAGTCGCTCAGTCGTGTCCAACTATTCATGACCCCATGGACTGTAGCCTACCAGGCTCCTCTATCCATGGGATTTCCCAGGCAAGAGTACTGGAGTGGGGTGCCATTGCCTTCTCTATGCTATCTAGGTTGGTCATAACTTTTCTTCCAGGGAGTAAGCATCTTTTAATTTCATGGCTGCAGTCACCATCTGCAGTGATTTTGGAGCCCAAAAAAATAAAGTCTGACACTGTTTCCACTGTTTCCCNTATTGAGTGCAGCACTTTCACAGCATCATCTTTCAGGATTTGAAATAGCTTAACTGGAATTCCATCACCTCCACTAGCTTTGTTCGTGGTGATGCTTTCTAAGGCCCACTTGACTTCACATTCCAGGATGTCTGGCTCTAGGTGAGTGATCATAAGAAGTGGGATTACTGGATGATATGGCAGTTCTATTTCTAGTTTTTTAAGGAACCCCCATTCCGTTCTCCCTAGTGCTTGTACATATTTACTTTCCCACCAGTAGTATAGGAGGAGGATTGTTGTAAAACAAAATGTAGCAAAACTGCTTAAGAATATTGCCATGACTGTTTCTAGATATTTTTTTCAAGCAAAACGTTCTTGCTTTGAAGAAGGTAGTTTCTTAGATCTGATTTCGGTGTCTTGTTTAGGGCATGCAAGTTTTACTGAGCCCTTGCCACAGATGGTAACACTGGTTTAGTGATTCTGAGATTTGCGTGGGAGAGAGAACATTTCCTACTTCGACAGTTCCCGGTTGAGGAGGCAGGATGCATTTACAGAGAATGAATAGTCCGGGGGACCTGTGAGCCAGTGGGTCATTCAGTGTCACACGTGAGTGATGAGCCATAGGTGTCTGATGACAGGAGAAGTGAGCTGAGAACCTCAAGTTTCAACTTTGAAGAGTATAGAAGGAGGGTTTCGATAGATGGAGGAATAGAACCACCAACCTCAGAGGGGTCTTGAAGAAGGTGTGTTTTGTTTGGGGGAAAAGGAAGGGATTCTGGCTAGATTGGAGGCGTTTTTATTTATAGGGTGACATAATTACAGCAACTGTCTATTGACTGGGTAATATGCGCTGGGCATCTTGTTCAGAGCTTTTCACGTATTACTTTTTAATCATGGGTGTTACTGCCTCCATATTACAGATGAGAAAATTGAGGTCCAGGGACATTAAATAGATGGCCAAGTTCACACAGCATTACATATCAGACCTGGGATTTGAACTCAGGATCACCTGATTTACAGTGACCATTCAATTTATCATCCAAGCTAGAACGTTTTAAGAGTGGAAGGGAGCACTGGTGCTGATTAGGCCAGGACAGCGTGTTCGGACCTAGATGGCTTGGAAGATAAGTGGTGGAGGCCGTGCAAAACGGGTTGTTCAGTTAAGTGCAGTCACTCAGTCATGTTCAGCTCTTTGCGACCCCATGGACTGTAGCACGCCAGGCCTCCCTGTCCATCACCAACTCCCAGAGTTTACTGAAACTCGTGTCCATTGAATCGGTGATGCCATCCAACCATCTCATCCTCTGTCGTCCCCTTCTCCTCCTGCCTTCAGTCTTTCCCAGCATCAGGGTCTTTTCAAATGAGTCAGCTCTTCGCATCAGGTGGCCAAAGTATTGGCGTTTCAGTTTCAGCATCAGTCCCTCCAATGAACACCCAAGACTGATCTCCTTTAGGATGGACTGGTTGGATCTCCTTGCAGTCCAAGGGACTCTCAAGAGTCTTCTCCAACACCACAGTTCAAAAGCATCAATTCTTCAATGCTCAGCTTTCTTTATGATCCAACTCTCACATCTGTACGTGACTACTGGAAAAACCATAGCTTTGACTAGATGGACCTTTGTTGGCAAAGTAATGTCTCTGCTTTTTAATATGCTGTCTAGTTTGGTTATAACTTTTCTTCCAACAAGGTTGTAGGCTAATTGATTTGACAGCATTGTATAGGATGGAGTGCAGTTAGAAGAGATGAGAGTCTCAGGGAATAATCAGTAGGTGAGTTCATTAAAAGCAGGTTACATATGAGGAAGGTCTGAATTGAATGATGGAGTGAGAGAGAAGTAAGATTTCTTACAAATTGTTGATAATGAAAAATTTCAAACCTACCCCAAACTGGGAAGAATAATACAGTGGATTCCTACATGCCAGTGGCCCAGATGAAAAACTTACCTGATTTTGTCCTTTTTGTTTCATCCATCTTCCTTTTTAATTCTTTTTTTTCCACTTCCATGTGCATTTATAAAGAATATGGACATTTCTTACTATCCATAGTGCATTACCAACTTATCAAAATTAATGAGAATGCTAATTTTTTGCCATTAGTTCTCATTTCTCTTTGATATCCACATTTTCCCAGTTACCTTTTTACTGATTCCTTTATTCCCGTGAGTCACTATCCCAACAAGGAAGGAAGAAACCATTAAGCACTGTGACTTTCCAAAGCTGAGTCCAACAGTTTTGAGCTTGATAAAAAGAAAACTAAGTTAATTGGCTAACTGGTACAGGAAATCATTTGGAAATGGAATTTTCCAGATCCCTTTATAAACAAAATAATTTGGAAAATGGTTTCAGGGGAAGATGGGAAGAGAGCCAAGAAATTTTTTCCTTCCAAATTTTGTTTTGAATAATTTGTAATCTTTAGAAATTGTACAAAAGTGGTACAGATGGATATCTGTACATTCTTTACCTAGCTTCATCAGTTGTTAGCAGTTTGTTACAGCATTGTATACTTCATCATGTATCTCGTATGAATAAGTCTCTCTCATGGACTTCTGGTTGCTGTGGGGAGGATTGTGGGGAAGAGGTAGTTGGGGAGTTTAGGATGGACGTGTACACACTGCTATGTTTAAAATGGATAGCTGACAAGGACCTACTGTACAGCGCATGGAACTCTGCTCAGTGTTGTGTGGTGGCCTGGATGGGAGGGAGTTTTGGGGAGAATGGATACATGTGTATGTATGGCTGAGTCCCTTTGCTGTCCACCGGAAACTATCACGTTGTTAATCGGCCATACCTCAGTACAAAATAAAAAGTTAAAAAAAAAAAGTCTCTCTCCAACCACATGCAAGTACAACACTCAGGGCATTTAACGTTATTATAATGCTTTTATCTAATATACAGTTCATATTTACATTTCTCAGAATTTCCCATAATGTTCTATTTTTTAATTCCCTAGATCCAATATTCAGTCTAAAATCTTGCTTCACCTGTGTAGCTATAGTCTCCTTTAATCTAAAACAGTTCTCTGGGACTTTTTTCCTTTATATAATACACATTTTTTTATTAACCTAAGCCATCCTCCTCCCCAAATGTATTTTTATATTTGAATTTAATCAATGGCTCATGATTGGATTCAAATGAAATATTTTGTCAGGGGTGGCATCCTGTCAGGAGGTTATTGATGTCAGTTGGTCCTGTTTCTGGTGAAGTGAAGTTTTATTTGGTTTCTTTCCTAGGTTTTTCCATATCCTGTTCCCCAGCACTCATTTGCTTAGTGCTTTTAGCATCCATGGATTACACCTGCCTGTATAAATCCTCACCATGGTGGCTGTAAACGGGAACGTTCTACCACTTCTTTTCCGGTCATTAGTGGGCTTTCTGCGGCATCAGGAGCATTCTGGTGCCACGTCTCAGGCATGGGGGAACCACACAGTCCAGTGCTTCCCAAGGACTCTGGTGACTTTGAGTGGCTGGAACAGAGCTCAGAGCTTGGATTCTGTATAAGTGCAGTGAATGTGAGTCTCCACATACAGATGCTTAAACGATAGGGGTGGAAGGTCCACAGGCTCCATCAGTTGCTGGGGAGGCCTCCTCTAGCCTGTGAATTCTCTGCAGGGGCCCAAGAGTGCTTAGACTCAGCTCTCATGAAGCATTCCTTCTCATCTGCATGCTACTTGCAGAGTTCCCATCCCATAGCCAATAGACAGGCATAGCTACAGACCCAACAGAAGTTGGTTTGTGTTGTGTTTAAATCGAAAGAAGGTGGGCTTTGGGCATTTCATCCCTTCTTTTCGTTAGGTAGGAGAGATTCAGAGCAAACAAGCAGTGTTGTGTTGGTAATGGGGTTTGGGGCATTGACTTTGGGGACCACCAGGCTCTTGTTAGTCCCCGCCTCATTCTGAGTTTGTCTCATCCCTGCCACGAGGAGTGACTGGAGGACCGTGTAAAAGGCCTGGCCACCAAGCCAGGCTCAGGAGCTGGGCCCCGGGTTTGTTCCTTCAGCCTGAAGCTCCTTCCTTTAACTTACTTCGTTTCTCCTCCTCCGTTAAGACACAGGTCAGTTATCTGTTGCCCTGTCTTTCCTTCCTCCCCAGAGCTCCTCTGCTTAGCCTGCAGACGTTGAATCTTGTATGACCACATTGTACCACACAGCACACCTACCTCCCATCTCCTTATCTGTCTTCCTGGTAGACTGTGAGCCCATTCACCGCAGGATTATATCTTTTCATCGCTGAAACCTTAGCGCTAGTATGAGATCTGGGACATATTTGTGCTTACTAATTTTTTTTTTAAGATACAACTCTTTATTGCGGTATCATTGGTTTACTGTGTACAACACAGTGGTTCAAATTTTTTACAGACTTTACTCCATTTTAAGTTAATATAAAGTATTGGCTGTATTCCCTGTGATGTACAGTATATCCTTGCAGCTTTTTCATTTTATACGTAGTAGTTTGTACCTCTTAATCCCCTGCCCAGTCTTCATCCTCTGCTTTCTCCCCTCTGCCTTCACTCTGCTGGCAGTTTGTTCTCTGTATCTGTGAGCTTACATTCTGTTATATTCATTAGTTTGTTTTGTTTTTCTTAGGTGGTCTATGTAAGCGGTAATATAGGGTCTTGGTTTTTCTCTGACTTGGTTCACTAAGCATGCGGCCCTCCAGATTCATCCATGTTGTTGCTAATGGCAACATTCCCTCCTCTTCTGTGGCCGAGCAGCGCTCCACTGTGTACGTGCCACGTGTTCTCCATCCGTTGTCTGCGGGAGGGCACTAGGTCGCCTCCATGTCTTGGCCGCTGTAAACGTCACTGCTGTGAGCGCTGGGGTGCGTGCATCTTTTCAGATGAGCGTTTCCGTTTTCTTCAGACACCCACCCAGAAGCGGCATTGCTAGATCATATATATGGCAGTTCTGTTTTTAGTTTTCTGAGGAACCTCCGTAGCGTTTGCTTTAATGGCTGTACAGGTTTGTATTCTCACCGACAGTGTACTAGGGTTCTCTTTTCTCCACGTCCTTGCCGACACGTGTTATTTTGTGCTCTTTGGTGATAGCCGTTCTGACACTTGGGAGGTGATATCTCATTGTGTGTTTTTGAAATTTGTTTTTGTTTGGTTTTTGGTTGTGCTGGGTCTTTGTTGCTGCACGTGGGTTTTCTCTAGTTGCGGTGAGCAGAGGCTGCTCTTCGCTGCGGTGTTCAGGCTTCCTAAGCCCGTGGCCTCTCTTGCTGTGGAGCCCAGGCTCTGGGAGCGCTGACTCGAGCCGCTGCGGCACGTGGGCTCATGTGCTTCACCGCATGGGGACTCTCTCCAGACCAGGGGTCAAACCCGTGTCCCCTGCATTGGCAGACAGATTCTTATCTCCTGTACCACCAGGGAAGCTCCTCCCTGTGGTTTGATTTGCATTTCTCTTGGTGTTCGTTTATGGTGAGCATCTTTTCTTGTGACTGTTGCCATATTATTTAGTTGGGTTGTTTGGGTTTTTTTTTTGATATTAAGTTGTGTGAGCTGTAATTTAGTTATTAACCCCTTATCAGTCATATCATTTGCAAATACTTTCTCCCAATCAGTAGGTTTTCTTTTCGTTTTTGTCTGTGGTTTCCTTTGTTATGCAAAAGCTTTTAAGTTTAATTAGGTTCCAAATATTTATTTTTGCTTTTATTCCTTCTGTTTTAGGAGACAGATCAAAAACAAATATTGCCATGATTATGTCAAAAAGTGTTCTGCCTATGTTTTCTTTTTGGAGTTGTATGGTTTCCAGTCTTAAATTGAGGTCTTTAATCCACTTTGAGTTGATTTTTGCATAAGGTGTGAGAAAACGTTCTAGTTTCATTCTTTTACACGTAGCTGTCCAATTTTCCCTGCATCACTTATTGAAGCTACTCTCTTTTCTTCATTGTACACTCTTGCCTCCTTTGTTGTAGATTAGTTGACCACAAGTGCATGAGTTTATCTCTGGGCTCTCTATATGATCTCTGTGTCTGTCTGTAGGCCCGTATCATATTGTTTTGACTACTGTAGCTTTGTGACATAGTCTGAAGTCAAGGCATATGATACCTCCAGCTCTGTTCTTTTTTTCTCAAGACTGCTTTGACTAGTCAGGGTCTTTGTGTTCCCATGAAAATTTTAGAATTATCTGTCCTAGTTCTGTGAAAAATGCTGTTGGTATTTTAATAGGGATTGCACTGCATCTATAGATTGCCTTTAGGTAATATGGACATTTTAATAATACGGATTCTTCCAATCTGTGAACACAGTATATCTTTCCATCTACCTATCAAATATTTTTGTGAGTGCAGTCTAATTATATCATTATACCTATGGGAATACTCAGATCTAAGAGGGTAAGGGACTTAATTGAATATGATAGAGCAAGTAAATGGAGAACTGGGACAAGACCACAGTCTTCTCCTCTTAATCTGCCGCTAATAGATATTTTGCCAATATTTATCTTGGATCCAAAAGCCCAAAGACCTATCTTTTCATAAACTACCACTTCAGCCAAGCCACCACCTCCACTGTCACCACCACCACCAACACCACGATTTGGAGGCATTCATTATTATGTCAGATACCCTTTGAGGTGCTTTACACACCACATATAATTTACAGTACTTGGGATCATTCTGCCAGCTAGGTCTTAGTAACTCATTGTCCATATGAAGAAATGGAAGCATAGAGAATTCAGGTCAGTGGCCCAAGTCACCTTCCAAGCCCACAGGTGGCAAGGCTAGATCTAGAATCTGAACCACACAGCGCTGTGTGCTGGAAAGTGCGTGGGCTTCTGCATTAAGATGTTCCTGACTATGAATTTCTGCCCCATCACTTATGAACCAAGTGATCTCATGCAGCGTGTTCAGCCTTCTGAGCTGCAGGGAATCAGAAGGGCCCTACTTCCCCTACCGGATTCCTGGGAGGATCGTGTGTGATGGCTGTCTTATGTCATTTTGAGAAGCTCCTAAGTAGCAGTTGCTTTCTCTTCATTCTGCAAATGAAGAATTGAGGCCCAGAGAGTTTCTTTAATTCGATCCATATTCTAAGTGGTCACATGGCTTCTGAGTAGTGACGGCAGAAATTGAAGCCGGTTATGACTGGTTCTAAACTGCATGCTGCTCTTGCTCTGCCGTGCTCCCTAAAGCACATGGCTCATTGGTGAGTCACAGGGCCCCACGAATTCCCTGGTGGCTCAGATGGCAACGAATCTGCCTGCAGTGCAGGAGCCCTGGGTCAGGAAGATCCCCTGGAGAAAGGAATGGCAACCCACTCCAGTATTCTTGCCTGGAGAATTCCATGGACAGAGGAGCCTGGCGGGCTACAGTCCTTGGGGTCGCAAAGAGTCAGCCAGGACTGAGTGACTCATGTAACACTATCTTCCGCTCCATTTCCTCTAAAGGATTCTGAGAAAGAATATAGATGCAGGGGCCCACAGGTTGGAAACTTGGACAGAGCAGAACAAATTATAATTCTTAGAGAATTGCCGCTAGATTGATTTATAGTAAAAAAAATTTAGGATTAATTTAAGGAGAGTAGAGTCCTCTTATTCAACATAATTATGATTGGTAGTTGATTGGTTAAAGTTGTTAAATTTGGAGTATCCGAAAAATTGTACATACTTTTCTTAGGCATTTTATTTTACCTTGAATTATAAATGTAAATCGTCTCAGGAATCTTTTTTTTTTTAAGTTCCTGTCTGAAGCTTCTCTAACATCTGGATTGTCTCTGGATCTGATACTCTCCTAACGATGGGTCATATTGTTTTCTTTCTTTTACGTGTGTCTTGTGATTTTTTTTTCTGAATGCTGGACACTGTGTGTAGAATTAGAGAAACTGGGGTGACCTGGCCCTGTCTCGTGTCCGTCAGGCTGTTCGTGTGGGAAGCTGAGTCCTTCCGGTCAGTTGGTGAGCTGGGTTGAGTCAGTTTGTTGCTGTAGCGACTTGAGCACACCGCACTCAGGCTTTCTGGTCCCCCCGCTAGAGTGCGCGGTGCCCTGCGCATAGTGAGGGGCCTGGCGTGCGTGCAGGAGGGCTGTCTGCAGCGTCCCCGCGCCGCCCTCATCACTGGTCAGCCCCTGCTCACCTGTCGCGCCTGGCGCTCTGGGTCCTTCCGCCCCGGTAGAGGTGCTTGTCACTCGGTGCTGCCTCTTGCAGGGAGGCATTGTCACCCTGGTCCAGCTTCAGGCTTAGCCAGGCCTGTGCCACTTGAGCCTGGGGGGTGGCAGTGGGGTTTTCTCAGCATTCCTAGGCCTTTTCCCCGTGGCAGCCATGCTCTGACCTAGAATCTGCCCTGGTGTTGGGAAGAAGCAAGGTTTCTGCCCTAAGAGTGCCTTCCTTCCTGGGACCAAAGGAGCCTTGCTTCCACCCTGCCCTCCCCTACCAGCAATTGGTCTTTCCCTGTGTCCTACAGGTGGGAGGGTTTCCAGCCTCTTTTCCATGATCAGTTGGGCTTTGCTTCTCCTCGAAGCCTGGAAGAAGCAGTGGAGTGTTGCCTTGGCCACGGGGCGCTGAGGCTTTGCGTTGTCTCAGAGGAACGTCTAGGGAAATATATGGACTTTGCGTGTGTCAGCTCGCCACCTCCTGCCCACCTGACCCCAAGGGGACTTTCTCTAGGTACCTGCCCTGCCCCAGTCTCTTTCATAGTCACCCCATGGAAGCTTCCAGCAGATACAAGCCCCTCCGTGATTCTGGGCTCTCGTGTAGCCCACGGGGACATGCTACTCCAGACTCAGGCTTTACGGTGTTGTGAACACTTGCAGTGGTTCCTTCTGCCTGACCACCAAAGGGGAAACAGCTAGCACGTCCCTTGTCTCACCTCAGCCGCGTGGTGCTCACTGGAATAGATTGCTTCGTGGTCTCAGCTCTCTGATGCATCCAGGAAAGCAATAATGTCACCTGTTATGTGACCAGTTCTCCATTCTAGCGGGTGGCACTAGTTTGGAGGTTCCCGAGTCCTCATTTTCCACCAAACAATCTGAAAGTCAGGCCAGTTCAGTTCAGTTCAGTTCAGTCGTTCCGTCATGTCAGACTCTGTGACCCCATGGACTGCTGCAGGCCAGGCTTCCTTGTCCCTCACTGACTACTGCAGCTTGCTCAAACTTAGGTCCATCGAGTCAGTGATGCCATCCAACCATCTCATCTTCTGTCATCCTGTTCTCCTCCTGCCCTCAATCTTTCCCAGCATCAGGGTCTTTTCCAGTAAGTAAGTTCTTCACATCAGGTGGCCAGAGTACTGGAGTTTCAGCTTCAGCATCAGTCCTTCCAATGAATATTCAGGATTGATTTCCTTCAGGATGGACTGGTTGGATCTCCTTGCAGTCCAAGGGACTCTCAAGAGTCTTCCCCAACAGCACAGTTCAAAAACATCAATTCTGTGCTCAGCTTTCTTTATGGTCCAACTCTCATATCCATGCATGAGTATTGGAAAAACCATAGCTTTGACTAGATGGACCTTTGTCGGCAAAGTGATGTCTCTGCTTTTTAATATGCTGTCTAGGTTGGTCATAGCTTTTCTTCCAAGGAGCAAGCGTCTTCTAATTTCGTGGCTGTGGTCACCATTTGCAGTGATTTTGGAGCCCAAGAAAATAAAGTCTGTCACTATTTCCACTGTTTCCCCATCTATTTGTCGTGAAGTGATGGGACCAGATTCCATGATCTTAGTTTTCTGAATGTTGAGTTTTAAACCAGCTTTTTCACTCTCCTCTTTCACTTCATCAAGAGGCTCTTTAGTTCCTCTTTTCTTTCTGCCATAAAGTTGGTGTCATCTGCATAGCTGAGGTTATTGATATTTCTCCTGGCAATATTGATTCCAGCCTGTGCTTCATCCAGCCCAGCATTTCTCATGATGTACTCTGCATATTAGCTAGGTAAGCAGGGTGAGAATATACAGCCTTGATGTACTCCTTTTCCGATTTGGAACCAGTTCATTGTTCCATGTCTGGTTCTAACTGTTGCTACTTGACCTGCATATAGATTTCTCAGGAGGCAGATAAGGTGGTCTGGTATTGTCATCTTTTTAAGAATTTTCTACAGTTTGTTGTGAATGTCAGGGGAATGTCATCCTAATGTCAAAGGAGTGTAAGTCTCTGGGTAGGAATTTCCCCAGCAACACAGCTCCTGCGGCTTCTAGTTCAGGTTTTATGCCACTAACAAGAATCTGCGGTGTCCACTGAGCACTGATTCCCACCCCCACCCCTGGATTCTTATTTTTCTATCAGGACTTTTGGGTTTCCCTGGTGACTCAGATGGTAAAGAATGTTCCTGAATGGAGACCTGAGTTTGATCCCTGGGTCAGGAATGTCCCCTGGAGAAAGCAATGGCAACGCACTCCAGTATTCTTGCCTGGGAAACCCCGGGGACAGAGGAGCCTGGTGGGCTAGAGTCCATGAGGTCACGTAGAGTCGGACACAACTGAGCGACTAACACTTTCCCTTTCATCAGGGCTTTGAGAGTGGCTGCTCCTTCAGTGCATTCAACAGATCTTTCCATGTATAAAATAACCCCTCTTTAGTGAGTTTTAAAAAACGTTCAGTTTAGAATCTGTATAAACAACTTTTGTTTCTTGTAGTTGTGTTTTGTCTGTTTACATAATGTTTAGTTAAGTTATGAAATTACATCAACAAGGACAACTGACAGAAAGCAGTTTGGGGACCAACATGAGGGGCTCTTGGAGATTGTACAGCTCAGCTGGTGCAAGCTGAGAGAATGCAGACAAAACCGCAAAAGAGGGTGCTCCTGGTGTGTTAGTAACAAAACCCTGGGAGAGTGTATGTTGCCTGGACCACATACTTGTTGGGACAAGACTGGGCTTTTCTAGATCGTGAACATGCGATTATGACCTTTCCAATGATTATGTATTGGGAAACATCTGAGACTTTGCAGATTTTAGCTTCATTTCTTTTCAGGTTTTTTTCTTGTTTCTTTTGGCCATGCCACAGGGCCTGTGGGATCTTAGTTCCCCGACCAGGAATCAAACCCATGAACCCTGCATTGGAAGTGCAGGGTCAACTACTGGACCACCAGGGAGGTAGCAAGGTTTTTTTTGTTTGTTTGTTTTTTACATGCTGACATACGGTAAGAGTGACTCTGGATCACGTCTCCTACACAAGAAACTGTCACATCTGGTTATATTTATAGGAACTAGAATTTTTTAGCTTGATAGTGTTATAAACTCTGTCCTTTTATGTTTTTTGGGGGAGAGGAGGGCTGGTAAAGGGGTGAAAGAGGATGTCTTTCATGTTGTTTCATTATTAGACAATAAATAGATTTGTTTAAAAATTTTAAGATACTCTCTTAAAAATTCAAGGAAGTTCAGAGTATACACAGGAAAAATTCTTCCTGCTGCACTCTGCTCCTGGTCTCACTCTGTATCCACGGGGGGCATGGTCCGTAGCTGAGCCTTATATTGTCACATGAGGGAGCAAAATGGGAGTTTGATTTGCACGCTCACAGGAGTATCTCTGCGGTCACATGGACCTCGGCGCAGACAAAAGATGTGATTCAAACATCCTCAAGGCCAACATTCCTCAAATGGAGAGCAGACAGAAAGTGTGCCTTCCAGGAGTGTCTTAGTGAGGGAATGACCACACATCTGGACTCTGCAGGTATCTTGGCTGTGTTCCCTGCCTTCCCCATCCTGGATTTACCAGCGGTGGCAACGCAGCTGCCGGTCCGTCTTTGTCTGGGGCCCGGTGGCCCCCTCCCAGCCCCGTCCCGTGATCAGGGAGTCCACTGGGTTTTCAGCCCTTATTCCAGTGGCATCTTTGTCAGGGATTCCAAGTTCCAGAGACCCCACAAGTCCCCCTGCTCCTGTGCAATGCAACAGCCTGCCTTCTCTAAGGCATTTGAAATGATTGAAGGGCCAGCCTGCCCCATTCGCAGACTTGGCTGTACGCGGTCTAACAGTGAAATAGAATCCCCGGTGTGGATGGATGTGAGCTGGTCCCAGGGAAAGTCAGGGCCAGACTGGTCCCGGAGGTATTCTCAAGAATCGTGTCCTGTGGAGCGTCTGCCTGGGCTCTTTGCTGGAAGAGTGAGCTAGTGGCAATGTGAATCCTGGTGCAAGCCCGCGTGTCCTCCTGCAGGGAAGCCGCTCCAGTTAATTCAAGGAGAACTGTTCAAGTGAAAGGAAACTACACCGAGGGTTGATTCACATTGTATTAAATACAGGAAAAGGAGTTTTGCCCTCTGGGATACTTGGTGACTTTCCTGGAGACACAGAGACTACCTTTGATAAGTTCCCGTAGAGGTGGCTTGGCTTTCAAATATCTGAAGCATCAGTCCCTTTACTGAACCACAGACCGAAGGACTTGGGCGTGTTGATGGAGGAGGTCAGCTGCAGAAGTTTCCGTGAAACTGAAAGGTACAGGACTGTGGCTGCCTGACGGGATTGTCGAAATGCATTCTTCTTTAAGTGTTAAGTTCAGATGGACTCATGGTGGGCACTCCAGAAGGAATATGGTGAACTCCAGGACGCCGCGAGGCAGTGGCATGGTTTAGGTCCCCAAATTGACATCCAGAGCAGCCAGACGAAGGTGTAAACCAAGGAGTGGGCAGGTCACGTTCATCCCGATGTCAAAGAACAGCGAGCACGTTTCAGCCAGTCAGGCTGCTGGAAGATGGGCTCGCTGAAGTGTCTTCGTCAGAGAAGTGACACTTAACCTTGGCAACTGACCGACTAATTCAGTTCAGATGTTTTTGATGAAAGTATTTTCAAGATACAATTGTCTGCCTTTTAGTTCAGCGCACACCAAACCTAAGTCGACTCAGGGTTCTTTGTTCCATCATTCAGGATCAGTTGTCCTCGGAGATGACCTTTGGCCCCCCGTCCTTGCCTGAAGGGGCCCGATGACCTGGCTGGGGGCTCAGGTTGTCAGGAGTTGTCACTGCTGAGGGTGACAGGGCTGCTCAGATAAGCTCTGCTCCAGCACGCCCGCGGGGCGTAACCATTCCTTGGGGAGCGCAGCTGGCATGGCCAGGTTGTGGTTGGTCTTCTGTGTCCATGTGGCCAGAAAGTGGTACCCAGTGATTTGGTGAAATGCTAATCTAAGCATTGCTGGGAAGGGGTTTTGTAGCTATGGCTGACACCTACAGGAAGATGACTCCGTCGAGGGGGCTCCCCTCCATAATGTGGGTAGCCCTCATCCAATCAGCTGAAAGGTCTTCAGAGCAAAGCCAGATTTCCACAGGAAGGAGAGACTCAGCTTCAGTCAGCCGCTGCCTGAGACCCTGACCTGCCCTGAGATTTCAGACTGGCTCGTGCCCACGAGTCCTTAAGATCAGTCTCTCACCTTCTCTCTCTCCCTCCCCCTCTGTCTCTCCTCCTATTTCTATCTCTAGCGCTATATATTTCTCTGTCTCATCTCTTTATCTCTGTCTCTTTATCTTTATCTCCATCTCTTTCTTTTCCTGTGTCTCTTTATCTCTGTCTGTATCATCTTGCCTCTTCCTGGTTCTGATTCTTTGGAGAACCTGGCTGACACAGGTAGCTATCTCCAGTGTTTGAGGCTGGGGGTGAGGAGGTAATATGTAGCTGGAGAAAAGTCTAGTCCTCTCCCAATTCCAGTCACTGAAGAACTGAATAAGCAAGGTCCTACCGTTTTCAGGGCAGAGCAGTATGAGGGTGAAGGTGAAGGACAGACACCAACATTCCCACGTCAGTGTATGATGCCACATATTGAGCACTGCGCTAAACTCTGCTCAGGACAAAATGCCTCAAGCTCTTCCATACCCATGGGCCACACACGTGGACCACAGTCTTGTCTAACTCCATGAAACTATGAGCCGTGCCATTCAGGGCCACCCAAGAAGGACGACGGGTCGTGGTGGAGAGTTCTGACAAACATGGTCCACTGGAGAAGAGAATGGCAAGCCACTTCAGTATTCTTGCCTTGAGAACCCCACGAATGGCATCTGATCCCATCACTTCAGGGCAAATAGATGGGGAAACAGTGGAAACAGTGACAGACTTTATTTTCTTGGGCTCCAAAATCACTGCAGATGGTGACTGCAGCCACGAAATTAGAAGACGCTTGCTCCTTGGAAGGAAAGCTATGACCAACCTAGGCAGCATATTCAAAAGCAGAGACATCACTTTGCCAACAAAGGTCCATCTAGTCACAGCTGTGGTTTTACCAGTACTCGTGTATGGATGTGAGAGTTGGACCATAAAGAAATCTGAGTACAGAAGAATTGATGCTTTTGAACTATGGTGTTGGAGAAGACTCTTGAGAGTCCCTTGGACTTCAAGGAGATCCAGTCAGTCCATGCTAAAGGAAATCAGTCCTGGGTGTTCATTGGAAGGACTGATGTTGAAAGCTAAGACTCCAATACTTTGGCCACCTGATGTGAAGAACTGACTCACTGGAAAAGACCCTGATGCTGGGAAATATTGAGGGCAGGAGGAGAAGGGGACAATAGAGGATGAGATGGTTGGATGGCATCACCAACTCAATGGACATGGGTTTGGGTAGACTCCGGGAGTTAGTGATGGACAGGGAGGCCTGGCGTGCTGCGGTTCATGGTCGCAAAGAGTTGCATGCATGTAAAGTCTGCAAAGAGTTGTACACGACTGAGCGACTGAACTACTGAACTACTTGTCAAGATGAGTGTTGTCTAAGCTAAGGAAGATGGATCTGTCATAGACAGAGCCTGCACGAGGTATTTTTTAATTTTACATGGCTTGTGTAGCTTCAGACATCAAAAAACTCAGGAGAAATCACATATATACAGGCACACACATAAGTAGCCAAAAACAAACCCCACCCACTCTGTAACTTGGTGGTATAAGCAAGGGATTCTTGCTCTTGCTACCACAGTTCTTCTATTATTATTATTATTTTAATGGATATTTGGCTGCATCTAGAATTTGGTGACAACTTTTATTTGCGTTTTTTCAGATCTATGAATCTGTCATTCATTTCACTGTCCTCTAGCCTCCACAGTTTCTTCTAGGAAGTTACATTATTTGTAATAGTCCTGTTTCTGTATATAATATGAATTTTCTCTTGTTATTTTCAAGACTTTCTATGTTTTAATCTTTTAGTTGTTAATTTTTTTTGGCTACGCCACACGGCATGTGGGATCTTAGTTCCCTGACCAAGAATCAAACCCCGCCCCCTGCATTATTAGCACCGAGTCTTAACCACTGAACCACCAGGACGTCCCGCTGCTGCATTTCTTAACTTCCATCATCACACGAAGTTTTACGTAAATCCCCAGTTGAGGAGACATTGTAAGGTCTGGGAGCCGAGCGCAGAGAAGCTGACAGTCTACCCAGGAAGACCCCCGGAGTCGGATTCTCAGAAACAGTCTTCTGCCCTGGAACTAACTTCCTCACCCACATGTTTACGTATTTCCTTCACACTGCTGGTCTTCAGAGGCAACTACTATGTTATGGAAAAGAGCATGGAAAGATACAGTAAGAAATGAATCCAGGGCAGGAAAGAAGATGACCAGACTGCCCTCTGAGCCCAGGGCGGGGAGATCTCGTGTGCCTCCTGGAGTAGTCCAGGCCTCTGCTCAGTGCCTTTCGAGTCCCATCTCAGTAGGTCCTCCCTCAGCTCTGGAGGAAGCCTCATGGAGGGTGGGCAAACACCGTGGTTTCTCAAGCAAGGGGTCTGATTCCCTTCTATCGTGATCAGAGCATCTGGCACCCTGTAGGCACTTAATACAGTGGGTGAGTGCTGAGTGGCCCAAAGACCGGGTCAGGTTTAAGTCAGCAGGATTCTTGCAGCAAACGGAACCCGCTGCCCTCATGGTTTGGGTCGTTTTATAACCTGCTTTGAGCTGTGCCTGCCTTCCCAAGAGCTGAGAAGCATGTAGACATGATGGGGAGTGTTAGGCGAGACTATCCTTTTAGACGGTCCACTGTGACCCACATCAGCTCTGATGCTTTCCAAATGGACTGTGAAGTGAAGTGAAGGGAAAGTCGCTCAATCGTGTCCAACTCATTGCGACCCCAGGGACTGTAGTCCATGGAATTCTCCAGGCCAGCATACTGGAGTGGGTAGCCTTTCCCTTCTCCAGGGGATCTTCCCAACCCAAGGATCAAAGCCAACCTGGGCAGCTGCAGTCCATGGGGTCGCAAAGAGTCAGACACGACTTGGTCCATTTGGAAAGTATCAGAGCTGGCGTCGGTCACGGTGGGCGGTCTGCGGTGAGCACCCGGCCTAGGCCGTTTGCATGTTCTCTGGTGCTCTGTACCGCCCGCGTGTGAATGACTAACACTCAGCAGGCGATACGGGGAACTAGTCACAGATTCAGGGGTCCCATTGGACCTGTGGGATGGAAGCAACCCTCTTTCTGGTGAAGGAGTATTGTGTTTGGGCAGCATCCACACCACAGATGGTTCTGGAGCCCTGGAACTTGTTGCTGGGTTGGTTCACAGCCTTGTAGCATGGGGGCGGGGGGGACCCAGGTGAAATCTGAAACTTGAGAGCAAGGAGAGGCTTAAGAGGTGGACCCCCTCCCCCCCAATCCCTGCCCAAGATGGGTCAGTAGCAGGTTTAAGAAGCAAGAAAACTTACTTTCGAGGCCTGTCTTGAGGGGCTGCAAGATGAGTAGGTCTCTGCACACTCCTCCCTCCAAAAACCTTTAATCTTCCATGCTCATGTGGGGGCTGACTGGGTTCTGTGATGTACACCATCCAGATGGTCTCAGCTCACATTACTCTCTGCAGGCCGCATCCTTGAACCCGGCTTCTCGGGTGGACTGGGTGGGCAGAAAGGACGTAGCAAGTGGAGACGGGGGAGCCTCTGAGTGCCTGGGCCCAGCTGCGCGGTCACGTGCTCTCCATGACTTCCTCCCATGTAAGGACTCGCGATCTGGAGGCTTGAGGTGGTTTCCACCAGGAGCCTGTCACGGGCCCGTCAGGAAAGACAAAGACAAAAGTACTGGGGTGCAGCAGAGCACGTGTGATGCTTGGGGACCACCAGGGGTGGGGGGAGAGGTGGGGCCCCAGTTCTTGCACGTGCTTTCTGAGATGGACAATAGTGCATTCAGAGTTCTCACCAGCAGTGACGCTATTAGCTCTGAGATAGAGTTTCCTTGCCTGGAGGTCTCTGGGCTCCTGGAGGAGGTGTGAGCTGCAGAAGGTCGGTCCCTGGCTTGTCAAGGAAAGAGGCTTGCGTCACATTGGGCAGGCATTTCTTGTGTTCGCTTACCCTGATGAAGAGCCACTTAGTTAGAGATAGACAAGGAAGCCGAGGGAAGCATGGATATTGTGGTCCTGAACGTGAAGGATGCTCATTCTGTGTGCTTGTGGCAAGGGATGCTGGGAAGGAGGGGAGGATAAGGAAGTCGACAGAGGCCTTGGGACTTTTCAGGGAGAGGGTGAACCCTAGGGTGAATGTAAACAGGGGGACCCGCCACCTCTGGGCCTGTGCTGTCTAGGGCAGAAGTTCCTTACCACATATGGCCACAAAGCACTTGAACTGTAGCTTGTCTGAATTGCGATGCCCTGAAAGGATCCAAGGGCTCTTGGACTGCAAGGAGATCCAACCAGTCCATCAAAGGAGATCAGTGCTGAGTGTTCATTGGAAGGACTGATGCTGAAGCTGAAGCTCCAATACGTTGGCCACCTGATGCGAAGAACTGACTCATTTGACCTGATCAGACTCATCAGACCCTGGTGCTGGGAGAGACTGAAGGCAGGAGAAGGGGATGACAGAGGATGAGATGGTTGGTTGGCATCACCGACTCGATGGACATGAGTCTGAGTAAACTCCGGGAGTTGGTGATGGACAGGTGCTGCAGTCCATGGGGTCGCAGAGTCGGACACGACTGAGCGAGAACTGAACTGAAGGGATCCACACTAGCTTCTGAACTTAGTGTGAAAATAAGACTGTGAAAGAGCGCCTTCATATTTGTGTGTGTGCTCACTCAGCCATGTCCAGCTCTTTTGCAACCCCATGGACTGTAACCCACCAGTTTCCTCTGTCCATGGAATTTTCTGAGCAAGAATTTTGGAGTGGGTTGCTGTTTCCTCCTCCAGGGGGGTCTTCCTGACCCAGGGATCAAACCTGGGTCTCCTGCATTGGCAGGCGGGTTCTTTACCTCTGAAACAACTGTAAAGCCCCTCCAGATTCATATTTATATTGATACCATATTGAAAAGACCCTAATGTTGGGAAAGATTGAGGGCAAGAGGAGAAGGGAGTGACAGAGAATGAGATGGTTGGATGGCATCACCAACTCATCAGACATGAGTTTGAGCAAACTCAGGGAGATGGTGAAGGACAGGGAAGCCTTGCGGGCTGCAGCCCATGGGGTCTCAAAGAGTCAGACAAAACTTAGCAGCTGAACAGCAACAACACTGAAGTGATACTGTTTTGCATATTTTTGGAGTAAGTAAAATATTAAAGTTAATCTTAAAAATTTTAAAAACTATTTGTATAACCTTGACATGGTAGAAAGTTTTTGGAGGGCTGGACTGCAAGGCATGTGAGACCTTAGTTCCCTGACCAGGGATTGAACCCGAGTCCCTGCATTGGAAGTGTGGAGTCTTAACCACTAGATTGCCTGGGAAGTTCCTAAAATTAATCTTAAATCCATTACCTCTTTAAATGGAGCTACTCAGAAATCTGAAATTACTTAGGTGGCTCTCAGTGTGTTTCTGTAACACGGTGCTGCTTTAAACCATGGGAACAGAGATGTCTCTGCTTCAGAGTCTTGAGATGGGCGTTTGGCCAGCCCAGCAAGGTGAGGGCTCTACCTGAGCACGCTTGTTACCTGTGCGGATGAAGCAGAGAGACTGGCTCAAGGCCGGAGGATGCCTGTGACCTGGCCCCGGGCTGCCCCTGCGGGACCTTGGAGAAACTCCAGGTTCCCAGGGCGCCTGCCAGCTTGCGAATACCTGTTCCTGCATCTCCTGTGTCTGCTCCATGTGCCTGCCTGCTCCGTGCCTTTGGGAAGCGGTTTTCCAGAAAGGAAAACCCTCACAGGTCCTGTGGGGACGTGGCTTGCTTTGTTTCCTGGCCTGTACATCTGAACATCTTTGATTTAAAACGTTTCCTTTGCCCCTCAAGTAGTGCACTTTGGAAGCGATCGTGCAGGACCCAGAACATCCCGGACGCTCACTCCTGGGGCAGGAGGCAGTGGGCAGTGTGGGATGGACCCCCACCAGAGGAGGGAGGGCCTGGGCTGGGGTCACAGACTTTAGACAAGTCACCCTCCCTATCAGCAAATTGTGTGCGCCCACCCAGTCGCGTCTGACTTTGTGTGACCCACGCACCGTAGCCCGCCAGGCTCCTGTGTCCACGGAACTTTCCAGGCAAGAATCCTGGAGTGCTGGAGTGCGTTGCCGTTAGCTCCTCCAGGGAATCTTCCCAGCCGAGGGATCGAGTCTGCTTCTCTTGCATTGGCAGGTGGATTCTTTACCACCGAGCCACCTGCCGTCTTCTGTGTGGCGTCATTACTTGGTGGGTGGATCAGGGTACAACATAGGTCTGGAGATGAGAGTTTTTAAAATGCCCCAAATGATCAGGCCCAGATAAAAACAATTTTGCTCAGTGTTTCCAGATTTTCACGCACCTCTGGGAGATGGGGAGGGACAGCTCATGTTGAGAGTTCTTGGTAGGGAACTTCCCTGGAGTTCCAGGGGTTGAGACTTCACCTTCCAATGCAGGGGGTGTGGGTTCCATCCCTGGTCAGGGAGCTAAGATCCAACATGCCTCGGGGCTAAAAAAAGCACAACAGAAAAACAGAAGCAATATTATAACAAATTCAACAACTACTAAAAATGGTCCACATTAAAACAAAATCTTAATAAAAGAGCGGTTGGATTAGGTTAATTGTAAATTCCTTTCATTTGTAAAATACCATGTAAATGTGGAATTATTAAAGACTAAATTACATCTGTGTTTCCAAATAAGAATTCGCCAGTTTCACGGGCTGTGGGACAAAAAGCATTAGGGATAAATGGAGTCACAGTTCACTAAAGAAATCTGATGTCACTAACCTCTGTGCAACTGTTAATGCATTTTCCAACTAAAAACAAAAAGTCACATTTACAGTTTAGATATTCATTCTTCCCCAAGACTGGTTGCTGTCAGTCCAATTTGGATTACATAAATTAACCAGCAAAAAATCAAGCACGCTGGTGGCATTAAAACTTTAAACCTTGCAATTCAGTGTCCTGTCAACGTGTTCATATAGACGGGGGTTGGCAGCCTTGCTTTGTGAAGGGCAAGGTGTAAAGATTCGAGGCTTTGAGGACCATGTGGTTCCTGTCGTTCGGCTCTGGCAGTTAGTATGACTGAGCAACCAGAGTCAGCATACGGGTGCTGCTGCACCAGAAATTCAAAAAGGAGTAATCAAGCTCGATTTATTGACAAACACGAATTAGCGATTTCAATGCAACATTTTATCAGTGGTATCAAGTAGGGGTATGTAGTTTGCTGGTGAATGTGAAGGCATCTTGTGAAAAGCCAAAAACTCTTAAAAATGGCAACCCTCCAGTTCTGCCAACTGGCAAAACTTTAGGTCAAAAATATCTGGCCTCCATTCTTTGATTGATTAGAGCCTCATTAGCTCAATTATTTACCTACATTAAGAAAGAGAAATAAAAGTATACTATGTTGCAGTTCAGTAATTTGTGAGCACATGTTTTCTAAATGGGCTTTTTGTATTTTTACTGAAAAAGTAATCTTGCTATTGTTTTGTGGCTTTTTTTCCCCCCAGATATTTTAAGAAAGATTATACAGAAGAAGTTTGACCTCTCAAAGGAGTATGATAAGGTAATTTTGGATTGACGTATCTGTTATCAAAAAATGAGTATGAGCCAAATATTGGCTGACTTGAAAGTTAATCTTTAAATAACCAGTTATCTGTGAATTTAGCTAATATTTTGACTTAGAAGTTTTATGGACTATTGAACACCTTATAAATCCCATTTGAACTACAGCAGAAATTTCAAAGGTGGCATTTAGAGAAATATTCACTTTTTAAGCTATATTTTATTGAAAATCTAAAAGTTCTTTAAATGAAGTCTTATGCTATTTTTATTTTTTTAAGCCAAGGGAGGAAGCTTCTAACAAATGGAGTGGTTTGAACATCCCTAGAAGCAGGGACACGTACTTGTAATAACCGCTTGCACACGTGTAGAGGAAAGAGAGTGAATTCTGGCCAGAGTGCCTCCATGAGGGGGTGACTGGTGGAGAAGATGTCAGGGCTGGAGCTGGTGGGGGTGGCTTTGCGGGTGGTCCAGGCTGCGGGGACCAGTGAGGGGAGGATGGGGTATGAGAGGAGGAAGCCTGTAGATGGAGCCGGTGGGTGAGCGGAGAGGAAGGCCGGGTGAGCTGGGGCCAGGGCAGGGCAGGGCCTTGAAGGCCCGGTGCAGGTGAGCAGCCAGGATTGTCAGAAAGTACCCAGGCACCTTCATGTCTCTAGTTAACTCCAAGGTTAGGGTTACGGTTAGGGCGCTGCGAATTCAGTCCATTTGTATCCACGAGATTAACTTCCTTCAAGAGACAAATGTGTTCTTTCGATTCTGGCTTATGATGAATGCCAGTTGCCAGTAAAACAAACAGACAAATGTTTGTTGCCACGAATGTTAGGATAATAAAGATTAGTTGAATCTGTTTGTCAAGCTATTAGTCCTGCAGGGTCAGACTGCCCATTCCAACCTTTCCTGGTATGAAGGTGGTTGTCAAGTCAACAATCAAAGGGGCCAGCAGGACTTTTATTTATTTAATGGCCAGCGCGACAGATGTGAATGAAAATGTCCCTGGAGGGTGTGAGGGCCCTGCACCAGGAGGGCAGTGAGCCCCTCTTGCCTGATGGTGGGAACAATGGCTGCATAGTCTCGATTTGCAGTAAAATGACAGTCAAGACAAAACTGAGTGTAAAAGCCAAGAGGAAAGCTTCATTTCGTGGCCGTTTGTGTGTATAAAAGAAAATGAGCCATCTACTCCCTGGTGCCCGCAGCCTGCCCTAATACCTTGGAAAGCATCTTTATTCTTCAGTTCCACTGGCTTCATTTATATCTTTCAGACATGATGCCCCGTGTCTGCCTGCCTCCCTGGGCAGAGTAAAATGACTGTTGCTTTCATGTTTATGTTAAAATTTTGCATTCCATTTCCAGCCCAGCCGGAATGCCAGTTAGCCCTGCAGAGGCATGGGAGGGGGTAAGAGGCCGAGCTTCCTCTGGGCCAGGCCTGGGGGGCCTAGGGCCTTGGACCCCGAGGTGACTCTGAGCAGC
The DNA here is from genome assembly GCA_006410935.1 of Redunca redunca. NCBI lineage: Eukaryota > Metazoa > Chordata > Mammalia > Artiodactyla > Bovidae > Redunca > Redunca redunca. Next base: position 177,719 of record SJYQ01014232.1, read on the forward strand.
CTGTTGAGTATGAGCTGGCATTGGCTGCCACCATCCCTGGACGAGTCCTCTGGCTGGCTTGATATTAGACCTGGAGTTCCTATAAACTTGGGGGCCCCTTCGTTCCTGATTTCCTCTCCACCTCAGGTGTCTTTCCAAATGGATAAACACCACTGGGGTGGAGAAAAGAGAGAGATCTGGGCCTACATGAATGAATGGACTCCTGCCCTAGGCGTGGAACTGGGTCACATTTTCCACTTATCCAGGGAGAAGGATTTGATTAAACAAAGACACCCAGGAAGCCAGGGTGCCTTGGGAGGGGAGTTTTCTGATTGGCCTTAGTCAGGTAAATGCTCTCTTGAAGTAGAGCCTGAGTCAAGGACTTCTAGGGCGAGTCACTTATTTGGGAAGTTCCCGGAACCCTGGCTAGGGAGTGGGAGGCGAAACAGGAGGGAGGGCAGCCTACAGAGGGTGTGTCATTCCACTACCCACCACAGGGGGCGAAAGAGCTCTGTCCCGTAGAGCAGCTGCCCTGGACCCTGTAGACACAGCAGCGTGGGAACTAGCCCATCAGAAGGTGCAGGGGCTGAGCCCTCTATACACCTAGAGACTGAGGAGGCACCTTCCGGGATATTTGGGGCAGGGGACAGTGTTAATCCCTTAGCACTCTGACCTTCCATGGTTCTGGAAGATGCCTTTGAGCACAGGAACCAGTAGTAAGTCTGGGGAGGCACACGGAGATGGCTAAGGTCCCGGGACTTGGGTGGACTCCACAGCATCCTCTATACTGGCCATGCCCACTGGGTGTAATCTGCACAGTCACACAGGTACCCTCTGTTCAGCTGAACGGCCCTTGGGAGTTCTTCAGCTGTCCAAGTCCTGAGCTCGTTTCATCTCCTGGTGAGCCCACTGAGGAGGGCTGAGTCGCTGAGTCGGTGGTCTCTGGACAGGAGCTGTTTCAGTGAACTTCATCCCTTGGGAAGTTGGAAGCTGTCAATAGGTGTAGACCTTTTGTTCTAAGGGGCAACCTTGACTCTGGATGGAAATATGACTCCTTCCCACGGAACTGCCTCCTTCTTCCACGTCAGCTGAACGTGCAAAGTAGTACTTTAAAATCTGTGGTCTCGTTTTCCTCCGGGGATTTTTTAAAACACTTTTTCTCCCTTTGTTTAATGTATTCACTTAATGAGCGTTTACAGTGTTCGTGCTAGGAGCAATGCATAATAGGTGGACAAGCATGTAGAAGTAACGTCTTTACTCCAGGAATTTGCAGTTGGTGAGAAGGAGGTCCTGGTGTTAGACTTGTGTATGCTTGGACATTGTGAGCTGAATTGCGTCCAAAACTCATATGCTGAAGTGCTAATCCCCTGTGGCTCAGAATGGGATTGTATTTAGAGGTAAGGTCTTTAAAGGGGTGATTACGTCAAAATGGGGTCATTCAGGTGGGTGTTAATCTCGTCTGACTGGTCTCCTTCTAAGAAGAGATTAGGACACAGACAGAGAAAAGACAATGTGGAGACAGGAAGAAGATGGCTACCTGCAAGCCAAGGAGAGAGGCATTAAGAGAAACTAACCCAGTCCACACCTTGACCTTAGACTTTCCAGTCTCCAGAACTATGAGAAAATAAATTTCTGTTCTTCAAGCCACCCAGCCCTGGTATTTGGTTATAGCAGCCCTAGCCGACTGGTGCAGTAGATGCCTGGAAGGCAAGGTGGAGAGGGATACACATGCCATGAGAAGTTCAGATCCCGGGCTGTGAACGTGCTTAGGATGGAAAGTACTGGCACTTGGGGAAATCAAGAAAGCCTGCAGAGTGGCGCTGGCATTTAAACTGAGACTTAAAGGCAAAGGGGCAATGAGAAATAAAGCCGTGAGAGTCCACGAGAAATAAAGCTCTGCTTCCATTTGCAAACCTGGCTCGAAGCACAAAGCTTCTCCTCTGCTTCTTTTTGTTTAAGACTTTTTTTTTGATGTGGACGGTTTTTATGTCTTTACTGAATTTGTTACGTGATTGTTGAACACTATTACTTCTGCTGTTTCTGTACTGGTTTTTTGGCTGTGAGGGATGTTGGGTCCTAGATTCCCGACTAGGAATGGAACCCCGTCTCCTGCATTGAGAGGCCAAGTCTTAGCCACTGGACCGCCAAGAAGTCCCTTCACTGCTTCTTGAAGCATGAACTGTCACCTTCCACTTTGTGATAATAAGAGTCGTCATTTCTTGTCTGCCATGTTCCAAGCAATGGATTAGCAGTTTTTTGTTGTTTTTTTTTATTGTTTCTAATCCTCACAACACCTGTCCAAGACAATCCTGCACTCAGAGTCTAGGGATCTGAGGTCACCCAAAGACTGGATGGCAACACTGGGGTCTGTACCCGGGCCAGGCTAACTCTGAGCACATCAACAAAAGTGAGGCTCACTCCAGGTCAGCCTGCTGTCATCCTAAGGTGACTCATTGGGAGGAGCAGCTTCCATTCGAGTATCATGAGCTGTGAGCACGGAGGGTGAGAGCCCCTGAGCTGTGCCTTTTACCTATGAAACCATGAAAGATTACTGTGTGTAATTTCCCTGGCAAGAAATGGTCAAGCAGAAGTGGAAGACCTGGATTGGAAGAGAATTGGAGTTATGGAGCCGTGAGGAAATCTGAGGACCAGACAGATGAAGCTATAGAAATCCGAGAAACAACTTTAATAACCCTCTTTTTTAATTTTTTTAACTTGTGTTTGGGTTTTTATTCTTTTTTTAATTTATTTTTATTGAAGAATAATTGCTTTACAGAATTTTGCTGTTTTCTGTCAAACCTCAACATGAATCGGCCATAGGTATACATACATCCCCTCCCTTTTGAAACTCGCTCCCATTGAATAACCCTCATTTGCGAGCCCTTGCGTAGCACAGGCTCTGTGGCAGGCACCCGAGAACATGCTTTGCAAATAGTAAGTCTTAGTGTTCACAGAAGTAGACTACCCACAGCAGAGATGTTTAGGTCGCCATTAAATACATTCATCCATTCCGTCCTGAGCTTTCAGCACGCAGGGGGTGAGCCAAGCCCTGGGCTTGCGATGCAAAATGAGCTATGCACAGCAACCCTGTTATGGAAGGGTACATTTCCCCTGGGGACCGACGGGTGTGGGCCAGCCCCTCCCCAAACTCTCCACCCGCTAGCTGACTGTAAACAAGGAAAACAGAGGACCGTCACTTGTCTCACTGCTCACTTGGGGTTTCTGCAGGGAGAACCTCTCAGCCTAGCTCCTCAGAGTGGTGCCTGCTCAATTAAAGGACAAGGTTCCTATCTTCAAGGAATGCACAGTATTGCATAATTTAGGTAGTGATGTGGGATCACCTCCCACCGATGACCCGTAAGTGTCACCCACGCCTCTGAAACTTTTCAGGGGAAGTTCTCCCTACCTGCTGCTCCCTCCCATCTGCCATCTTTTATTCTGAGCATTACTGTGGCAGGGCTTCGAGTTTCCTTGCAGTGACTTCCTGAAGTGATTTTCGTGCGGCCATGGTTCATCTCCACTCCAGCCTCTTGGCTGATGATCCTCTAGACTCAGCTGGCCTGGATCCTCCTCATTCTTTCCATCCCTCAGTTACTACGCGTCCCTGACTTGGATGAGATGGTTGGATGGTGTCACCCACTCAATGATGTGTTTCAGCAAGCTCTGGGAGTGGGTGAGGGACAGGGAAGCCTGGCGTGCTGCAGCCCATGGGGTCGCAAAGAGTTGGACACGACTGAGCGACTGAACTGAACTTGTCTTGAAGCTTCCTCTGGGATCAGGTGCAGGGCTGGGGACTGGTTGCTGAGGCTTCAGTTCTGACCTCGCCAGAGCTAACAGTCCTGGGATATTGATTCGTCACTTTGTAAATGTCAGCTCATCAATCCAGGTGGGTTTGTGATGTCTGAAACCCAGCCTCCGTGTTTGCAAAAGTGTAACAATGACTCTGTCCCCTCCTCATACACAAATCACCTCCCTCTTTTTTTAAAAAAACAAGGGACAGTCTGATAACTTGAGCAAATTTCTCATCGTGGGAAGCTCATTACTTTGCCGTGGATCGGTCCTTGACCGTTGCTGACAGTCCCCCATCTCTGGACCACTGTTTAGGGATTGTTGGTCTTAGGCAATGTGGCTCCTTCTCTCTTCTTTCCATTAGCTTCTCTGATTGTGATCCGGCATCTCTCGTAAGACTGGTCCCAGACCAAGCACCTGGGAGAGACAGTGAGTGTGATGGTCACGGTCCTCGCCTTCCCAGAGCAGCAGGCTCCATGGGAGCCGTCACTCCACACGGTGGAAGGGCGGTGAAAGGGTGTAAGGCTCACGGCAGCATGAAGGAAGAATGTACAGCCAACCCAGACATGGTTATCAGGCCAGACTTCCTGGAGGAAGCAACATCCACACTCAGACTTGAGTTTCCTCAGGAGAAGAGTGATGGGAATATGTTCAAGCAGAGGGGAGCTCAAAGTAAGGAAGGGAGAGAGAGCACAGTGCTTTCTAGGGACTCGAGTGGCCCAGAAGAAGGGGGCCAGGAAGCTAGGGGTAAGTAAGATAGGACCACGTGGGGAAGTTTGAAGTAAACATGGTGGGACCCCATGGAATGCTGCTAAGCAAGAGAATGATGTCATCCGATTGTTGTTTCAGAAAGGATACCTGGAAGGTGGAGCCTTGGGTTCTGGGGTTTAGGCAGCCCCATACTCGGTTTTATGGGGACCCTGTGGTCAGTGTGTTAAGCATTTGTAACTTTCCCTCTAATTCCCGGGTCCATAACTGATTAGCACACTGATGAAGAGCCTTTCAAGAACCCAGCTGTAAATTCAAGTGGGAGCCCTAGAACTCGACTCTCCCTGAGAGGGTCTCGTAAATGCTCCTTGATATGTCCTCCTCTCTCTCGATTCTCTCTGTGCGGGATGTTAATATTCTCCGTGGCAGTTAATCGCGCCAGTAATGCTTTCTGTTTTCTTGACGCATGCTGCCTGTGCTTGCACAAACTCTGCGACGGCGCTGCTCTTCTCAGCCAGAAAACGTAGTCTTGACTCTGAAGGTAACACCCTCGCCCGCTGTTTCACGTTGCTCTGTGTAAAGCCCGCTGTGGCGCTTTTGCCAAAACTCCCAGTTCCCTGTCCTCTCCACTGTGACGGTTTTTGTCTCCTTTTTGTTTTTGCCATTGTCTGCATCTTCTCTTTCAGCTCCAGTAGTCCAGGAGATAACAGACCATCTTAGCAAGCCTAAAATCTTGATCTTCTTTTCAGTGCAACCCACAAAGCCCTCCAGAAATCTTGGTGTATCAGGACAATATTCAGGTCCTTGCCAGATCTTGGCCAGACTTCAGTCTAGATGTGAACTCTGGAAATGACATATCTTGTTCCAGATACTGTTCGACCCAGTATTTAGTCCTCCCTGGTGACTCAGATGGTGAAGAATCTGCCTACAATGCTGGGTTCAATTCCTGGGTGGGGAAGATCCCCTGGAGAAGAGAATGACTCCCCACTCCAGTATTCTTCCCTGGAGAATCCCAAGGACAGAGGAGCCTGGTGGGCTATAGTCCATGGGGTCGCAAAGAGTCGGATACCACTGAGTAACTTTCGCTTCACTTCATTTCGTTGGAAAGCTTATATACAAAATATAAAGTTCTTATCTGGAACTTGAGATAGCACATCTAAAACATTTCAGTACACCCTCTTTCCTGGATTTGGGGTTCTCTGTCTCCTAGGATTCAGAAAGGATTTTAAATTCCTTTAGAAGTAGTAACAATTTTTAAAAATAGTTACAATTTAGAATACTTGCTGAGAAATGATAGCAGAAGTAAGAGTTTAGTGTGTCTAGAGCTGGCTTTTCAATTGGCCAGTGATGTGAGTCCTCAAGGGAAGGTTATATACCAGCAAATAATGACTCTTCATGGCCCTAGTACCGGCTTATTTTAAGGAGTACGTTTGATGAATGCATCAAAAATGCACTATTTTTCCTTTTATCCTTTTAACCTTATAGGATAAAGGATATCTAATTATATGGAATTAGATGATATTCAAGTTCCGTGTACACCTGGTTTAATGCTCATAATAAGTATTTGCCCACAGAGTTAGCTAATATTGATTGAACATGTGCTGTGTGCTGGGCACTTTGCTAGTTGTTTACACATTAGCTCATTTAATTAGCTGTCCCTCTCAATCTGCTGATGACGTTAATCCTAATGTAACATTTCCTGCTTCAGAGAATTAAAAGCCTCCTCTGCTGGGATTCAGATCAGGTTCTCAGACTCCCAGCCTCAGTGCTGTCTCACAGGGCCATCACATTTGCTCATAGGAACAAGACTTGGGTTTCATTATCCTTTGCTCTGCTTGGCTTCAGAATGTCTTGCTCTCTAGCTGCTCCAGTAGTTGCAGACCGCCAACCTGTAGCTCTTCTGCATTCTTTCACAGTGTCTTCCGTCATGTAGGTGTGAACAGCCTGAGGACTGGAGGACCGGAACGAGAGCAAGTGCTATCCTCCTGGTGCATTAATTTTTGCTTAGCTGGGATAAAGCCAGCGTGCTTATGAAATCAGGTTTCGGTCACGTGATTGTGTCTAGAAATTGGGCTCGTTAGGAACCTAGGGACATGTGAGATGAAGGCTGCCGTGCGCCTGAAAGGGGCACTTAGGGAGCGTCTGCTCTTGCCAAGTGCTCTCCTGGGCACCTTATCGCTAACTGTACGTGCTCTACCGTGTTCACGACGACCTTACAAGGTATGTATTCTTATTCCCAGTACCTGGGTGAGGAAACTAACATGTTTGATTTGGAAAGGCTGAGCCCTTTTCCCCTAAATTTAGGAATATTCCAGATTCTTCTGTAATGAGGAATTTGCCATAAATTGATCCTATCCAAACTACCGTGACTCCTGACTGACTACTGCTGGTTCTGTCTTTCTGGTGAAAAACACCCTTGGTGTGTGTGTGTTTAGTCGCTCAGTCGTGTCTGGCTCTTTGCAATCCCACGGACGGTAGCCTTGCCAGGCTTGTCTGTCCAAGGGGCTTTTCCCAGCAAGAATACTGGAGTGAGTTGCCATTTCCTCCTCCAGGGGACTGACCTTCCCACCCAGGGACTGAAGCAGTGTCTCCTGCATCTCCTGCCTTGCAGGCAGAGTCTTTACCGCTGAGCCACTGGGACTTAGTCCTTATGCAAGGAGTTCTGGCAAAACGTATCAACATTTAAAAACAAATAAAGTACCTTTGAAAGTGAAAGTGGAAATATCAATCTCTCGGTCATATCCAACTCTTTGGGGTTGAAATTAAACCATTTGCAACTTGACTTTGCATTTGGATATTTGCATTTGAAGTTGAAAGAAGGTCTTTTCCAGAACTGACTCACTAGAAAAGACCCTGATGCTAGGAAAGATTGATGGCAGGAGGAGAAGGGAACTGACAGAGGATGAGATGGTTGGATGGCATCACCAACTCGATGGATGAGTTTGAGTGAACTCCCGGAGTTGGTGATGGACAGGGAAGCCTGGCAATCTGTGGTCCATGGGGTTGCAAAGAGTCCGACACAACTGAGCAACTGGACTGACTGACTGAAAGAAGGTAGCAACTGCTTGATCCCATATTCTGACAACTCAAATCTCTGCATCCTTTGTTCAGGAAGGATCTTCAAAACGGACACACATATACCCCTGAAAGTTTAACCCATGATGGCAAATAGGTTAAAAAGCATGAACTGTGTTCACTGTGGAATGTTCTGTCTGTAACTGGTGTCACGGTGTGTGCTGTTTCTTCTGTTTGACTTGCAGATTATCTACTATGAGATCGGGATTATTATCTGTGCTGCCCTGGGATTGCTGTTTGTTATTCTGATGCCTCTGGTGGGCTTTTTCTTTTGTCTGTGCCGTTGCTGTAACAAGTGTGGTGGAGAAATGCACCAGCGACAGAAGAAAAATGGTCCCTTCCTCAAGAAATACTTTACACTCTCCCTCCTGGTGATCTGCGTGTTCATGAGGCAAGTGGAACCTTGGACAACAGCCGAGTGGGTCTGAGGCTGATGAGGAATATTTGTGTTTGACTGTTAAGCACATGAGCTTGAAACAACAAGAGAATACAGAAACAGGAAAAAAAAAAGGCAAAACAGAAAAGAGAGAACAAAGATGTTTGTCCCGTGCATCACTATAAACAGAAGTTGGCACTGTCATTGGGCTGCTGTAGTTTAGGTGATAAGCCAGCCTCATGATATTTGTTTCATCTTGAAGACATATGAATAAATTCTGGGCCTGCAGAAAGCATTCGCCTTCCAGGACAGCACCTCCTTCCTCTTAAATAGCTCTCTCGAGACAGGGACCATGGGGGATGGCAGAGCAAGCATTTACTAGCTGATCTTTATGTCCCAGGGGATCTTTTTAAAAAAAGTTAGTTTTTGTTTTTTTTTTTTAATTGAAGATCAGTTGATTTACAGTATGTTACTTTCAGATGTATAGCACAATGATTCACTTATATGTATATATATGTGTGTGTGTGTGTGTACATATATATTATTCCTTTTCAGATTCTTTTCTTTTAAACATCATTACAAAATATTGAGTATAATACCTTGCACCCTACAGATGGGTAGCGTCCTTTAATTGGGAGACTTAGAATATTGTTGGATGGAATTAGCTTCCTAATCATATAACCAGTTTTCTTGATTTTTACAATTATGCTGGAACCCTGTCTTCCTTTTTTTTTTGTAAGTTTGTTCAATGTAGATTCTTATTGTGAGAAAGAAATCTGTTCACTATACCTCTTTCCCCACTGAAAACGATAATTACGCTTGCAGTCACAGCTTCTTGAGAGAATGATCTTCAAAACTGTGACTCAGAGTAGGGTATGAGTGTGTGGATGTGGGGCTGGGCTTGGGATGAACTGGGAGGTTGAGACTGGTGTACACTGCCACGTGTGAAACAGAGAGTGGAAACCTGTTGGACAGCACAGAGAGCCCAGCTTAGTAATCTGTGACGGCCGAGAGCGTTAGGGTGCGTGTGGGGTCGGGGGAGGGAGGGCCGGGAGGGAGGGGAGACATGTATACACATGGCCGATTCACTTCATCGTATGGTGGAAACTAACACGTCATCGTGAAACAACTATACCCCAGTTTAATAAAGCATAGCATCAAGACTATTACTGAGTTAAAAATAAATAACACATACATAAATCTAGAAATCTAGCTCCTTCAGGGACTTCTCTGGTGGTCCGGTGGTTAAGACTCTGTGCTTCCAGTGAAGGGGTTGTGGGTTCGATGCCTGGTCAGGGAACTTAAGATCCTACCTGCTGTGCATGCATTGTGGCCAAAAAATAAATAAATAAATAAAATTCAATAAACTGAAAAAAGATCTAGCTCCTATAGTGTGCCATGTTCTCTAAACATTTCCTTCAGTGTTTTGCATGGTAATCTGGAGGCAGATGCCCGTGCCCTGGTAATGCATTACCCAGTTACAGAATGCACGTATTTCTGGTTCTGTCTGTGTTCTTCCTTTTGGAAATAATACGGAACCCTCTCTTGAAGCCTGGAGCACACTTCATGATTTAGGATGTTCCTCTGCCAGCCCCTGCTGCTGCCAGAAGTTTTCAGTGGACTGACGGATCCTAAGGACACTGCTTTTAAGATGAAGACAATTGTTGTTGTTGTGTAGTAGCTAATTTGTGTCCGACTCTTTTGTGACCCCATGGATTGTAGACCTCCAGGCTCCTCTATCCATGGGGTTCCTTGAGGCCAAATCAGATCCCTCCAAGAGGAGTCTGCTTCATGATCTTGGCACCCTGGGTGACATTTGGCAATGGCAGCCCACTCCAGTACTCTTGCCTGGAGGATCCCAGGGGTGGGGGAGCCTGGTGGGGTCACACAGAGTCAGACACGACTGAAGCGACTTAGCAGCAGCAGCAGCCGCCACATTCCCTCATCCACTCAACGAGCATGTCATATCCAGAAACAGTGCCTATGACATGAGTGATGCCGAGCTTCAAGGAGTCCCAGAGATAGTGAGGAGTGGCGAGCCACATCCTCCTGGGTGTGTCTGCAAGCATCACAGTTGCCTGATAGCCGTGAGAAAGATTTTTCAAGTTTCGCTAAAGAACTGATAATGGGCCATTTAAGCAGAAAACAGACATTAAATAGAACAATTGAAAGCTCCAAAGTTCTGGCTGCAAACCAAAGAAGGAAAGTTCTTCAAGTGTGGCCATCAGTGGAGTCATGGAGAGAGGTGCTATTTGGGGAACTAGAGTTCCCCAGCCAGTTTCGTGCACCTCGGTTTGACAGCCAGGGAGTTTGTGTGTGCGTTTTGTCTGCAAGGCAGGGTTGTGCGTTCCTCTCTCTCTCTCTTTCCTGTTTCCCTGTGTGTCTGTGTCTCTGTCCCTTGGTTTGTAATTTGAATCTGACTGCTTTTGCACACTGACTTCTGAAAGGCAGCTTGAGGTTGGGGCGATGGTAATTCCAGATGTCCCCAGTCTTTCTGCTTTGTGTTTGAAGTGCTTTCGGGAATGTACAGACCCAAAAGCTGCGGGAGTAGCTACCAGAGGAATGTCAGTTACAGCCCAAGACAAGTCAGACCCTGTGCATTTCCTTGAAGCCTGAAACTTACATCCTTCATTCATCTGGAGTCTTGAGCTGCGCTACCTCTTCCTCTCTGCACAGCCCTGGACATCAGAGATGAGGTTCAGGTGACAAAGTGTCTTTTGAAAATACTTGTCCTTGGGGTTTCTTGTTAGAATGATTACTTAATAATTTTCACTTCACATGTATTATAAAGATGTATAAATGTTAAAGCTTCAGTGTCAGCAATAAGCTTGGCTTTCATTTTATATAAAATGAATGCTATATAAATTTTTTTATTCTTGAGAACTCAGACTCATCAAACACATTTAGATGAGTTTTTTTTTTTCCTTGAGTATATTTTAGTTTAGAAAATAATTTTAAAAAGTACATCTGTGATTCTATAATCTGCTATACATTCAGTGAAGATATTTTCCCTGCTCAAGTAAAACTTGTAATTGAATATCATAATTTTAAATTCAATGTAGTTAAACCAGAGTGGATCTACTCTTTGAGGCTGTGACAAATTTTAGACTAATTTATTTCACATAATACATTGAATTTATATACAAATTATAAATAGGTCAAAATAAGAGGAGTATTGAGATTGTTTTGTTTACTTTAAATTCAGACTAGAAGCTTAAACCTCTTTACTTTGAATTTTAAAAATTTAAATAGTGATTTTTAAGTCATCCTTTTAGAACACCTACTTGTTGTAAGTTTCTTCAACATCATGAGTTGTTTAAAATGTTTGCAAGTAATCAAAACTAGCCAAGAAGATTAAAAACCAGAGGAAAACAGAAATATCCATACTATGACTAGATAAAAAGGAGGAGAAACTAGGTCCACAAAATCAGAAGATTAGATAAAGAGAAGAAGGAGTGTCCATAAAATCAGAAGGCAGAAGGAGAAAGAAAAAGAGGTGTTAGCATATGCTTCCAAAGACCTCAGAGGAGATTGAATACCACTCGTATGTGATTTTTAAAAAAAGTCCTTTCAGAAACCCAGAGCAGTCCACTTGCCTTTTATCAGGTTCATTTTTGTGGTTCTATACTAAGTGTTACATTAAAAAAGAAGCTGGTTTTTAAATGTCTTGGTTTTTTTTTTATACATCCTATTTTGCAAAAAATTTTAAAATCTTTTCTTTCTAATTGAGAAAGGCATAGGTATCAAGGAGAAAGATCCCCTGGTATATGTGGAATGTATGTGGTCATGCTCTTTCTCTTTTTGAGTTTTTCCCAAGGCAGCTGTGGAATGTTCGAATTCCACAGACATTGATGTATGTTTACGTAAGTCTGTTTGGCCATCAGCAGTACATTGCATTGCCACGTCTTATGGTGGACTCTTTAAGCAGATGTGTCTTGCTCCAGAAAAAAACAGGTTTTCTCTCCTTTCTTTCCTTTGCATTTATCATCACTGAGTTTTTCAGAATTTCACAAAGGTTGTAAGCAGCAACAACAAGGACAGCCGTGTCTGTACTCCCCAGCATGCAGCCGTTGCTGAGTGCACCAGTACAACGTCAGCTTTTGCCAGTTAACTGCGGTGAAAACTGAATCCCAGTCGTGTTCAGGAAGGTGGCTCTTTTCAAAGCTCATTTTTGTTGTTGGTCTTAGGCTGTAATGTCAGTTCCGGGTTTGGAGGCCACAAACTTCTAGAAAAGCAATCGAGCTAGCATGTCTGGAAAATCATGAGACTTTTTAATGAGAGGCTATTTATTTAAAATTGAAACTGAAATTGAAAAGTTATCTTTAAAAAGTAAGAGGTCAGTCACAGACTTAAAGCATTTATTTGGCTCTTATTGGTGAACTTGATTGTCAGTAGAAATTGGTAGAAAAAAATTGCTACCCATATTAAAAGTTTAGAAACTCTAAAAACTTTTAAACATTTACTTTTAAGTGTATATGAGAGAAAAGTAGTCTGTCCATGTAAAATATAGAAAGTGTCATGTTAATATAAAATAAATGCCCATCTTCTGCTAAAAACTTCAAGAGATTTTGTTGTACAAACTAAAAGTATGTGTTTTCGGTAGCTTAAAGTCTCTTTTGGTGTCAGTGCCAGAGAACTATTTGGCTATCATTTGATTGAAATTTTATTTCCTTTATTTTATTGGCTATCATTTTATTGAGTTTCCCTCATTGTCATTATATCCTAAGAGTTGACTGAAGGTGACAGTGTTACTCATTCAATCGTGTCTGACTCTTTGCGACCCCGTAGATTATAGACACCAGGCTCATCTGTCCATGAAATTTTAACTCCCCAGGCAAGAGTACTGGAGTGGATTGCCATTCTGTTCTCCAGGGGATCTTCCCAACTCTGGGATCAAACCCGGATCTCCTGCATTGCAGGCAGATTCTTTACCACCTGAGCCACTAAGGAAGCCCAATAGTTGACTGCTAGTCATTTAAAAAAACATATTAATTCTTGTGATTTTTTTTTTTGCCCCAAAGAACATTGAATAATAAGGCCTGTCTAAGCCAACAGCCCATTCCACCTCCTCAAATGTAACTTTTAAATCCTCTTGTTGTTTATTCCTAAGTTGTGTCCAACTCTTTTGAGACCCCGAATACTGTAGCCCTCCAGGCCCCTCTGTCCATGAGATTTTCCAGGCAGGCATATTGGGGTCAGTTGCCACTTCTTTCTCCAGGGGGTCTTCCTGACCCAAGGATCTAGCTCTCCTCTTGCTTGGCAGGTGGTTTCTTTGCCGCTGAGCCCCCAGGGGAGCCCCCTTAATTTGCTGTGCTGTGCTTGGCCACTCAGTCGTGTCCAGCTCTTTGTGCCCCCATGGACTGTAGCCTGCCAGGTCCCTCTGTCCAAGGGGACTCTCCAGGCAAGAAGACTGGAGTGGTTTGCCCAGGGCTCAAACCCAGATCTCCTGCATTGCAGGAAGATTCTTTACCATGTGAGCCACCAGGGAAGCCCAAGAATACAGGAGTGGGTAGCCTATCCCTTCTCCAGGGCATCTTCCTGACCCAGGAATCGAACTGGAGTTTCCCACTTTGCAGGCGATTCTTCACCAGCTGAGCTACCAGGGAAGCCCTCTTAATTCTCTATTTCTATTTGAATAAGAGTTGTACAATTGGTTTGTGTAGTATTCAGAATTTTTTTTCTTTGATTTGCTGGTAGTATTTAAAAATGGGAAATTTTTTTAAAATAGTAAATTTTATTTAGATTCCCAGATTTTTTGTGAATAATTGGAAGATCTGGCAACTCTGGTCTTCTTCCATCAAGGCAACACTTACCGGAGGCACAGAGAATCTCTGCTATCACCACCTCTGATTGTCCAGTTCCCCCAGTCCAGCCCACACACTGCCCTTCATGCTTTCTGCCTGCCTGCGTAGGCATTTGAATTTGCCATCTTTAATTTAAATGTAAAATTTGCAGTGAGTTGTGAGTATGAAAATCAGCTTTAAAAGTTGGCTGAATTCTATCCCAGAGTTCTGTTTAGTACAGTTTTTGAAAAATGATCCATGGCTTTCATCTTAATTAGATTCGTAACTGATTAACAGAAATGTGTCCTTAAATATGTTGCATTGAAAGTCAGCTGTTTTATGGCAATGCTGTGTTTCCTGATTTATGTTTGGAGTGAAGGGATTTATCCAGTAAAGGGATAGTTTCTGCCTGGGACGCTCTGAACCTATGGCTAATCTTCTAAATGGACCAGATGAAACAAAGCCCAGTCCTTAAATCCATCTGCACCGAGCAGCCACCTTGGACACAAGACCCTGCGTTACCCTAGGTTGGCCAAGAAGCAGTTCCCACCTCTTTTTAGGGCAGTTCCGCACAGGTGGAAATAAGGCAAAAGAGAGTATGAAGTGAGAAAAACCTGTCAGAACTTCAGGGTGAGCCTTCTGGGAGTTCAAGGCAAGGCGTTCTCCTGTCCAGGGGATTCAGGGAAAAGTTAACAACAAAACTGTTAGTTTGTAACCATCCAATGGAAGGTTCAAAGTAGTCCATCCTAAAGGAAATCAGTCCTGAATATTCATCGCAAGGACTGATGCTGAAGCTGAAATTCCAATACTTTGGCCAATACTGATGGGAAGAACTGACTCAGTGGAAAAGACCCTGATGCTGGGGAAGATTGAAGGCAGGCGGAGAAGGGGATGACAGAGGATGAGATGGTTGGATGGCATCACTGACTCGATGGACGTGAGCTTGAGCAAGCTCCGGGAGTTGGTGATGGACAGGGAGGCCTGGCGTGCTGCAGTCCATGTGGTCGCAAAGAATCGGACACAACTGAGTGACTGAACTGACTGAGTGGGAGGTTGGGTTTTACAGATCATCCAGCCTGGACTTGAACTTGCTGCTTGTTTCCCGAGTCACTTTGACTTACGTGAAACATGGGTCTGGAGAATGATGAATGACAGATGACTTGGACGTGATGGGGAAGAGTAAGGGCCTCCCTTTGTGAAGCCCTCTGGTGGGCGGGGGTATCAGGTGGTGATCCTGACTTACCATATAGAGGGGTGGAAATTTGGTGAGGTAAGAAAGGCTTCAGGAATATTACTGTAACTCAACTTTTTTTTTTTCCTTCTGTTGACATTACTTCAAATTTGCCGTTTTGGGCTGTTTGGCCTTATTTTGCATGAATACATCATTTATTAATAATAGCCATTGTTGCTGTTGGAGAAGGAAATGGCAGCCCACTCCAGTATTCTTGCCTGGAAAATTCCATGGACAGAGGAGCCTGGTGGGCCCCAGTCCATGAGGTTGCAAAGAGTTGGGCACACCTGAACGACTGAGCATTATTGCTCTGGTGTAATTTCAGCATCATGAATACGAATGCAAACTTAAGACAGAGGAGAATGGATTTGAACGTGGTCCTCCAAGTACAAGAGGCTATTGTTAATTTCATTTTGGAAGATTATCATCAGCATGAATACAAACATAAAATCCTGGAGCCCTCATGGACACCCAGTACCACTCTCCTTTGTCTCAGAAGCACTGGTCTAATGGCTTTTATAGTTTGTGATACCACCTGATGCTCACACAAGGAAAGGACTTTCGCAAGCTCACACAGTATGTGTTGTTGGCAGTTGTGGGACCAGACCCCACGTCTCATGTTCCTGCCCCAACGCAGCCTGCTGCACCTTGTCAGCCGTGAGAAGTAGTGTCAGCATGCTCTTATAGACTGTTGGGGGTTAGTTTGGAAAGACCAATGCATCTATGTAAGATTGCTATGGGAAAGTATTTGTTGTTTTGAAAATTTTAATTCTTTAATTGAAGTATAGTTGATTTATAGTATCGTGTTCACTTCAGGTGTACATACAGCAGAGTGACTCAATTATACATACACACACATATATGTATGTATATATATACAAACATATATATAGATATAAGTATATATACACATATGATGTATATGTGTGTGTATATACATATACGAAAGTGGCTCAGTCATGTCTGACTCTTTGCAACCCCATAGACTGTAGCCCGCCAGACTCCTCTGTCCATAGAATTCTCCAGGCAGGAATACTGGAGTGGGTAGCCATTCCCATCTATATATATGTGTGTGTGTATTTTAGATTCTTTTCCCATATAGGTTATTACAAGATGCTAAGCTCCCGGAGTTGGTGATGGACAGGGAGGCCTGGCATGCTGCAATTCATGGGGTTGCAGAGTCGGACACGACTGAGCAACTGAACTGAATTGAACTGAAGCATAATTCCCTGTGTTATATAACAGGTCCTTAGGTCCTTGTTGATGATTTATTTAATATATAGTCCACAGGGTCGCTAAGAGTCGGGCACGACTGAGCGACTTCACTTTCACTTTTCACTTTCATGCATTGGAGAAGGAAATGGCACCCCACTCCACTATTGTTGCCTGGAGAATCCCAGGGACAGAGGAACCTAGTGGGCTGCTGTCTGTGGGGTTGCACAGAGTCGGACACGACTGAAGCGACTTAGCAGCAGCAGCGGTGTGTATATGTTAATCCCAACCTCCCAATTTACCAACCCCCTTCTTTGGTAATGGGACCAGCCTCACTTCTTGGAATGACTCATGACCGAAATGGGACAAACGATTATTCATTTATGCAGGACTGAGAGGTGTCCTGGGAACAGTTGAGGCTTGGTGCAAAAAAGACGGTTGGCCGCCCTACTTGTTAAAATATTAACATATAATTCTTAAGATGCTGCTTTTGGTGAAGAAGCAGACGTGTTCATATTCTGAATCAGATTTCCCCCCAAAGTTTGCATATTATTTGCAAAACTTTTAGAAACATAGTTACACCTTCTGTTTTATGGTTGCAAACTAACAGTTCATAACAAACTAACAGTTTTGTTAACTTGTGCAGATAACTTCTGCAGTGTGTATTATGTTTGTGTAACTTCTTGCTGCCACCTAGTGGCTAAATCCAACAGGGCCTTGGGGATTAGCAGTTTTAAATGTAACATTTTAATGTTTAAAAGCTTTGACGCAAAAACAAACCAGTTGGTCAAATTGTCAAGAGATTGTTAGTAATTAGTCAACATTAAGAGACTTTAAAATGATAAATGTATAAAATTAGGCATATATATAAATATTAAGACATATATAAAAATTTATAAAATGTAGACATTTTGGGTGGCTCGAAAAATATGGTTTTTATTTTCATGTAAAGCAGCTTTCATGCCAGAAGTCTTTCATGTAGTGTATGTATAAAAATGTTTATTTACTTATTCATTATATGCCACCAGTTATGGTGGTTGGGCTCAGTGGTTGAGGCAGACGGATTTAGCTGCTGTGTGGCATGTGGGATCTTAGTTCCCTGACCAGGAATCGAACTTTCGTCCCCTACACTGCAAGATGGACTCTTAACTACTGGACCACCAGGGAAGTCCCTCATGCAGGGACTTGAAACTCTTTATTGAAGTACATCTTACATGGAGAAAAGTGTTCATTATCATAATCGCACGTGTGTGAGTTTCCATGAAGTCAACACACTTGATTACGTCATTACCAACCCCTCCCCCAAATATAACCACTGACTTCTAGCTTCATCATTTTGCTTGATTTTGTACTTCGCATAAAATGGAATGACATAAGATGTACCCTGTTACGTGTAGCTTCTCATATAACATTTTAATGCTAAAGTAATTCATGTTTCTTTTCAACCTGGACAATGCAGTAGTTAACAAACTAGATTAGCCAAAAACACGGGAAAGCCCAAGCCAATCTTATGATTTTCGTATTTTTCCTGATAGTCTTCTTGAGGGAAGCAGTGGTATGTATGAGGTACCTGTGTGTGTGTGTGCGTGTGTGTGCACGTGCGTGTGCATGTGCGTACACATGTGCTGCATAGAACCTGTATACATACTTTCGCATCTGTACAGAAGTGGGACTGTATTCCACACCCTGCCTTATAACCTGTGTAACTTCTGTTCTCTCAACATTGTTCTATTTATGAGATTCATACTTAACAGAACGATGTATCTTTTAAAATTTATTTACTTTGAATCAGAGGACAATCGCTTTACAATATTGTGTTGGTTTCTGCCGTAATCAACATGAATCAGCCATAAGATACACGTGTCCCCTCCTTCTTGAGCTTTCCTCCTACCTCCCACCCCATCCCGCCTCTAGATGGTCTCAGAGAGCCAGGCTGGGCTCCCTGCATCCTACAGCAACTTCCCATTCGCTACGTGTTTTACATAATGTATATGTTTCCATGCTGCTTTCTCCATCCGTCCCACCCTCGCCTTCCCCGGCTGTGTCCGGAAGTGTGTTCTCTACGTCTGAGTCTATTTCTGCCCTGCAAATAGATTCATCAGTACCGCTCTTCTAGATTCCATGTATACGTTTTTCTCTTTTTGATTTACTCCACCCTATGTAACAGGCTGTAGGTTCATCCACCTCACTGGGACTGACTCCAATTCAGAACAGTGTGCCTTCTCTGAGAGGACCGAGTCCGGTGCTGGGGTCCACAGGTGGTGTGGGTGGTTATGGGCTGGAGGCAGGAAGGCTGCGCAGTGGAGGGGCGGGGCTTGTGGAGGGGCGGGGCTCTTAGGAAGACTGTCTCCCTGCTCCTGGCTGCGGGGCTGTTCTGTGTCTGGTTACATAGCCACGTTGGGCACGGCAAACGTGTCCCCTTCTCCATCCCCTTTCCTGCAGCATCGGGATCATCTATGGTTTTGCGGCAAATCAGTACATGAGGACTCGCGTGGAAGAGACTCAGAAATTGTCAGAGAGTAACTTCAACGACCTGAGAACTCTCCTGAATGTGGTGCCAGGGGTAAGGACCACAGCCTGTATTTCCCCTGACACTTTGTGTCTGAGGCCTTTTGGAGTTGCTTGTATATTTGGAATCACATTTGAACCTGCTGAAATCCAGGTGTTGTCTTTTAATTTTGCAGATAAAGGAATAAAGGCCTAGTGAGTGATTCTTTTTTTTGAAGAGTATAAAGTCTCATTTCAGAATTAGTGCTCTTATTTTTGTAGAAGGAAATGGCAACCCACTCCAGCATTCTTGCCTGGAGAATCCTGTGGACAGAGGAGCCTGGTGGGCTGCTGTCCATGGGGTCCACACAGAGTCACATGACTGAAGCGTTTAGCATATATGCATGCATGCTCTTATTTCATTTCACTTTATTTTTTGTCATTATGTTATTATAATAACATAATACTTATTATAGAAGTGCTTAAGCATTTTAAAGATCTCATGATTTCTTTAAAAAGCAATATCTCTGGTGTCACTGTCCTTTCTTCTTGGCAATATAATTGACCCCACATCGTTTGCTTGAAATTACTCTGGTAATGAAACCTGTTTCATTAACACTGATTTGCTAATATTTGTATGCGTGTGTGTTCTCACTGGAGAAGGCAATGGCACCCCACTCCAGCACTCTTGCATGGAAAATCCCATGGATGGAGGAGCCTGGTGGGCTGTAGTCCATGGGGTCGCTAAGAGTCCCACACGACTGAGCGACTTCACTTTCACTTTTCTCTTTCATGCTTTGGAGAAGGAAATGGCAACCCACTCCATTGTTCTTGCCTGGAGAATCCCAGGGTCGGGGGAGCCTGGTGGGCTGCCGTCTGTGGGGTCACACAGAGTTGGACACGACTGACGAGACTTAGCAGTGTTCTCATTGCTCAGTCGTGTCCGACTCTTTGTGACCTCATGGACTGTAGCCTGCCAGACTTGTCTGTCCATGGGATTTCCCAGGCAAGGATACTGGAGTGGGTTGTTATTTCCTTCTCCAGGGTATCTTCCTATCCCAGGGATTGAACGCTCGTCTCTTGCCTTGGCAGGTGGATTCTTTACCACTGAGCCACCTGGGAGTCCTGCCTAATTTTCAGATGTTAAATCTCTTTTTATTGTGGGTTGGACCTCAAGAGGAGGTTTCATGTAACCTTTTTTTTTTTTTTTTTCTTAAAGCAAATCGACTATATACTGGACCAGTTTACCCACCCTAAGAAGAAAGCATTTGGCGATCTGGATAGTGAGTAACATTGAACGTTGCCTCAAATTTGGTTGTTTGTCTTGGCTAGAAAATACTGTGGTCATCTCTTGTAAAACATAGAAACGAAGTATGCTGTTTCTCCAATTCCTGCGTGAACACGGGAGAAACAGCCGTGATTCCTGGTGTTACTGACAGTGCGTTGTTGGTGACTCAGACACTGAAACCTCGCATTTATTGTGAAAACGCTCTTGCTTTCCTGCAGCCACGGCAGGAAAGCCATGAGAGAAAGCCTCGTGAGAGAAGAAGTGGGTCTCTGTCACGTCTGCCGTTAAAGACAGAGCGGGACCCAGAGGAGCTGCGGCTTCTGGAACAGAGGGGTGGTTGGTGCTGTTTCCCGAGTGCTCAGCTGTTAGCAACCAGGGCCTCTTTTGCCCTCTAGACATCTGGTAATGCCTGGAGGCAATTTCAGGTCGGGTCCCATTCATTGGTAGAGGCCAAGGATGTGGCTAAAAGTCCTACAAGGCAGCCCAGCAACAAAGAAGGATCCACCTCCAAGTGTCGCTAGAGCCAGGGTTCAGTGACCCTGGTCCAGCTGGAGATGGGGGCGGGATGCGGGCAGCCAGGCATCAAGGTGAGAAGGCACACAGGTTCCCGGGTCGAAGAAACACCAAGTCTGCGCTAAGTCTTCTGAGGGGCGCGGCCGGTGTGGGCACTTTGATGTGTGCCAAGAAATCGCCACATAACAGTTTCTGCCCAAGTGGGCTATGAGGTGCAAAGTGGGAAAGACTAAACCAGGCCACGGGACCCTGCCCTGGGATCTAGAGGTCAGAGGCAAAGAGAGAAAGAGCCCATCCTCAATGTCCCTTATACTTCTTGGGATTTAGATATTAACTCGTTGGTGGGAGATAGAATTTACGAGCGTCTCGAACCCAAAGTGCTCCCTGTGCTAAAGGACATCAAGGACTTGGCAAAAGGTAAGCGGCGCGGCCCCGGGACCCAGGCGGCGTCCACCTGTCCCGCCTCCACCGGGACAGCGCAGCTTCCCTCCCTCCTTCCCTCCCTGTCTTCCTTCCTCCTTCCTTCCCTTCCTTCCACACCTGGCCCCACACTCTCCTCTGCCAGCACCCGACTTTCCACTGCCGCCGCGAATCCCAGCGTTCATTGAGGTGAGTCCCTGAAGGTGATGCTTGTGCTTCACCTGCCGAAATGCTACAGAACCTTCTTCAACTAATACATGTGGATACATGCATATATGTGTATATGTTAGCTCTGTGGGTGTGTTGGTCACTTGGCTGTGTCTGGCTCTTTGCGACCCTATGGACTGTAGCCCACCAGGCTGCTCTGTCCATGGAATTCTCCAGGTTAGAAACTGGAGTGGGTTGCCATTCCTTTCTCAAGGAGATCGTCCCAACCCAGGGATTGAACCCAGGCCTCCTGCATTGCAGGCAGATTCTTTACCATCTGAGCCACCAGGGAAGCCCTGTATTAACCTTTGTCCAGAGACAACTGGGTTCCTAGACTGTGTATTTAACCCTGTTAAGGATTGAAGTTTAAAACAGCAAGGCCTACCTTTAGAATATCTAAAGAAAGCTAAGTGCTGAGGAAATTGATGCTTTTGAACTGTGGTTTTGGAGAAGACTCTTGAGAGTCCCTTGGACTGCAAGGAGAACCAACCAGTCCATCCTAAAGGAAACCAGTCCTGAATATTCAGTGGAAGGTCTGATGCTGAAGCTGAAATTCTAATACTTTGGCCACCTTATGTGAAGAACTGACTCATTGGAAGACCCTGATGCTGGAAAAGATTGAGGGCAGGAGGAGAAGGGGGTTGCAGAGGAAGAGATGGTTGGATGGCATCACCGACTCTATGGACATGTGTTTGAGTAAACTCCGGGAGTTGGTGATGGACAGGGAAGCCTGGCATGCTGCAGTCCATGGGGTCACAGTGAGTCGGACATGCCTGAGTGACTGAAGTGAACTGATCTTTAGATCAGTTAGAATGAGTCTTACCCCATGATTAAATCATCACCAATCACAGCACAGGCTCAGTGGTATCTGAATAAAGGAAGGTGGATGGAGGAGGAAAAAAGAAAACGACAAAAAAGGATTCTTGCTTTTGTCCTTCCTGGGGTATTGTTAGGGTATACCAGTTGTCCAGCATTTCACAATGAATCTGCTTAAACTAATGGAAATAAATCTTCATTGAATGGTTTATCTTGGTTCTATCCATGAACCATAATTGTGAGGGAAGGAGATGGGTTGAGGATGAGCCCTTCCTTCCCCAGGTGGTAAGGAACTGAGGCCTCCTGCCAACCAGGTCACTGACTGAGAAAGCTGATGGACCAGCCCTGGTCAGTCCTCAGATGAATGCAGCCCCAGCTGCCAGCTTGACTGTAAGACCTGGGAGATCCTGAGCCCAGCCAGTCAGCTAAGCCAATCCCAGGTTTTGACCCTCACATACTGTGAAATAATAAATCTCTGTAGCTTTAAACTGCTGACTTTCCAAATAATATCTCCTGCAGCAATAGATAACTAATACAGTGGACAATCATCAGTTTCCTCTCCAGGCTTCAACACACGAGGAAGGAGAACTACAAGCTTCTGATTTCCTAGTCAATATATACTGTGCTATTTATGATTCCTTATCAGACTGTAATACTCCTTGATTTTAAGGCAGCAGATATTGTATAGACCATTGGATTAATAAATAATCTTTTTTGGGGAAAAGAATCACATTAAATGCAATATTGATTAAATATACATCCTCATTTCACGAAAGTGAAAATGTAAAAAAGAAAGTGAAAGGAGCCTGTGAATCAAGGAGATATGGTAATCTTTAAAAACTGGAAGAGGGCCTGCTGTGGAGCAGAAACATGACTGAAAGAAAAAAATGCACAGAAAGAACAGAGTGTCTTAGATAAAAAGCTCACTGTCCAAGGAGTGTGACCTCTTTTTCCTGTTAATTAGTACATGTTCTTCCAACTGAGTGTTACCTCTCTTTCCTCCAGCAGCCACACTTAACAAATGAGCTCTTTGTGATCATGGCCAAGATGTGGCCCCAAAACCGCGTGCTGCCATTGTTTGTTGAAAGTTAAATGGCATTAGTTATAAAATGGAAAAGACCTTGATGCTGGGAACGATTGAGGGCAGGAGGAGAAGGGGATGGCAGAGGATGAGATGGTTAGATCGCATCACTGACTTGATGGACATGAGTTTGAGCAAACTCTGAGAGATAGTGAGGGACAGAGAAGACTGGCGTGCTGCAGTCCACGGGGTCACGAAGAGACAGAGCTGAGCGGCTGAACGACAGTCAGATGGCAGCCTCCATAGCAGCGTGGCAGGCTGGAGCACCAGAGGGTTAGAAAAGTGGGTTTGCAATGGAGTAACCTGTTTGTTGACTAAGCTCATTAACTAATAGCATGCAGCAGGGGGTCTCATAAATACCATCCTTTAAAGTATTGATGAGTAGACTTGATATTACCCGACAACACTGAATATGAAATGGAAATATTTCTGCCTCCTTCAGGGACAGTCAAGGCCCTGACAGAGATTCACCGTCTACATTCATAAGAGAAATCAGAGGCTGAAAGTGTAACTGGGGGCTAGTGGAAACAGGATGGAAGTTTGGTCTGGTATGCTTTTTTTTTTTCTTCCAAGCTCACAAATCCCTGTGAATTCTATGGACAGACCTCAGTTTACAAACCGCCGATTTCAGCTCAGTTTTTCCCGGTAACCAGGGTATACCAGAGACAAGGAGCTCAGGGTTGTCATAGAGTTGAATAACAAGTTTTCTGCGATGTCTTGGTCACTTGCTGTTTGAGTATTTCGGCCACAGGAAGGAAAATGAAGCCCAGAATTTTTCCCAGAGAAGTTTCCCTCTGTAGCTGCCACCGATACCCACTCTCCTGCCCAGTCCTGCGTCTTAGCAGAAAATATTACTTAACTGGCAGGAACAGAACTAGGAGGAAAGAATGGGGCCCAGTGGCTCCTTGCTGCTTCACCTTGCGACTTCTTCCCTTGTGCCCAGTAGACACATAAAAACCTTCCCTGTCCACTGCCTCCAGCATCCAACGGATCCTCTGGGTCCACTCATTATAACGTCAAATGTTGGCACTTCACCAGCGGATTCACCAATCCTTGGTCAGGATCTAGATCCTACAGACTGCAACTAAGAATGCTGTGTGCTGCAACCAAGACCAGGCACAGCCACATAAATCAGCACATATCGAAAAGAAAGAGCTGGTGTGACCTCAGGGTGATGCCAGGCACCTCTGCACCCCAGACCCCTCTTGAGCCCTCTCACTGGAGTGTCGGTCTGCCAAGGTCTCCTCCAGCTCCAAAGTTACGTGAACATAAGCACTGTGCAAAAGTGTGCGAATGATGCAGCGTGGTTGACACACACTTCACTTTTTTGTCTCGTCGTCATTTTTCATTCACTCAGTCGTGTCTGGCTCTGAGACTCCATGGACTGCAGCACACCAGGCTTCCCTGTCCATCGCCAACTCCCAAAACTTGCTCAGTCTCATGTCCATTGAGTCGGTGGTACTGTCTAACTATCTCATTCTCTATTGCGCCCTTCTCCTCCCACCCTCAACCTTTCCCAACCTCAGGGTCTTTTCCAATGAGTCAGCCTCCTGGTTTGCCCAATGTTTAACATTTGCCTTACAATTCTAGCTGGATCAAAATCAATTAAAACAGACCTATTTTTCTTTTCAGTGCTTTCCGTATTATTGGAGTTTTATATATTTCTTAAAACCAGGCTATGTGGTTAAATGTTATTCTCTGGTGTTGCCAGTACTTAGGAAACTGCTTCACCAAGTTTGTTTTTTGCTAAAAGTTCTTTGCAGCCTTATGTATCTGGTGGCCTTTGGAGAAAGCAGAAACCTGCAAATGGATTTCTGCAAATCATGTTTGAGCTGCAGGCCAGGACCTATAAAGGAAGTATGCTATGAGCTGGTAAAAAGTTAGTTAAAATTGAGAATCTAAAATACCTTTCCCCTGACTTCAGATACATAATATATGTGATCTTGGTAGGCTTGGAATGATTCCCAGAGTTATCATCCAGTAGACCTTTTATGAAACGCTTTGAAGCCTTTGAGTTATTTCTAAGTCATTCTTGGGACATGGCAGTATAGCCACCCATAAGCCACATGGTCCCTAAATGGACTCACATTTTCTGGGCCTTCAACTCACTTTATCATCCATCATCCTTGTTGTTTTTGTGTTTCTTGCCTTGAAATGACTCATCCTGAAGTCAAAGTGGAAAGGGCTCACATTAAAGCGTGAGGTGTGTATTGTGTGGTGAGTCGTATTTGGGGACGCTGTTTTGCGCTCTCTTGTGCGTTTCCAGTTGCAGCCGCGCTCTTGCTGCCCTATGGCAGATACTTATTGAGCCTCTAATGTGAGCCGGGTACCAGCTCCATGCTTTGCTGCTGAACCTGGAAGGTAGGTGGAAAAGACGAGAGTCTGAGCTCAGAGTGACTCTTTGATGAAGTCTTTATTATTATCTCAAGTTACTGTTAGGATATTAGTTCTGCTACTACCTTGTTATAGCATCTTCGGCAAACTCTTTCACCTCTCAGGACCTTGTTTGCTCATCTGCAAAGTAGGAGGTTGGTTGGGTCATCTCTTGGCTAACGAGGAGAGTCTCTGAGTCTAGGTGAGGCTTCAGCAGGTTTACCCTTAGGAGATGGCATTGCCTGTGTCATCCAAGGTGGTGCCCCAGCCTAGGTCTGGTGACTTACTCTAAGAGCTGGGGAGGCTTCCAGGATTGGATTGTCTGCCTCTTCATCCCAAATGGGGATCTCACCTTATCGGAACAGAAAATCTTGGGGTCTGCTTCAGACAGTCCTTTGTCTTGAATTTTGATCCAGTCCTGGAAGGTAGCTAGAACTGCCGTGAGACCGCAACATAAAAGCATTAAAGTGTGTGTGCATGTGTGTGTGGGTTTAGAGCCAAGTTTTATGTGGTTGCCAGAGATAATGGGAGAAACCAGCTTTTAAGGGCATTCACACTTTTCCTGGGCTTCCCTTGTGGCTCACCTGGTAAAGAATCCACCCACAATGCGGGAGACCTGGGTTCGATCCCCTGGGTTGGGAAGATCCCCTGGAGAAGGGAAAGGCTACCCACTCCAGTATTCTGGCCTGGAGAGTTCGCAAACAGTCAGACACGACTGAGTGACCTTCATATCACACTTTTCCTAGTAACACCCTGTTGTGACCTGATACTCCACCATCTGTTATGCGAGCCCAGAAGACAAAAAGCAGTGTCCTCTAAACTTCACATCTCTTATGCTGTGATTTTAAGTCACTGGAGAAAAGAGTTATATTTTGCTACCTGCCTAGTCATGCATATTGATTCCTGAGCACCAGAGAAATCAGAGACCAAACAATCTGTAGGGATCGCCAAGGATAAGAATGTGTCCTAGGCTCTGGAGGCTTCTAAAATAAAAGAGGCAGACTCTGCCCTTGAGGGATTTCACTCTGATCATTCTGATCCCACATTTTGTGATAAACCTTGCGGTGGCCTTATCATTTTTCAGATGAGGAAGTTGCTGAAGAATATTCAGGTATCTGCTTTGAGTTACACAGAGAGTATCTATGTTGAAATCTGTACCTAGACTGCCTGAATCTAAATCTGGGATCTTTTTTCTCTCTCTCTCTCTTTTTAACATTCTCCTTTTATGTATTTATTTATTTTTAAATCGAGCTTTCTATTTTGTGCTGGGGTATAGCCCATTAGCAATGTTGGGATAGTTCCAGGTGCACAGCGGAGGGACTCAGCCATCCATACACATGTTTCCATTCTCCAAGCCCCACTCCCATCCAGGCCACCACATAACAGTGAGCAGAGTTCCCTGTGCTACACAGTAGGATTCTTGTCGGTTATCCATTTACAGTATCGCAGTGTGTACATGTCCATCCCATGTCCATGTCCATGAGTATCCCTTCCCCTCACCCTTCCCCACCTGCTGCTGCTGCTAAGTCGCTTCAGCCGTGTCCAGCTCTGTGCGACCCCGTGGACAGCAGCCCCCAGGCTCCTCTGTCCGCAGGATTCTCTAGGCAAGAATACTGGAGTGGGTTGCCATTTCCTTCTCCTCCTTCCCCCCTCGGCAACCATGAGTTCATTTTCTATGTCTATGAGTCTGTTAACCATAAAGTCTTTTCTCTGCGTCTGAGTCTGTTTCTGTTTTGTCAGTCAATTTATTTGTATTCGGCAGATAAGGGACCAAATCTGGGATCCCTTGCTGTGTCTTCTTCCAGCTTTTTAAATATCCATCGCTAAGCTCTGTCTGGGTGACATCGGGTTTCCTATGAATTACAGCTGCCCGGGACTGGCGGTGTCTGGGCGGACCTCCTCAAGGCTGGGCAAGGCTAGGCTGGGGGCGCCTTCCCTGTGGCTGCTGCTCCAACGCCGGCCACTTAATGCTGCGCCCATGAGTCCCAGTCCCATTCCTAGGTTGATATTCGCCCCTGTGTGTCTGAAAGAGCCCCCAGGTGGGGGAACTGAGCCGGCTGGAGTTGCTGGCAGAGGCAGACGGAGCCACAGTAGCCCTGTATTCCGCTGTCAGTGTGCCCATCATTGCGGGCTCTCCTGGGTGCCTTCCAGTGTCACTTTTGCAAGTTAATCTCAAATTCCTTTAAGGTCCTTTTGTAGATGGGAAGGGACTTTTATCCCCCACTGGTCAGCCCAGCAGGTGCCTCTGTTCTGAAGCGGGCTGTGCTCCTAACAGACATGGAAACTAACAGAGACGCCCTGGTCCGAGTGAACACTCTCTTAACGGACATGAAGCGCTCATCTGCACACCTTCGCACCAGCCTGAGCGATGTGAAGACGAGCATGGAGCAAGCGCTCACGGATCCCCAGTGCTCCTTCCCTGCAGTGGCGCCCACGTGCAACAGCATCAGGCGGTCTCTGAGTGTCCTGGATGGCAGTGCCAACTTTGATCACGTGAGGAGAGGGCGGTCCTGCGCCAGGACGGTGTCACTGGGACGGCTGGGGCGGGTTCAGCGTGGTTCACCCACCAGGGGACCGGTGGCCGGGGGGAGGGGGGATCTCTGTCAGCCCTCCTGGTGATGTGGCCGCCAGAATGGCCGTCGGAATGGCTGCAGCCGGGGAGGAGGGAGGATGGGAAATGCGCCCTGAGCGTTCTCTGCCGTTCGTTGCTTGAAATGTATCAGGATGAATGAGCTGCCAAGGTGGTGCCGGTGGTCAAGAATCCACCTGACCCAAGAGACGCAGGTTCGATCCTGGGGTGGGGAAGATCCCCTGGAGGAGGGCACGGCAACCCACTCCTGTATTCCTGCCTGGAGACTCCCTTGGGCAGAGGAGCCTGGTGGGCCACAGTCTGTGGGGTCACCAAGAGCCAGAAATGACTGAGTGGATCCTTTAACTCATTTTATCCACAGTACTTTGTACCTCTTCATTCCCAGTCCTGGTATTGCCTCTGCCCCCTCCCTCTCTGCATTGGGACCAATGTGTCTGTGATGAATTCAGCTTTAAAAATGAAAAAGGAAGCAGAATGCCTTTTTGCAGACCTTTAAAAATTAAAATGTGCTTTTAAATGATAGGCCTAGTATGTTAACCACAGATACCAAAATATAAGGTAATATCTCACAATCCCAAGAAGATTAGAAAAAGAAAGGCTTTGGAGCAACTTGAAAATACAGAATTCTGGGATGTAGATAAAATAATCATGAGTACTTATGTTTTTAATGTTTCATTATAGTGATATGTACCTGTGTGTGGGCTCAGTCATTAAGTCGTGTCTGACTCTTTGTGATCCCATGGACTGTAGCCCACCAGGCTCCTCTGTCCATGGGATTCTCCAGACAAGAATACTGGAGTGGGTTGCCATTTCCTCCTCCAGGTGATCCCAGTGATATGTACATGTCACACTTACGTGAAACAATGTTTCAATATAGTTAGATTTCTCTCACTCTCACATTTCGTGAATCAGTTTTATTCAAACACTTAACATTCAATATCTGTGTTGAATCTACTACAATAACTTTTGTTGTCCCAGAACAGCAATATGTAGGATGTATACTCGCATCTAAATTCTTTGAAATTGAGTCCTTTGGGAAGTAACGTTTAATTGTGATGTGCTTTAAAAAACATGCGGAGAATTTGTAACAATGGTCCCAGTTTCCCTGCCTACGTTTTTTTACCTAGATTGACCAGTTGTCAACACTTTGCTCCATTTGTTTAATTATACTATTTTATCCATTTATCTATGTACCCATCATCTGTTTATACTATCATCTATATGGGCACAATACTACACATTCTGTTCTTTTCTCATTTAGAGGAAAGATGTAGACATAATGCTTTTTTACCCTTAAATATTTTGATGCGTTGCATAACTTTACATAATGATTATGACTACCAAAATTAAGGTGACATAATACTGATCCAATACCGCCAAAATTTATATCAAAATTTGCTGATTTTTCTAAAAAAAAAAATGCGCTTTAAAATTGATTTCTCTTTCCCAGTGCAAGGTCTGGTCTGGGGTACACATTGTCTTTAATTGTCATGTGTCTTTAGTTCCTTTAACCTGGAACAGTTTCTCAGCTTTTCTTTGGTGACACTGACATTTTTGAAGACTGTTGTGGTTTCACTGCTAAGTCATATCCACCTCTTGCAACCCCATTGACTGTAGCCTGCCAGGCTCCTCTCCATGGGATTTCCCAGGCAAGAACACTGGAGTGGGTTGCCATTTTCTTCTCCAGGGTGTCTTCCTGACCCAGGATCAAGCTCACGTCTCCTGCATCGGCAGGTGGATTCTTCACCGCAGACCCACCAGGGATTCTGTTTATAAGGCTATTTTTTTAAGAAGCTGTTTACAACTGTATTCAACAATGTTTAGTCCCGGTATTCAATCATATGTGAGGTCACATGTATTCAGTCTGTGTTAAATTTCTTGCCCTCACTTTGAGCTGACTGCTATGGGAGACCTCCAAACACGTAAAATCAGTACTTGTAGGGTCTATTCTGAGCCAACGGTCTTCCTCCAACAATATGCTGTTGTTCAGAAGAAATGCAGGTCACACCCTTTATAATATAGATGTCTCAGGAGTTGAATTTAAGAAGATCCCTTGCTTATGACAAAGAATTGGGGGTGTGGGGTAACCACCTGGCCTTATAGTTTGTTTTATAAAATTTCAGCTCCCATCTTTGGATGGACACATTACTAAGCTTGATGGACTTCTTCAAACAGATTTGTCCGGCCTGGTCCAAAAGGTATGGTCTTTAGAGAAAAAAAGAGCGCACAGTAGCTTATTTTAGATTATTTTCCAGAGTAGAGTAGTGCATAAGCAACTAGGTAACAGCGAAAGAGCAGAGACCTTCTGGAGCCGAGTTGCCAAGAAGGTGATGGATGCTGTTCTCCAGGACCGGATGGGTGTCGTGGCGGACGCCGTGCTGGTCCTCACTCAAGGCGCTCTCACACTCTGCCAGGGGGGCAGCCACGTGGTGCCCCTCCTCACTTCTGCTCATGTGCAGATTGTGTGCTCTGCCTGGCATTTTCTTTTTTTCTCCCTGTCCTTTGCCCAGCTTCTTGGGCTACTAGTAGCTACCTGAAGTTTTATATTTCACCTTCTTAATGAGGCCTTTCCTGGGCATCTTGACCAGATCAGAACCCTTCTTTAATCACTCTTAGAGCATCGCATCTTTGTTAAGTTCCTCACCACAGTGACTATTGCTTTCATGTCTTGGTTTTCCCACAAGACTTTAAACCCTAAAAAAAGATGGACCACCTTGGTCCAGAATACTAGAATTTCCCCAAGAGCTGAAGAGGGAGAGAATAGCTTTATTCTCAACTCCATCCTTTAAAGCATGAACATAAAAGAAGTCATCAACTGTCTATCAAACACTCATCTACATGTGCTAACGAAGTAAGTGTCCCCTTAGACAAGTCGTTAGAAACTCTGGGTCTCTGCACTCTGACGTCATCTTATTTGTTAAATGAAGGAATGGAATCAGAAGATCTGTAAATCCTTTTCTAGACATTAAACCTCTTGTGATGGTTGACCTCCCCAGGTCCAAACACAGATAAATGTAGAGGTCAGGTGTACCAAGGCCACTGGAAGTACCAGTGTGCTGGGTGGCTTAGCTGCTTTTGAGGAAACGCGGGTCATGAACTTCCTTTTTATGGCACCAGTGTTGCTAAGCTGAAGTGGGAACTTATTGTCACCACAAAGCTTATAAAGTTTGTAACTCAGATTGTTGTTGTTGAGTTACTAAGTCATGTCCGACTTTTTCCCACCCCGTGGACTGCAGCATGCCAGGCTCCTCTGTCCTAGGGATATCCCAGGCAGGAATACTGGAGTTGCCATTTCCTTCTCCTGGGGATCTTCCTGACCCAGGAATGGAACCCACGTCTCTTATATTTCCTGCATTGGCAGGCGGGTTCTTTACCAGTGAGCCACTTGAGAAGCCTGGACTTCTATAAGAGAATATCATAGACCAGGTGGTTTATAAACAATGGAAATGTATTTCTGACCAGTTCTTGTCGCTAAAGGTCAAAGATAAGGTTGCCAGCCTGGTTGGGTTCAGATAAGGAGGACCTCTTCTAGGTTTTCACATTGTATCCTCAATAAGTAGAGAGAGCTCTCTGGAGTTCCCTTTGCTGCTGCTGCTGCTAAGTCACTTCAGTCGTGTCCGGCTCTGTGCAACCCCACAGACGGCAGCCCATGAGGCTCCCCCGTCCCTGGGATTCTCCAGGCAAGAACACTGGAGTGGGTTGCCATTTCCTTCTCCAATGCATGAAAGTGAAGTCTCTCAGTCATGTCCGACTCTTAGCGACCCCATGAACTGCAGCCTACCAGGCTCCTCTGTCCATGGGATTTTCCAGGCAGGAGTGCTGGAGTGGGGTGCCATTGCCTTCTCCAGGGGTCCCCTTTTACAGGGCACTAATCCTCATGAGATAATCACATCCCAAAGACCCCCACCTCCTAATTCCATCACTTTGGGGGTCAAGATTTCAACATATACATTCCAGGGAGACAGACATTCAGTTCGTAAGAGGTTGTAATCACTACAGTGTTCCCTAACAGATGTCTGAATACACCAGCAGACAGTTACGGAACACAAATTAAACCCTTTCTAGACAGAAGTCTGGCTCTTTAGGTAAGTTGCTTGGGAATAATGACATTGTCCTCTCATGGATTTAGCCCAAGAGTGAGAGAGCTTGGCATGGCTGCTTTGATTTTCATTTGAGCCTCACTACAGTTTGTATTCTTTCTAAGCTGTGTTTTAGGACATTTATTCTCCCTGAGACTAGATCTCCAATTTTATCATGCAATCGCTTTGGAAAATAAGATTCTGTTTTTAGAGTTTCATTTCATAGCTACATGTGGTACATCGTACAGATCAGGGTTTCTTAACCACAGGGCACTTTGACTGGTCCTGTACACTGTCGAGTATTTATTAGCATCCCTGGCTGATGCCCGACAGTGGCAAGGACATTATCAGTTGTGATAACCAGAACATCTCCAAACACTGCCAGGTATCTCCTGGGGGACAAAGTTGCCCCCAGTTGAGAAACACTGGGATAAATACATGCAAACATTTAACATGAACTGAAAATTAAAAACTTTTAATGGATACAAATTAAAGCAAGTCCTCTCTAAAGGGGAATATTTTTTTTAGACTTTTAATGACCATGTCGTGATCATTTCAGCCTTAAGATAAAGGTTGAATTTTGATTCTCTGTTCCATTCTAAGCTGAACATGAATACTATGAAATGCTCTTCTACTTACTGTGTATAATGATTTTATTTGAACCTTCTTTAGGCCAATGAATCTCTTTCTAACATACCTGAGGAAGTGCAAAATCAAACCAGGGACTTCATAAAAGGTGAGATTGCCAGTTAGAAGTAATTGTGTTTCCTTGTTGAGTTGGCTGGTTAGCACAAAGAAATGCATTTTTAAGAATTGTTCTTTTTCCTTCTTTAAAAAAATAATATTCTCTCACTAAAACCCCAAACTACAAAACTAAATAATGAGCATTTCAGTAATGCTACCTTCACCAAATGATATCAATTAAAAAAAATACTTCTGTTAGACACAGATTAACATCCTCCTGTGGCTGGAAGCTGCAGGGCTGAGGGTCAGACTGTGATGATGACCTGGCAGACGCTGTAAGAGCCAACAAGAGGCATAGCTTACGGTCTGGAAGGTCACGTCTGGGTTGTTTTCACTGTAAATGTATTTCCTAAAAGGAACAGAGTGTTTAAAGGAACACTGTGTCTAGGGACTTATTTTGTCTCTTTAGGAAAACATTGGTCTGCTTCTGAGGCTGACGTCATGCCGCTCTAGGGTCTTAAGGTGCTCTCACTTTTGGAGAGGCAAAAGTGATGTCGAGAGAATCCCACTGATCTCAAGCAACCAAGTCACAGTGAATTCAGGTGGTCGTACCTAGGGTAAAGTACAGAGAAGGAACACAGTATAAACAATTCTTTGTGCAAGAGTGTGGAGTCCCTGGGCTCTCTGCTAAGGGGACACATCTCTGGAGCTGTGTAAGGCTATCCGCTCTCTTTCTTTAAATCATCTTCTTAGTGCTTTTTATCTGTTGATGGTGAAGTGAAAGTCGCTCCATTGTGTCCGACTCTTTGCAGCCCCAGGGACTATACTATCTAGGGAATTCTCCAGGCCAGAATATTGGAGTGGGTAGCCTTTCCCTTCTCCAGGGGATCTTCCCAACCCAGGGATCGAACCCAGGTCTCCCGCATTGCAGGCGGGTTCTTTCCCAGCTGAGCCACCAGGGAAGACCTGTTGATGGAGTGGTTTTAAAATGTATTGGAGGTATTTGATTTTTTTTTCCCCTAATACTGTTTTTTCAACCCATTAAGACTGAGTAAAAAGGATTTTCCCTACTACATAGTGCTTTGAATGTTCTGTGGTTTCCCTTCTGTTTAAAATACTGACCTATTCAAGACACAGTTCTGGCTTTCCCGTGCCGGCATCTGAGGGATAACCCACACTGTACATCTGAGAGCCACTTGCTTACTAATCTCTGTGTTTACTCTCTTTGTTTCTTCTTCCTGGACCTCCTCTGCCAATACGTGCCACCCTCCCTTGTAAGTCTGGCCAAGCAAGGCGCGCAGTTTGCATGCGCGAGGCCGGGTGTACACACTGCCATCACCTGAACACGAGCCAGAGTTTTCTTGAGTCTGACCGGGTGCCCCCTGCCGTCCCTCAGGTTGAAGACAAGTGAGGGTTTTCATGTCCTTCCCAAACAACCTTTAGTGCCCATGATTGCCTGCTGTGTGCCCACTGCTGCTGGGTTCTGGGAATGGGAGGTAAGGGAGGCATGACCCCTGCGTACCCTACAGCTGGGCATGAACCCTACAGCTGGCTCTTACCACCCTCTGGGAACCTGGTGAGGTGTGTGCAAGGGATCCAGCAGCCGGAGAGAATAGTGGAAGGCTTCCCAGAGGAAGCAATGTCCGAACTGAAGCTGGAAGAAGGTATTTGTCGAGAGGGTGGCAGCTCTGTACAGTCACCAAGGCTGCGGAGTGTGGGGAGGAACACAGCGGAGAAGCGGAAGGGGCCCGATTTGGAGACGAGGAAACTGCGCTTAGGAGAAGGGGGTATCTATATGCCACGTGTTCAGTTCAGTTCAGTCACTCAGTCGTGTCCGACTCTTTGCCCCCATGAATTGCAGCACACCAGGCCTCCCTGTCCATCACCAGCTTCCGGAGTCCACCCAAACCCATGTCCATTGAGTCAGTGATGCCATCCAACAGTCTCATCCTGTCGTCCCCTTCTCCTCCCGCCTTCAATCTTTCCCAGCATCAGGGTCTTTTCCAGTGAGTCAGCTCTTCACATCAGTGGCCAAAGTAATGGAGCTTCAGCTTCAACATCAGTCCTTCCAATGAATACCCAGGACTGATCTCCTTCAGGATGGACTGGTTGGATGCCATGTGTCACAACCCCCAGAAATCTCAGGGTGAACAAAGAGACCTGGAGGACTTCCCTGGTGGCATCGTGGATAACAGTCTGCCTGCCAGTGTCGGGGTCATGGGTTCAAGCCCTGGTCCTGCAAGAGCCTGAAAACCAGGGTGCTCTGAGGCTCGCGAGCCACGGTTACTGAGCCTGAGTGCTGCAGCTACTGAAGCCTGTGTGCCTCGTGCCCTGCAGCAAGAGACGCCACCGTGACGAGAAGCCCGCAGACCTCAGTGAAGAGGAGCCCCCGTTCAGCTGGAGGAAGCTCTCACAAAGCAACGAAGACTGAGGGCAATCAAAAATAAACACATTAATTAATTAGAAAAAGAGAGACCTACAGAGTCTCCGGGTGGAGGGTCCTGGGGTCTCTAGGCATGAGTCATGTGGACGAGACGTCCAGCCACTCTGACTCCTGGGAGCTCCCGAGGATTCACACGGAGGTGAACCACACAATTTCAAACAAAAAATTTCCGCCAGTGTGACGTCATTTCCTTTTGGATGGTGCTCCCAGCTCCCAGAAGTTCACCAGGAGCCCTGGATCGCATTCTGAGACCTGCCAGTCTTGGTTCCAATGCTGCAGAGACGCGTGTCTGCCTTTCAGAACCAGCAGACCTTGACCGATGAGTATGTTTTTGGGATGTCCCCCATCAAGAATCACTGTGGATGAGGTCCCGTTCAGGTCTTAGTGAGTGGTCACGGTCCCCACCCCTGCTGACTTTGACCCTAGGACCTGCCCTGATGATCACACACGTTCCAGAAGGTGTAACATAACCTCCCTGAGAGATGAGGTTATATGTTCATAGAAACTGACCACTGGGAATAGTACTGCCTTTTCATGTAGGAGACACAGGTAGACTTTGGCAAGATTCAATTTGTATGAATCAAATACAGTTTTAACAAAAATGTCACTTGAGGTCATGTGTTCAAAAAATTGTTACTGGGAAATTACTGTGTTCCTCAGTGCTATTTTGTAGATGGAGGGATTCTTATATTATTAAATAGTTGGTTTTTTTTTTTTTTCCAAAATCATTTAACAGAAGCTTTACAGGTAGGTGAACCTGAGTTTTAATCCCATTTCTAGTACTTTCTGAAAAACAGACATATGGTCAAGTGATTTAACCCCTATAAGCCCAGCATCCCTGTTAGTGAATTGGGAATGAGAAATGAGTTAGCATATGTACAAATGCCTTGTCTGCTGTAGGCACACAGTACAGTTTAGTCACTTGGTCCCTTTTGCTTTTCTTTTTTTTAGTGAAATAAATAGAAGAAAACTCTGGCTTGATTTCACACCATGTCATTTAAGTCAGTTCTCATAGCTTGCTCTTTTGTTGAGCAGTTGCTTTTCAATAGACTTGGCTGCATTCATGCTTGCTGTAGAATCTTCTCATATTTTAAACCTCTGCATAACATGGGGGGAGCTAAAAATGGTTCAAGCTTTTCAGGTAAGGCCCAACACTATGCGTCTTATCTCCTCTATGAAAATGCGTAACAGGCGTCTTTGTTTTCAGACTTTAAAAAGACCTTGAATTCCATTCAATCTGATGTCAAAAATATCAGCACAAAGATTCCTATTCAGAAGACACTGTCGAGTTTCGTCCATTACATTAATAACTCTGAAGATTATATCCTCCACTATTTACCCACTATGGAAGAATGCGATTCATACAGGTCAGTGCCCCTTTTGACTTTTCCACTACGAACGTGGAACTTGCTGGGGCGCGGGGTGAAAATCAACTATATAACCAGGATAATCTTAAGACAGCAAATTGTACAAAGAGGCCGTAAGGTGATGATATGTGTCCACCCTGGTTTAAGTTCATTTAAAAAGCTGTTCACTTCAGCAGCATGTATATTAAAGCTGAAACCATGCTGAGAAGACTAGCATGGCCACTGTGAAAGGATGACATGAAAATTCATGGAGCGTTACATACGTGTGTGTATATACATATGTGTGTGTATACATTTATTAAAGACTGGAAGTTCTTGAGCCAAAGAGTCAATGATTTGCAATTTTGATGGCTTGCAGAGTCTTGGTTATAATTATCTAAGTTATGTAACAGGATTTTAAAATTTAAAAGAAATTAGAGCATTTAGATAATATTTTTTTCTTTATGCATATATGAAATAAATACATAGAGGTTGGTTCTTACGGAAAGAGCATCCTTGAAACCAGCGGGTTGTCTGAAGCTGCTGTGGGTACCCAGCTCTTTGTCCTTTAGAAAAACGCTAATGGTAGGATGTGGTTGTGGGAGATGCTGGTGGGCATATCTCAGACAAGAGCTCGGGGGAGGACAGGACAGGAGAGACTCCCGGGATCTCCAGGATCACATGAGAAGTAAGACGGGATCTCTGCTCTGAAAGGCTCAGCCCCACGACCACTACTGGAACTCTTCCAGCTGCCCAAACCCAGGAGATTGCAGAGACCGCCGTCCCTACTTGGAATATTTATTATGCAGGAGCGCAAGATAAATAGTGAGACAGTAACAGTGCTTGCTAGCCTTTAGGGAAGAGTCGCAGCGTGCCCACCAGGAGCTTTCCATGTGGCATCTCACAGGAACCCCCCGGGTTGGGTTGTGTTTATAACCGTGCTTTGTTGAGACTCAGGGAGGTGAAGTGACTTACTCAAGACTGAGGACAATGTGGCAAAGGTGGGTTTTCAACTCCCACCTGTCTATGCCCTTACTTATCGCTGTGTATCAGCCCGCCTTTTCCTACCTTGTGGCTTGGCCACCCCAGCAGATGTCAGAACAAAGAATAGAAAGTGAAGTCGCTCAGTCGTGTCCGACTCTTTGTGACCCCATGGACTACAGCCCACCAGGCTCCTCCGTCCATGGGATTTTCCAGGCAAGAATACTGGAGTGGGTTGCCATTTCCTCCTCCAGGAGATCTTCCCAACCCAGGGATTGAACCCGGGTCTCCCCCATTGTAGGCAGACACTTTACAAACATAAGACAGACCCTTTCCCAATGGACTTGAAATCTCATTAGAAGTCAGAGTGGTACAGATGGGAGGAGCGGTGCAATGATCTGTCTACATACCAGCTCCCTTTCCTTCCTCCTCCCGCGCCCTGAGACTAAGCCTATTTTAAAAAGAAATTTAACAAAGCATATGAGGCATGCATTAACACTAAAGGTCCCTGAGGCCAGACTCCATGGCTTGCTTAAATGTGTGTCCTCAGGATCTGGCACAAAACGTCACAGAGTAGGTGCAGGTGGCTGTCCTTGGGATTCTTCAGGCAGGAAACTGGAGTGGGGGCCTTGCCCTCCTCCAGGGGGTCTTCCCAACCCAGGGATCAAACCCTCCTCTCTTAGGTCTCCTGCGTTGACAGGCGGGCTCTTTACTGCTCGTGCCACCTGGGAAGCCCGTTGTTAATAACGATTGAGTTTATTCTTCACTGAATGAAAAACCGCAGTGACAGCTTTTGTTGCAGAGTACATACTTTGTTTTTTAGCATTTTAAAGATTGGGAAGTATTTCTACCCTTGAACGCTCCTGGGTTGCTGTACATTCGAGGAATGCCAGCAAGACCTAACTGAGGATCCCTTATCCTCAAGTGTCTCACAAGACCTCCCGTAACACCGAGACCCCCATTCTGCAGGCATTTGATTTGGGATGGGCCTAAAATTCTAAGGGCTTCCCAGGTGGTGCTAGTGGTAAAGAATCGCCTTGCCATTGCAGGAGATGCAGGAGACTCAGGTTGGATTCCTGGGTCGGGAAGATCCCCTGGAGTAGGAAATGGCACCCCTCTCCAGTGTCTTTGCCTGGAGAATCCCATCGGCAGAGGAGTCTGGCGGGCTACAGCCATGGGGTTACAAAGAGCCAGACACGACTGAGCATGCACTGTTCTCTCACTTGATGTGAAAATTTCTAAAGTGTTCAGTGCGCTCATCAAGTAGAAGGTATCTGCCTCAGTAAGGAACATAGGTTACTCCCCACCCCTCTGTCCCTAGTATTCCTAAAATCACAAAACCCAGATAAAAGACCAGGGGAACCAGTCCCAAATTCGTATCTGTTGTCTATCATGATCTGTCTGCATCTCATCCTCTTTATAATAAGTACTTGCAGCTTCAGGAACCTTGAGAGAACTGAAAAGCCTTAAGGGGCATGGTTGTGGTTGGTTGGTGGGGGAAGTAAGTCAGTGTTAAGCTTGCCTTGTCCTGGGTCCACCCTCAATAACTCTCTGAATACGCAGCATTCCAACCATCATTTACCCTTTTCTCTAACACCCTGATTATCTGTAGCCTCAGGAACCTTGAGAGAACTGAAAAGCCTTAAGGGGCATGGTTGTCAGTTGCCTCGGAGAGGCTGAGTCACCCCTGCTTCCGGGCCCGGTGGATTAAATCGAAGGGAAAGAAGCGATAATCCCATGACCTTTGAGAGCTCTTTGAAACCAGGATAAATGTTGACTTGGTTGGGTTGGAGGACTCGGGCTGGAAGGGGTCTCCTCACAGCGCGCTCTCCCTCTGAGGAATGAGCAGGACTCTGAGGTTTGACTGCCAAGGGCAGCGTGG
Source organism: Redunca redunca (assembly GCA_006410935.1). NCBI lineage: Eukaryota > Metazoa > Chordata > Mammalia > Artiodactyla > Bovidae > Redunca > Redunca redunca. The sequence continues at coordinate 217,062 of SJYQ01014232.1, forward strand.
ACCCCTCCAGCCCGGGTCCAGCAGGCTTGTGTTGCGATGACGTCACTGCTCACGTGTGCCTGCTCTGTTTGCTCCCCCAGGTGGCTGGTTTGCTTGGTCGTCTGCTGCTTGCTGACCCTCATCTTGATTTTTTACCTCCTGGGCTTGCTGTGTGGCACGCTGGGCTATGACCAGAATGCCACCCCAACCAGACGAGGCTGCGTCTCGAACACCGGGGGCCTCCTTCTCATGGTGTGAGTCTCGGTCCGTCCTTGGTGTGTGAAGGGTGGAAACACAGGGTGGGGGCCGTGGTGTGACGGGGACCCGGTGGCCTCCGGGCCAAGCACTCTGGGTTCCAGCGACAGACAGGGGAGACCTGCTGTGATTATGCTTTCGTTGGTTTGGGAAATTCCATTAAGCATAAAGACCAAGGAAACTAGGTCGGTGGCACTTTGAGAGACGAGCTTAAAATCCGTGTTTATATGTGTATTCATGCGTGTATGTGGCTCCTCCACAAAGCAGCTATCAGGAAATTATTTCCCAGTTTGCTTTCTTAATTCTCATTATTTTCCCCCATATCTGTCTGCCTCTCTGGTCTTCCCTGGTGGCTCAATGGTAAAGAATCCACCTGCCAAAGCAGGAGATGCAGGTTTGATCCCTGGGTTGGGAAGATCCGCTGTAGAAGAAAATGGTAATCCACTCCAGTATTCTTACCTGGGACGTTGCATGAGCAGAGGAGCCTGCTGGGCTACGGTCCACAGGGTCGAAAAAGACTCGCACATGACTTAGCAACTAAAAAACAACAGCCTCTATCTGTCTGTCTGTCTGTCTGTCAATCTATCTACCAATCCATGCACTCACCAGGTACTTTCTCAAAGCTGATCCGACAGCAGACACTGTTCACTCGGAAGCTCTAGAGACTCGATTTAGAACAGAGATTGAGGAGCCAGCACCCTTGGGAGTTAGACAGGTAGCCTGTATTAGTGATGGGATCAGTTACGAGGTACCAGCAGGTGTAAACGTGACGCAGACTGGAGCAGTTATCCCTGTTTCAGTCAGATTCGCATCCAGGTTCCTATCTTTGTAAAGAAACCGTTTACTAGCTTATAACAAAGCAGAGGGGCCATGTGCTGGATGGAAGTGGAGGTGGAGCCAGAAATGTAAACCAGTGACCAGGGGTAAAAGCTCGGAATGCTCCCCAGAGGGGAAGCTGTGTGATATTCTCTTTTCCTATAAACTCCTGGGAATGAGTTGGGGATGGTGGTGATGAGGCTCCAAGGGAGGGCTAAGATTTAGAAGAGGTGTTTTGGGCCATAGGGAACCAAAACCATAGCTATTTCTTTACTTGTGTCTATAGTGACATGCATTAGTTTGCTTTTTTAAACTTTGGGTCACTATAATAATCTGGCTACTTACGAGCTGTGACTCTAAAGTTAAGGCCACTTGCGTAAAGCTTCAGGCTTCACTGTAGTACAAGCCTTTATTCACGTGAATACAGGCGCATGAGTTTCTGTTTTATTGAAGCATCGTTGATTTACAATGTGTGTTAATTTCTGCTGTACAGGAAAGTGACTCACATGTATACAGTCCATTTTATATTCTATTCAGTGATGGTTTATCCCAAGATATTAAACATAGTTCCCTGTGTATACAGTGGGACCTTGTTATTTATCCATCCTAAATGGCATAATTTGTATCCACTGACCCCAAACTCCCAGCCCATCCCTCTCCCTGCCCTACCCCTTCCCCGAGCAAGCACTACTCTTTCTCTATGTCTGCGAGTCTTTCTGTTTGGTTCATTTGTGGGTTTTTTTTTTTTAAGTGAAGTTTTAAAAATAACCTTAAAGCTAATGACATGGGAGTCTGCCAGAACTGGATAAAGCTGGACAGAGTTCCACCCATGGACAAGCCTTCTTGCTCACATGCCTAAACTTCAGGAATTAAGCCAACAAGGAAGAGTGTATTTTCCCAGCCTTTTGTTTAAATGTCCACAGCTACAGACAGAAGATTAATTTAATGTTCAGAATTTAATAATCTTATCACTTGGCTCTTTCGTCAGTATTTTTATGGTGGATTTATGTGTTGTTGATGTGTCTTTTTAATTTACTGAAGGGAGGAAGTAAATTGCTATGAAAAGGTTCAACTTTCATAAAAGTCTATTCTACTTTTGGGGGGGAATGAAAGCAAAAAAAAAAAAAAAAAATGTGATATCTAGCTCCAAAAAAATAAAACAGAGTCATGAGCAAACTGATGGGAGGCTGCGAGCCACTTTAGTTTGGATGTAATACTCACGTCTCAGGTTAAGGGATCCCTGAAGGGTTAGAGTCACATGTAAACCTATGACTTAGGAGCCACGGGACCCATCTCAGCAGTAGGGGAAAGGCTGGCAGCTACCACTTGCTGTCAGATGCATCCTGGGTGGTCTGCACCCTGAGGGTGTCTGCAATTTCTTTTTTGTCCCGTTGAAGCCCACCCCTCAGCATGGCCTGTTTTGCTATGCTTGGCAGAATGCTGCATGTTTTGAGACATCTGGTCAACAACTGGATGGACTCATCAAACTTGGAGAGTGCTGTTTCTTCCTTCTAATCACTGACTTGCTTGTAGAAATGAGAAAGAGTATGTTTAGTTCAGCTTCAAGCCAAAACACCACCTGCTCTTTGAAAGTGGTTGATACTGTCCGGTCAAGAGCGTGGTCTCTCTACCAACCAAGCAAGAGTCCTTGTCTCCCAGGAGGATCCGAGTGAAAAGATCTGAAAGGAGGAGTCCTGGCTTCTCTGTGGTCTTGTGTCTTCTGAGGCTCCAGGGAGCATTGTAGGGGCTGAGTGGGGTGCAGTGGTAAACGTCCATCTGCCACACCACGGGGCTCTCCCCTCTTTAGAAATGAAAACAGGAAACCCCATGGACACCCCATCCTCCCTTCTAACTCGCCTCTCTGCACAGACGTCTCAAAATGAAGACCTGCGTCTGCTGCCTGTTTCCTGGTCTCCAACCTCCTGCCCAGCCCGAGCCACCATGATTCCTTGCCAGTCACTGTCACGTCAGCAGTGACCTCTGCGTCTCCAGTCCAGTGGACTTATCTGAGTCCTTCTCAAACGTCACAGCAGTGACGGAAAGCTGCCCCTCCTGTAAACGCGCCTTCACTCCCAGTGACCTCACACCCTCCTGGTTTCCTTCCCACCCTCCTGAGCCTCCACCTTGGTCTCCTTTGCTGACTGTCTTTCTACCACTTCTTGCTCAAATGGTGAGGTCCCCCCAGGCCCAGTCAGCCCTAGGCTTGCCCCTGCCTTCCCCTGCAGCCCCAAGGATCAGTCATCATTTCGAAGCCACTGACTCCCTAAAGTAGGTCTGTAACGCAGGCCTCTGGGCTCCAAACACCAAACTGCATCTGCACAGCATCTCCTCCGCCATGTCTCCAGGAGAAGAGGACCTCGTAAAAGTCCATCTTCTCCCCTTTCCCTGTCCGTGCTGCTGACGAGCCCTGGCGCACCCTTCCTCTTCCCTTCCTTTCACTTCTAGTGCACGAGTATTCACCGTATCCTCCTGCGTCTTCCTCCCGGTTCAGCCCTCTTTCATCCTTGACTCCACTCCACCACTCCCAGCTACAACAGGCCCCCATCTGGGACCAGAAGGAGCCAGCTCCCTGACACCCTCCACTGTGGGCACCTGTCCATCTACCCTTCACACTCAGCCAAGAGGGCTTGTTTTAACAGAGAGAGGTCGGGGCATGTTCCTCCAAGGCTTAAAGACCTTCGGTGGCCTTCCCTCCGGGGATCCTCCAAGCTTCCCCGCTAGATGCCCTTGCCTGCCACCTTGGGCTGTCCCTCACAGCGCTTCTCTGTCTGGATCCCTCTGAATATCTGAATACGTCCACCCCTTTCAGACTCTCCAGAGTACATTTCCTGCTACCAACTGAAAAAAAAACGCACCCCCAAAAGCTGAGAATTACGCTGTATTTGGCGGACAAAACTGAGGGCTTAAGGCCAGGACACAGCCTCTCAGGTCGCTCTGAGGGACCCGCTCTGAAGAGGTGGGGGGGAGCCAGGCCACAGAGGAGTTTTTCCGACAAAGGTCTGGTCCTCTGAGCCTCAGAAGATTAGTGCTAATCGACGAGAACCACATGGGGTTGGTCTCTGGGTCTGAGTTACTTCACTCACTGTGTTATATGATGTTGCTTCTATGTGGAATCTAACAAAACAGGGGACAAATGCACTTTTATTTGTAAAACAGCAATAGAGTCATGAACGGACTAAACAAACGTATGGTTACGGGGGAGTAAAGGGAGGTGGGATAAACTGGGAGATTGGGGTAGACGCGCGCATACACTACGGCATATGAAATAGATAACTGATAAGAACCTGCTGTGTACAGGGAACTCGACTCCGTGTTCTGTATGGGAAAAGAATCTAAAAAAAAAAACGAACAGTGGACATGTGTGTAGGCGCAACTGATTTACTTTGCTGTGGTACACCTGAAACTAGCCCAACATTCTACAACTTAAAAATAAAATCTTACAAGGCAGGCGGCGTGTCTACAGAGTCATCTCAAAAAAAAAGAAAAGAAAGCCAGATAGTCTGGGCTCACTGACTTCCTTCCTGCGACGAGCATCTCCGCTCTCCTCCCGAGTCTGCAGGGGGCGTCCTTTCGGGGTGGCTACAGCGGGTGGTGGCTAGATGGGGGGGGGCATCCTGTTTCTATACTGAGCCCCCGAGGGCTCACCATTGATGAGGGTGTAGCATCCTTTGTTTGCTGATAGGACAGGCAGCATTTTCCACGGACACCAACTTATAGCCTCCTCCTCACCGGACAGCCTTGGTCCCCTCAGGTGACCCCAGGTCCACATCTGCGCCGCAGTGCCGGGCTGCAGGCAGGCCAGGGACCCAGGGCCAAGTATCCCCTTAAGATGCGCCCTGCACTTCCTGTCTGCACCCCTGGGTAGGCTGAACCGGGGTTAACCTGCCAAAAGCTGGCGTCCCGTGTCCTGTTCTGTGTGGACTGGGCGGGATGTGTAAGCCCTGGTAACGGCGAGTGACCGCCTGCAGGATTATCACCTGTTTTCCTGTGTGTCTGTTTGTCCAGCGGTGTTGGCTTCAGTTTCTTCTTTTCTTGGATAGTCATGACCATCGTGGCGCTGACTTTCGTCGCGGGTGGAAATATGGAAAAATTGGTCTGTGAGCCTTACAGAAACAAAAAGATACTCCAGGTAAATATGGATGGTGTGTCCATTATGAAGGGCTTGAGCCGAAGCTTTTACTCTCCCCCCGTGCCTAGTGGTCAGAGAAGGCAACGGCAAGCCACTCCAGTGCTCTTGCCTGGAGAATCCCGGGGACGGGGGAGCCTGGGGGGCTGTCGTCTATGGGGTCGCACAGAGTCGGACGTGACTGCAGCGACTCAGCAGCAGCAGCAGAAGCATGCCTAGTGGGTTTCTTCAAGAGTAAAAAGATGAACACCTGGTTTGTACTCAGTAGGTTGAGACTCCATCTATTTGACAGAGCAAAAAAAAAAAAAATATATGGCAGTACAGGTGCTCCTGAACACCAGGGCATTGCGGGTGACGATCCTCTGGGCATTCAACTTATATTCAGCCTTCTGTTCACATGATTACTCCATCTACTCTTCCTTGGATTCCACCAACCTCAGACCACATAGCACTGTATTATTTAGTGCTGAAAAAAAATTCACATGAAGTGAATCCTTACAGGTCAAACCCATGTTGTTGAAAGGTCAACTGTATTCTTTTTTAATGTCAGTGAAATCGATACCAGGAGTTAAGGCTTACTCATCAAAGCTGGTTGTCATATTCGGGGAGAATACAGTTCTTCTCAGAAGTAGTTCCCAAATGTGGAACATCAAAGGATAAATTTTCCAAGTTCCTTCCATACCTCAAGAGGTTTCTGATATTTCAAAGAACTTCCCAGATGACATTTCCCACACAGATAGTGGAAGGGCCCTAAATCTGCAGTGAAAGAGGGGACTTCCCTGGTGGTCCAGTGGCTAAGAGTCCACCTGGCGATGCAGGGGAGTCAGGTTCGGTCCCTGGTGGAGGCTAAGCCTTTGTGATGAGCCCACGAGCCACACCCCGCGGGTCCATGTGTTGCAATAAGCCTGGATGCAGCCGATAAATAAATCTTCAAACAACATTGATGCGAAGGAGACTGCTAAATGGCACATCTCACGGGTTGTCCCTGGTGGAAATCTTACGAGGTCGTTGAGAATTAAATGTGGACTTCACTTTCTCCCTCTACAGCCAAAAACTTCAGGATTTAGGGCGCTATATCCAAGTTTAGCTTCATTAACTAATGAAGACGTTTTGATCTACAGGTCTGTCTTCTCATTTTGACTTTCCAGTGTTTTTCTCCCTATTCTGATTTTAAAAATGAGTTCTCTCTTTCCTGTTTTATTGTACATATTCGTCCACCTCCTCTCTGTTATAAAATCAGGTGAGGGACTCCTAAGATAAACCAGTTGTTTGGAGGTATTTTAATTCCTCAGTTGGTTCAGGAAAACTCAGTTGGGAGCATCAGTTTGTCACACTATCTCTGTGTGGCCTCTTGATAAAAAAATTAATACATCAAGCCTGACTTCATCATCTTTTATTCTACATTAAATTGTTAAAAAAGGAATTCTTAAAAAGTAGAGGAGAATATTTTGAAAAATGAGGGTGTTTCCCATTTGCACTTCTCAAGTATGTATACAGACATGTACTCATTAGTCTGTCTTAAAATACATAATGTGGAGTTGAAGAATGTGCCTCATTTAACACCATTTGTCCAGGGAGAAAGAGTGAAGAGCTGGGCCTACTGCTTCATGGCTTCCTATTAGATACTCTGAGTCAGTTATTCTTCAGCCATTTCTAATCTTTATTTTACTTAGATGTTCCTCTCAAAAATGTACTGTTAATAATTCTACGGTTTCTACCCAGTGATCTGTCTGTCTATTGCAATCACATTTCTATTTTATAGTTTAATTGAAAATCAATGAAGTAAGTCATGATATAAATAAAAATACCCCAAATATTATATGTTTAACAGAATATTATTTAATTATATGCATATATGTTAGTGTAAAACTGTCTTTAAATTTCTTCTAGGTTTTGGACACTCCATATTTACTAAATGAGGATTGGAAATACTACCTCTCTGGCCTAGTATTTAACAAACCGGATATTAATCTCACTTTTGAACAAGTTTACAGGTATGAATAATTGCATTATGCATTTTTTTGCTATTTAGAATGTTGTGTTTTTACAATGACAGTTTTGCTCTCAACGTGTTTTTCATTTGAATGGTCAACTTTCCAATTTCAGAAGTAAGCCAGTCTCTGGTCTCAGCAGTAAGACCAAAAAGGCAGTCTTCCCCAGAAAACCCTCTAGGACTTAGGATGGGGCATCCCAAGTCACTCTGTCTTTATCACTAGAATTCATTGGTAGAAGTGACCCTAAAATACATTCTTGGGACCCTGGGAAACTCTTGTTTGAGAGTCACCCTGCCCCAGGTAAATGCCGTATAACAATTTAGAATTCACTGGATGAGTCTGTCAGTGGAAATGATAAGCATGGGATTTCCCTGGAGGTCCAGTGGTTAGGACTTAATCCCACCATTGCCAGAGCCCAGGTTCATCCTTTGCTCAGGAACTAAGATCCTGCAAGGCCTGCGGGACAGCAGGAAAAAATAAAAGAACAGAAATATACTACAGTCTTTAGTAGGAATAGGAAAGAGTTTTATGTTGTTGTAGCCTCGTGTTCCAGGAAACGAACTCACTCAAAAGGACAATGCAGATAGTAGAGTGCAGTTTATTACACCGGCGGGCCCAAGGCAGAGTCTCCTCTTAGCCAAAGACCCCGACGAGTTTTTATGAAAACCTTATATACCCTAAGTGTACACGTGCACAAACCCACCTCCCCGAATTCCCTGACAATCAGAGTTAATCCATGAGTCATATACCTTAAGCCTAGGTAGTTAACAGTGGACAATTATCAATAGGCCTATAGTCATACCCCGATAAGCATTCAGTTCAGTTCAGTCGCTCAGTCGTGTCCGACTCTTTGTGACCTCATGAATCGCAGCACGCCAGGCCTCCCTGTCCATCACCAACTCCGGGAGTTCACTCAGACTCACGTCTATCGAGTCAATGATGCCATCCAGCCATCTCATCCTCGGTCGTCCCCTTCTCCTCCTGCCCCCAATCCCTCCCAGCATCAGAGTCTTTTCCAATGAGTCAACTCTTCCAAGCAATAAGCATAATAGAATGTATGATTCTATTCAGTTACACAGATAATTAGGGTATTCTTTTAGTGATGGAGAGCCCTGGGGCTCTTCCTTCAAGGGGCCTGGTTTTCCAGTTGGTGTGTTGTTTCCATAGATTCTGAGCATAGAGCTCAAAGTCCACAGTCTGGCCCAAGATGGAGTCCTGCTTTCAAGATGGAACCTGCTCTGTTTCCTCCTTCAGCGTGAGCCAAACTGCGGACTCTAGCCAGGGAGACAGCCTTTCAGACAGCTCTGAGGAGTTGTTCCAGAAACCATGGCTCTGAGCACAGTTTTATATCTTGTCAGGACAAGTAATATTAAATAAGTCAGGGATACATGCAGTAAAGATTTCAAAAAACAAAAACAGATCAGCGTATATACAGCGAGTCAGCATGGCCTCAGAACCTGGAAAGTGGTCTTGTCACTGAGGGAGGACCAGCATTGATGTCCCAAGGAGGGAAACATTTAATCTTTATTTTGATGGGTACATTGTCCTGGTCAGTACACCCTTTTCTTTCATAATTTCATTGTATGTAAGCTGACATACAAATGTCTCTTTGACAGGCCACAAGCAATCTGTTTTAGTTAGCATAAAATTTGAGTTAGATCTTGCAGAGGCCAGAAAGACGTCCTCAGCCCTCCATATGCGAACATCTCTCATCAGTCCGAGTCTCTCACAGGCCGACAGTGGTGTAGCCTGAGGACCAGGCTGTGAGTCAGGCTGCCTGGGCGCCAGCCCGGCTCCACCCCCAGGGCCTCGTGACCATAGGGTCCCCTTCCTGTTGCCTCAGTAGGATGGTCATAGTCAGCTGAGTGTCACCAGCTTCCCTCACTTCCAGGGAAACAGACAGTGAGTAAGCAGCAGAGGGGTCCATCTGCCTGGCACTCAGCCCCCATGGCAGACTTGCTCGTCACCTGGGGTCTTCTGCTTTGCCCGGAGGGTCGCAGGAGCCTTCTCAACAGCATGTTCTAGGAAGAGACTTTCAATCCATTGGAGTCTGTGCACTCCAGTGAATGAAACCCTCACCAGGCTTAAGAGAAGGAAGCCAAGCTTCTCGGCCTCATCTGCAAGCTCTTTGGGATTCTGGCTCCAGCGGAACTCTCCAGTCTTTCCTCTGGTGGTCAGTGTATCACCAATGCCAGCCTACTTGGGGTTCCCTGGAGAGGAGCGTCACCCCTCCCAGGATTCTGGAAAGTTCTTCTCCCAGGCGTCCCTCAGGGCCGGAGGGCCTTGGCAGCTGCACAAGGAAGCAGCACCCAGGACAAGGTCATCTGGGTGGCAAGGATTTATGCAAGGGTGTGGCCACCCGCTGAGCTCACTCGAGAAGGCATTTGCCACGTTTCAGAGAAGTTAGGAGAGGTGAGGCCAAGTTAGGTTTGCAGCCAAAGTGGATGTTTGGCAGCCCCTCCCTGTCCCTTACCCTTAGTTCAACCTTGGGTTCATTAGGTAGAGCTCAGCCCTGGAAATGTGGAGGGAAATGGTCAGGAAGGGGCCGGATAGAGTCTTTTTTTTTTTTTTTAATATTTAACAACCTCGTATATCCAGATGATACCACTCTAATAGCAGAGGGTGGGGAAAGACTAAGGAGCCTCTTGATAAGGGTGAAAGAGGAGAGTGAAAAAGCTGGCTTGAGACTCAACATTAAAAAAACTAAGATCATAGCATCCAGTCCCATCACTTCATGGCACATCCATAGGGAAAAAGTGGAAGCAGTGACAGGTCTTATTGTCTTGGGCTCCAAAATCACTGCAGACGGTGACTGCAGCTGTGATATTAAAAGATGCTTGCTCTTTGAAAGGTATGCTGTGACACACCTGGATACCATGTTAAAAAGCAGAGACATGACTTTGCTGACAAAAGTCTGTCTAGACAAAGCTGTGGTTTTTCCAATAATCATGTATGGATGTGAGAGTTGGACCATAAGGTTGAGCATGGAAGAAATGATGCTTTTGAATTGAGGTGCTGGAGAAGACTCTTGAGAGTCCCTTGGACAGCAGGGAGATCAAACCAGTTAATCCTAAAGGAAATCAACCCTGAATATTTATCAGAAGAACCGACACTGAAGCTGAAGCTCCAATACTTTGGCCACTTGATATAAAGAGCCGACTCATTGGAAAAGACCCTGATGCTGGGACAAAATGAAGGCAGGAGGAGAAGGGGACGACAGATGAGATGTTTAGATAGCATCACCAATTCAGCATCACCAATTCAATGGACATGAATGTGAGCAAACCCCAGGAGACAGTGAAGTTCAGGGGAGTCGGGTGGGCTGCAGTTTATGGGTTGGCAATGAATGGGACGTGACTTAGCAACTGACTAACAACAAATTTATTTCTTTATTTGGCTTCACTGGGCCCTTAATTGCGGCCCACAGGATTTGTAATAGTAGCACATAAACTGTTAGCTGCTTCATGTGACATCTAGTTCCCTGACCAGGGAGCAAACCCAGGATCCTTGCATTCGGAGTGCAGAGTCTTAGCCATTGGACTGCCAGGAAGTCAGTGGATAAAGTATATATAATTTTATTTATTTATTTATTTTTGGCTGTGCTGGACCTTCGTCGCTGAGCAGGCCTTCCTGTAGCCGCAGTGAGCGGGGGCCACACTCTGGCTGCCTTGCAGGGACCTCTTGGGCAGTGGCCTCTCTTGTCGCTGAACACGGCTCCAGGGCACGCGGCCTCGGCAGCTGTGGCTCCCCGGCTCTGGAGCACAGGTTCAGGAGTTGCGGCTCACGGGCTTAGCTGGCCCATGGCATGTTGAATCCTCCCAGATCAGGGATCGGACCCATGTCTCCTGCATTGGCAGGTGGATTCTTTACCACTGAGCCACCAGGGAAGGCTGATACAGTCTTCTAGTAACTATTTATTAAATCTTTTAATAAAGATAATGCTTGGTAACACACATCTCCCTGACATGTGTTGTTTTTTACGGGTTAGAGTTTATGTCTTCCCAATTTGTAAACTTTGTTATCACTCAGAGCACTAAGGCTGTAGTATTTACCTGTCCTCTTGTGGGCTTCCCTGGTGGCTCAGAGGGTAAAGCATCTGCCTGCAGTGCGGGAGACCTAGGTTTGATCCCTGGGTTGGGAAGATCCCCTGGAGAAGGCAATGGCAGCCCAGTCCAGTATTCCTGCCTGGAAAATCCCATGGGTGGAGAAGCCTGGTGGTCTACCGTCCATGAAGTTGCAAAGAGTCAGACACGACTGAGTGACTTCACTTTCACCTTTCTCCTTGTATCTGTTCCAAACATGGGACATTAAGGAAAAGAGGGGAAGGTGTCAGGAGTGGTGGGCCCCCCGGGGGATTCCTGGGGACACTGGTGGCAGCTTACTGCATTGACATCCAGCTTCCACGTCCTGTTCATATTCACAGATTAAATAAAGGTGAACAGTTAACCTTTCTCTCCATCCTTCGCAGTGGACAGAGGTAGCCACAACTGCCCTTTTGCATCCTGATTTCTCTGTTTATTCCCTCAGTGACTGCAAAGAAAATAAAGGCCTTTATGCCACACTTAAGCTTGACCACATCTACAATGTCAGTGAACAGCTCAACATTACAAAGGTGAGTGTGTGTGTGTGTTACTTGCTTAGTCGTGTCTGACTCTTTGCAACCCCACGGACTGTAGCCCACCAGGCCCCTCTGTCCATGGGATTCTCCCGGCAAGAACACTGGAGTGGGTTGCCATTTCCTTCTCCAAAAGGAACTATAGAAAAAAAGAAAGCAAAGTCGCTCAGTCGTGTCCGACTCTTTGCGACCCCATGGACTGTAGCCTACCAGGCTCCTCCATCCATGGAATTTTGCAGGTAAGAGTACTGGAGTGGGTTGCCTATTCCTATGAATAGGTGAGTAATTAGGACCAATCAGGAAATACACGTTTCTTAACCAAATTCAGTGGTCCCCATTTTCTCTTTTGAGGTGGATTTCATATGATATAAAATGAGCCGGTTGAAGTGATTTAGTACACTTGCAAGGCTGTGCAAACCTCACGTCTGTCTAATTCCAAGACCTTGGCGTCACCCTGACCAGCTGACTTTCTGAGATATGAGTTTCTCCTGTGAATGGAACACAAGCATCTCTAGGGTTCTCCCTGCAGACCCTTCACGGGGAAAGGGCTTAGCTTGCTGACTGTCAAAGTCCCTGGAGGCACAAACCCTACTTGCTTCCCGGGGTATTGATTCTCCCAGGCCAGCCATCCTTTTCTGTCACATCGCTGATGAGGGACAAGAACTGTGGCCCAGAGAGTCCTTACTCTGTGTGAATGGTGGCAGGACCCCAGGGCTCCTCCTAGGTGGACCCTTGGCAAGACACAGCATAGCAACAAAGATGGACAGGGACTGAATGGATGCCCACTTTTCCTCCTTTACCCAAGCCCACAGCTGAGTTTGGAGTCTTCAGACTCCAAGGAGAGGCCCCTGCAGAGCACCCTGGCTGGGAGGAGGGGCGAGCCAGGTCCAGCAGCCCAGGCCTCTGGTGCCCTTAGCCTAGGTGGTGCCCGCTCCCTCATGCCTAGAGGCCTCCTGGCTTTCTCTGCTGTGTAGGAAAGAAACTAAGGAAGCTGGTGTCTTCTGGGCTTCCAACACAGAAGCAGATATCAAGGAAAGTCAAAGGAAGAGGTGGTTCCCCAAGCCCCACAGCTTCTGTATGGAGGCATCACCAAAGGGGCGCCATGAGGTCAAGGTGGCCTGAGGGTTTTCAGAGGTCAAGAGGCTTTTTTGAAAGCTGTGTACAAATTTTGTATTCTCTTCTCTAGACATACCTTGCAGGCACTCATAAATACAATACCATTTTGCAGCCAGGCCCCAAAGGGATGCCCTCTGCTCACTCACTCATGATGCCATTTTCTCAGTGATGAGCAGTGCCCCCTGGACACACAAGATCCCACAGTCACCAACTGCAAGCCCACGATCTGGAGTGTTTCTACTACCCAGTCCAGGGCAGGCCACCTCCTTCCCCTGGAAAGCAGCCCGCCGAGCCCCTTTCAGCATCTCTCTTTGTCAAGACTTGGTCAGAAGCCACCTCCTCTCAGAAGCCCTCTGCAGCCCCTGCCTTTCAAGGCTCGTGTCCTGATGCAGTTCATGTGCCTTCATCACAGTACCCTCTTCGCTTTTGAGATCTTCGGGAGTTGGAGGTGCAGCAGGCTTTTGCTTTGCATCCCAGGTCCTCACATGGTGCTTGGCCTGGGGCCCAGTGAGGAAGGCTGGGAGTTGGGGAAGGGCTGGGAGGGAAGACTCGGGGACGAGGAAGACATGCCAGTCAGGTGCATGTGTATTTATTTTTGGCTTGAGTAATTTTATTGCTCCTTTAAAGCTTTAAGTCGGTGACATTTTTAGAGACGAGTGGACTTACTAATCTTTTGGTTTTTTTTAAACCATGCAGCATACTGGAGACATAAATAGTAATTTGGAAAATATGAATATAAGAATTGAGGATATAGAACTGCTGGATAAAACAGGAATGAAAACCCTTATGGATCTCAGATCTTCTGGAATAGATGAGATAGACTATGCTGCCTACTTGAACGCGGTATGACCCGTGTGTTCCTGGGTGATCTTTTGCATGTTTTTTTAATTTGTTTGTCTTTTGTTTTTGTTTCTCTTTAACTGAGATGAGATTTGCACAGCACTGAATTAACTCTTATTACCAACTGAATAATTCACTAACATTTAGTATAATTGCAATGTTACACGACTACGGTCTCTAACTAGTTCTAATGCGTGTTTATCACCTTCAACAGAAAGCCCCGCTCCCAGTAAGTAATTGCTCCCCGTCTCCCACGCCAGCCCCTGGCAACCTTCACACCACATTTTGGCTTCTATGAGTTTACCTATCTGGATATTTCCTATGAGTGGGGTGCCCTTTTTCTGTCTGATGCCCTTCACTGGTCCATCTCATGTAGCCTAAGTTTTTTAAGATTCATGTCCATTACAGCAGGTACCAGTATTTTGATTCACTTTACGGTTGAAAACAAATCACGCTGTTTTGTGCGTGTAAACAAGAATACAGGCTGTCTAGCCTTACCTTGTGTTTACGGGCCCATGTTCACTCTGTTGCTCGTTACACGTTGTTGTTTAGTCATTAAGTCGTGTCCAACTCCTTGTGACCCCATGGACTGTAGCCTGCCAGGCTTCTCTGTCCATGGGATTTTTCCAGGCAAGAGTACTGGAGTGGGCTGCCGTTTCCTTCTGCATGTTACAGGTTAAGGTTTAAAAATCCCATCTCCATAACACAGTTTTCTACACCTCTTTGTAGACCGAGAGAAGTCCCACGAGAGTAAATCTTATCTCATTTGCAAATGATATCCGAAGAAAAGCCGACCCGCTGGTGAGTACAGACGATCCTGTTCAAGGCTGTCCTTGCTGTAGAGGGCGAAGGTCAATACCATTCTTAGAGGAGCCATGGAAGAGGTTCCTGGCGCCACAGGCGTCCCTGGTATAAAAATGCCCCTCTGTGCCTGTTAAAAAGCTCCTATCAGTGGCCACTGCCGAGTGGCCCGACGGTCCATGAGCTCGTGAAGCTTCCCAGGGCAGCGTTCCGAGGCTGTCCCCAGCCCCATCGCTTTAGCACTGGACTGCTTTCATACCATCCCCCCCTCCACTGCCCCACACCAGTGCACGCATATTTTTGCAGTATAAGGAATGGTAACTTGGACGTGGGCGCGAGATCACACCTGCTTTATGGCTGCAAGGGTGAACGGATACGGAAAGGCAAAGAGTGCCTCAGACCCTTCAAGCTTCCCTGTCGCCAGCTCCTCTGCTGGTTGGTGGCGAATGGCTGTGCCTGGTCTCTTTTCCTGAAGCAGAGTGCGGTGGCCAGGACCTTGGGCTTGGGGGGCAGTGCTCCATGCCCTGGCCAAGTCTGGCTCTTGTCCACACCAGGGACTACGGGCATCTCAGGACCATCCCTCCAAGCCCATCGTCATATAAGAAGGGCTTTACGTGTGTGTCTGGCGGTGACTAGAGACAGTGCTCCAGAGTCTGGAAGGAGATACTAATGTTTATTTACTGTCTTTTCTTTGTAGCCCTCAGGACACTTGAAAACCAGCTTGAAAAGTCACGTAGATACCTTGATAAATATCCATCAGAACCAAGTCATTCCTTTGCAGAAATCAATGGTAACAGTCTACACCTTTTGCTATGTCAATTTGACGTGTGCAAAGTTCGTTTCACCTAGCCCAGTGATACATTTGCGTCTCACACGCAGGTCAAATTCAGTTAACCTCAGGTGGCTCAGATCGTAAAGCATCTGCCTGCAATGTGGGAGACCTGGGTTTGATTCCTGGGTCGGGAAGATCCCCTGGAGAAGGAAATGGCAACCCACTCCAGCACTCTTGCCTGGAAAATCCCATGGACAGAGGAGCCTGATAGGCTACAGTCCATGGGGTTGCAAAGAGTCGGACACGACTGAGCGACTTCACTTTCACTTTCTTTGAGGCTAAGAAACGGAGCTATTTTTAAAAGAAATGCTAGTAGCTGAGCTTTGAAGAGGACACGTTTTCAATGTTCACACCTCCTTTTCTTATCTGTGTGTGAACAGCGTAAATGTGCGGTTGCCTCCGTCTGTTTTGCTCTCATTTTTCATGGCCTTAAAAGGCTCCCCTGAGCCATGCCACTGGTAGAGTGCCGGGCGCGGTCTTACCTGGTGTATCTTACCAAGCTCTCTGTTCACACCTTGCCGTGACACACACGCTGGCAACGCGACGTCTTTTCTGCCTGCATTTAGCTCTGCTCCGTGTCCCCTTGTCTTCCCTCCTCTCTTCCATCCGACTTTCTCGCTTTTCTCTTCTTCTTTTTTTTTTTGCTTTGAATAATTAATTTTACAAAAAGCTGGGGTATCATTGCTTTGGGCTTCCCTGGTGGCTCAGAGGTAAAGAATCTGCCGGCCAGTACAGGAGACGTGTTCCACCCCTGGGTTGGGAAGATCTCCAGGAGTAGGAAGTGGCAGCCTATTTCAGTATTCTTGCCTCTGAAATCCCATGGACAGAGAAGCCTGGAGGGCTACAGTCCATGGGGTTGCAAAAGTGTCAGACACGACTTAGCCACCTAACGCCAACAACAATAGTTGCTTCAGAGCGTCCTGTTTCTGCCCTACAGCAAGGCGAGTCAGCCATCAGCATCCATATACCCCTCCCCCTTGAGCGCTCCGCCCACCCGCTCCCATCCTGCCCATCTAGGTCACCACAGCACCGCGCTGAGCTCGTGGAATATACAGCGGGGAGCTATCTATTTCACACACTAGCCATCTATTTTACCCATGGTTGTGTATATTTGTCAGTCTTCCTCTCTCAGTTCCTTCCTTTCTTTTTATTCTCACTACCCTCTGGCTTCTTAAATGCCAGAAAGGAAGCGGAGAAGGAACATAAGCTCTTGAGTCACGCCAACCTGATTTCAAGTCTTGCTTCTGCTTCTCCCAAGACTGGTAGCTTTAGTTTTTCTTGTTTAAAAGCAGGAGGAGGGGTCCTTGCCTCACTGTTACCTGGCTCTTGGGGATGAAGGATCTGACATCCCAGAGGGACTCTGCAAACAGGAGCCGTTATTCTTACGCTTGATGTGTGCTTGGGGTGGGGGGTCATGTATGCAGTTGTCAGGGGAACCAGCTTCCAGAATCAGCCTGCTCAGCTTTGCAGAAGCTTATGTGTTGGCTTGACTCCGACTTTGTAATCTTCTAGAGCTAGTTTTTTATCATCTCTCTCTCCATGTTCCCTCTTGACTTTCTCATTCACAAAGTCCTCTAGAATTTTCTTCATTTGTGTTTGGGCTCATCACAGCTCTCCTTGTGCTATACTTTATGCCCTGCACAAATTTGTTAACATTTTAAGTTTGTTTGGACATATCCCTTAAATGCTTTCCTTCAAGTAGACACAGGCCTCCTTGGCCTTTGCAGAGTTGTGCTGACTTACAGTTAGGCAAGTTGTTCTATAGATATGACCTATGACCTAAAACAGGGCTTTGCAAACTGTAGCCCCTGGATTCCCCCCAGCCTGCTGCCTGTTTTTTTATTTGATTAATTCATAAATTTTGGCCATGGCCTGTGGCTTTTGGGATCTCATTTCCCCAGCAAGAGATCGAAGCCAGGTCATCAGCAGTGCAAGTGTGGCGTCAGAAACACGGGACTTCTAGGGAATGCCCCTCCTGCTGCCTGTTTATTGGAAGCAAGGCTCTCCTGGAGCAGAGCCTGGCCCGCCCTGTGTCCAGACGCTCTGTGGTCGCTCCCGGCTACAAGGGCAGAGTGGGGAGATTCGGACAGAGTGTGGTCCCCCAAGTCGAAAATACTTCTTTTCTGGCCCTGAACTGGTTAAGTGTGCCATCCGCTTGTCTAAACCTGGCAAATGAAGCCACTGTTGTGGGGCAGGTTTTACTCTGAACAGCCCACTCAGAAGGGTCGTGTGGCTCTGTCACACGTGAGGAACTGCCCATCAGAGCTCCAGAAGATGTATTCTGAGTTTCTTCTTCAGGTTTTCTTACACCCAGATACGTGAGGTGCATATCATTCCCCATGTCTGGTGTTTTTTTCTTGAATGAAACTGTCACAGAGTAAGGTCAGATTTGATGGCTGACTTGGCTTGGGGATGCGGGGCCAGGGGGTGGACACAAAGATCGTGTGATCTTCTAGTTCCACTTACTGGGAAATATGTTTGTTCACTAGAGTTCCATGCACGAACAAATGAAGGGGCTTCATTACAGGACCAGTGGACTGAAGGTAAGGATGTGTTTTCTTTCTCTGTCTTGGGATCTTGTTGCACAAGTACACGTGGACTCTGAGAGGTGTTGGGTCTTGCAGTTATTTTAAGTAAAAATCAAGCCTCAGTTATCCACCCATTTGAAACACAGGGCTGGGTCTCCCCATCCTCCCCTTTCTAAAAGACTTGTGTAAGCGCAGACTGCATCCTGGCACGTGGCTGTCCGCCTAGCGGGAAGCCATGTGTGGGCACGGACGGTGCACATGTGGACGGCCGCAGGCCACCCTCACAGAGGCACCGCAGCTCCGCAGCAGCCTCCAAACCTCACTGCCTTCTGCCTGCAAGTTTCCATTCTCACTGGGAAACCGGCACAGGACGAGCCCAGCCGCACCCCATCCGCCAGGCTCATCGCGGAGTGGGGACGCGCACCCACGCCCTGGGAGCCAAAGCTGGGAGGGCGTCACTAACCATGAACTGCTGGAACAGTCTCCACGGGCAAGTCAGGCTGCTCTGGGGCTGCGTGAACCGTATTTGCATCCATGTACAGACTGTCTGATGAAAGCCCTGTGTCTCTTGACACCGTGTCGCCCGTTGCTGTGTTTTGCAGGTCAGAGTGTCCACCACCATTTTCTTTTTGAACTCTACGCAGGACTTTCTCACCACCCAGCTGTCCAAAACTGTTGCTGAAGTAAGCTGTTATACCAGGAGGGGGGTGTGCAGCCATAGCCTCGTGCTTCCCTAGAGAGCCGTGGGATTGTTTTAATGGCCTTGTTGCTTTTTGATGTCTTTCCAGGAAAGTAAGCAGTTTGGGAGCAAGATAATAAGCTACTTTGAGCGGTATCTGCAGTGGGTCGAGATGGCCGTAAGTGGCGTGTCTTTGATGGACCTAACGGGGCTGTGTCTGGGGACAGTCATTTTCTAGGATAAAACCAGGATTCAGAAATTAGACGGGAGATAAGTAGACCTTGAGCCGAGGGGCCACGAGTGGAGGAAACCATAAGGAGTCACACAAGCGCTGCCCACCCTGGGTGTCTTCCCGGGGCTGCCTCACGGATGCTGACCCCCACGCCCTGTGCCCCGACCCCACCGCACCCCGGCTCCCTCTGCTCCCCACTCTGGGAATGCTGGCCGCCTCCACTGTGTCTGCCCTGCTGACCCATGAGCTCACCGTCGGGGCCGTTTGCAGCTGTGGTTTGGCCATGCCTCGGGCAGCACTGAGCCTGCGATTAACACGTCCCTGGAGTATCTGTGGACTCGGTGCTTAGACAACAGGAGTTTTATTTTCTCAAGATCCTGGAGGCTGGAAGTCCAGGTTCAAAGTGTGGGCATGTTAGTTTCTGAGGCCTCCCTCCGTGGCTTCTCCTGTTTTCCACAGTCTCCCCTCTGCATGAGTCTGTGTCCCAATCTCTTCTTCTTTTACTTAATATGAAGAGCGGTCCTGCTGGATCAGGGCCACCTTAGTGACCTCACTGTAACTGAATCACCTCTTCCAAGACCCCGTCTCCATATACGGTCACATTCAGAGGTACAGGGAGCTAGGACTTCACCCTGGGAATGCGTCGGGGAGAAAAGTCAGTCCACAAAGCTGGGTCTCCTGAGTCAGTTGAAAGAGAGATATCGAGGAGCAGAGTGAAGTTTCCAGTGGCTCACGTTGCTCCCAGCACACACGGCCAGTGGAGAACTTAGCGTCTCACAAGTTCCTTTTGTCATCTTGGGCTCTGGGCCGGTCCCCACTGAGGACTGTTCCACAGTGGGTGGGCTTACAGCTGAGTCACTGGGGGAGGGGCGGCTGGCCAAGAGGAACCCCGGGAAGTCTAGTGAGGCGGGGAGACTTAGGCCACCCTGCGCAACCAGGAGCTCTTCCGGCTCTGCTCCGAGCCCTTCACTGTTGGCGCGCCCACCTCCCTGGTGGCTCAGTGGTAAAGAATCTACCTGCCAATGCAGGAGACACGGGTTCGATCCCTGGGTCAGGAATATCCCCTGGAAGAGGAAATGCCAACCCACACTAGTATTCTTCCATGGGAATTCTCATGGACAGAGGAGCTTGGTGGTCTGTAGTCCATGGAGTCTCAAAGAGTCAGACACAACTTAGGGAATAAACAAATAACAAATGAGGGAACTGAAAACCGAGGCTCAGAGAGAATTGGGGTCTTGTTTTCGAGTACATGCTTCCATGTGTCGTAGAACTCATCCACAGAACCAGCTCTCAGCTCCTTATCCAGGGGCCCTGGAGATGCAGAGCTGAATGTTGTGTGGGATTGTGTGGGTGTGGCTCCATCAAAGTTTGCCTGTGTCTCTTACGTCCATAGATCACCCAGCAGTTTGCAGCCTGCAAACCGGCGGCCACTGCGCTGGATTCGGCTGTTAACGTCTTTCTGTGTGGCTACATCGTCGACCCCCTGGTAAGAGTTTCATCTTTCGAAGGAAGACACAATGAACTCACCATCTTTTGCTTTCTCCAAATGATAGTTCATGCTATAACAGAAAACAGGTTCCTGGAGCTCCGGGAGGTCCAGTGGAAAAGAGACTCTGTTCCTCCTGCAGCGGCCATGGTTTCGGTGCCTGGCTGTGGAACTAAGATCCTGCCTGCTAGGCGGCCCAATAATGATAATAGTAAACAAAAATTAAAAAGAGAATGATAGACTTCGCTTGGGCCTGTTACAGTCATAGAATTCAAGACCTAAGATCTAAACTGTAGATGAATTTGCTGTGATACTAACAGGCTAGAAAATTCGACGTCCTCCCCGCCTGTCTTCATTCCTTGGTGGACTTTTATTTACAGAAGTCAGGAGACCTCCATGAAGAAAACTCTTTTTGTTTGGCCGCACCATGCATCGTGTGGAATCCTAGTTCCCCAACCAGGGATGGAACCCACGTGCCCTGTGGTGGAAGGCAGATTCTTAACCACTGGACCACCAGGGAAGTCCCAAGAAAACTCTTTATTTGTCTGAAATAATTAGAAAGGGTCATCAGTGGTGTGCTGATTGCCAGTATTTCAAAGGACTCTTGGTGAAGCTCTATATGTAACCCTAGAACTGCAGCGAAGTTCGTTTAATTGGTGAGTGAGCAGCCCTTTGAGATGCTCCCATTGGGCCGGTGAGTTGCGGTTCATCAGTTTCATTCCTGGCTCCGGATCCCTCCTCACTGTACACCGATGTCTCCACGAGTCCATCCTCTGCCTCCTTGCACTGAAAGCACCTCGGTGGCTGGCCCAGGACCACTTAATACCACCGGTCCTTGACGTTACCCACGAGGCCCTGTGTGACTGGCCACACTCATACCGTTGCATCTCGCTGTTGACTGTGCTCCAGACACTCTTGTTTTCTTTCATTTCTTTAAAGGCGTCTGTACCTCCCACCTCAGGGCCTTTGCTGGTGTCACTTCCTCTGCCTGGAAACTAGACACAGGCTCTCTTCCTCTCATTCTTCCCCTCCAGACCTCTACTCCACCTAGCTGACGCCTCGAGGCCTTAGAAAATAATGCCTGAGAACACGGGCTCTGAATTCAAATTCCACCTCTACATTTTCTGAACTCTGTGACTTGGAGAAACATGACTGAATTTTTCTGAGCTTGTTTCGACGCTTCAGAGGGAGAGGATCTGGAAAGCCCTTGACACTTTCCCTGGTACATTAACACACCCCATAAATGTTCACTGTCGTTAGCTGAGCTGTAGTTCAGTTTTCAGATCTCAGCGGAAATATCTTTTCTTTCCCTGGAATCCTTTTCTGATCTTCCCAACTCCTCGCTTGTCTGCACACCCATGGGACTCTCTGCTCTTAGAGAAGTTGTGCTGTCTATACAGGCGCTGGTGTGTCTCTCTGACTAAGACCTGTCCCCTACCCCACACACTAGACTTTGACTCCTAGAGCACGTGTTTTTGTCACTGCTGCGTGCCTGTCATCAGGAGTGGTACCTGGCACAGGCCGTAAGGATGGATCGAGAGCTGCCTGTCACCGTGCGTTCACATCACTCCATCCGTCCATCTCCCTGGCCCATGTGTCTCTGCAGGGATGAACTTTCATCCCCGGATGGAGATAATCCTGCCCGTTTCCCAGCCATGCAGACATCACCCCCCTGTCCCCGCCTTGGCCTCCTGGCTACTTCTGTCCTAGTCCGACTTTGTACCCTTGTGTTTGCTGCTTCGAGCCCTTGCTGATTGCTTTGGCTGAAGCCCTCATTAGGGCAGCCCTCAGTTAGGCTGCTTCATTCTAAGTTACTCTCCCAGCATCCAGTCTCCATCGCTTGCCTGCAGCCAGTCAAATCACCCAACTAGCAGGCGCTTCTCCCAAGTAATCAGGGACCACTGGGAGGGAGACCTGGAAGATGCTCAGGAAGACTGTTGGCGAGAGCTTTATAGAAGGTGTTTTAAAGGGGAAGGAAGAGTTCTGACTATTGTCTCTGCTGGGAAAATAGACTCCAGGCTGGCAAACATGTTTGTTTTAATATCTTGATTGTACCCAGAAGGATTGAGGCAGCTTCCAGTAAAAGGTATGGTTGTCATAAAGCTCTAAAGACTCTCAAAACAGTGTTGAGAGTGTAGAAATTTACCGATAAAAAAAACACGTGGGAAAGGATAACAGATTTACTGGAGATTCTGGGCCAAATGATGGAACCGTGTCCGACACTAAGCCTAGCCAGGAACAAAGCAGAAATGCAGTGGCTGAGATCCGAAGGTCTGGTGGTGGTTTCTTTCAAATTTTTACGTACTGATTTATTTTTGGCTGCGCTGGGTTTCCTTACTTTGCACAGCGTTCCCTGGTTGCAGTGAGCAGGAGCTAATCTTTATAGCTTGCTCGGGCGCAGTACCCCCCCCTGTTGTGGAGGCGCAGGCTCTAGGCTTACCAGCCCGGGTAGTTGCACCCCATGGGCTCAATAGTTTCAGCTCACGGGCTTAGCTGCTCCGAGGCATGCAGAATCTTCCCGGACCAGGGATCGAACCTGTGTCCCCTGCACTGGCAGACGGACTCCTATCCTCTCCTCTCCACCAGTGGGGCGGGCTACTCTAGGGTTCCAGCATTATCCTAAGACAGGGAGGTGGCAGGCAGTAGGTTTGCAAAGCAGGCCGACGTCAGACACTGGCTGGTGTGTGGTACCCACAGAGCCGTGCAGGTCGTGCATGGCCCTTGTCAGTTCTGGTTGGAGCGTCAGCTTGATAATGGGCGCCACACCTGCCAGGGCTAGTGGTGTGGCCTGCAGCCAGCTGGGGACGGAGGGCCCACTTAAAGGAAGAACCAGGACTTAGCTCCAGGTGATGTTGTCCTGGGGGACCCAGGGCTCGGCATTATGAGGTCTGACTTGAGACTCTTCCTGAAAAGACGTAAACCGAGGTCTCTGTGTGACATGTGACGTAGAAATATCGGCAGCTATCCTTTTTTTTTTTTTAATTTGCAGCGCCATAATTTTTGTTTTTAATATTAATTTATTTATTCAGCTCTGCTGGGTCTTCTTCACAGCACGCGAGATCGTTAGTTGCGACCCGTGAGCTCTTAGTTGAGGCATCTAGTGGGATCTAAAAGTTTGTTTATTGAAAAGAAGGCCAGATAATAGAGGCTGCATGTGTATATTTTAAGGTGCTACAGAATATGTAAAGGAACACTCGAAGATTTTGCCCCTGACCTAAGTGCGCTATTGTCTTAATTGTGGTATTTATTCTTTTCATCTTTTTTGCCTGCCTTGAATATGTATATTTTTATAACAAGGAATTCATGATACTTGTTATTCTGCAGTCTGCTTTGTAATTCAACAGTATCTTGTAGAGGGGTCTCCATGTCTGTATCTATCGAGCAAAATCCTTTTTCACGGTTGGGTAGCAGAATGACACGTAGTTTTGAGGGGATAGCCAGATAGTCTCTTTCCTACAAAGGATGTTCGTTTTCAGGAATTTTGACCCAACCGTTTTGAATGGGGTTCAGATGATCCTGGTGGTGTATCTTCCTTTGATGGTTTTGATTGGTTTAAAGTGATTAACTATTTTTGTTGATGGTGGTAAACAGTTGTAGGCAGAATCACAGAATCTTAGGAATGATAAGTGATAGTAAAGAGGGACAAGGGGCTGGAACACCAAATCTCTGTGTTGAGTTTAGTTGAGTGAAGTTGGCCGTCTAGTGCCTTTGAATGAAGTTGCATTTATATTGAAATCAGTTTTGAGATGCCTAGCTAGCTCTTTTGTGTTGAAACAGAATAGTAGTGAATTTTTTGAATCACCACACGCGACTTATGGAATTAAATAAAGCTCTTATCCATTCCTGTTTTTTTGACTCCATAATACTGTCCTTCCACTAGTTTATATTGTAAAGCCACCAGTTAGCAATATTTAAAACACTAGGATTAAAATAGAACATATGACTGCTTTCAATTTAGTCTGAAAGAGTGAATCTAAATTTTAAAACCCATGGGAAGCGTGTTGGCCAGTGCCTGCCCTAAGCAATTGCTCAGTAGGTATTAGCTGATTTTGTGTGTGTGTGTGGTAGAATAAATTTTTAAAACATTTTTTCAAATTAATTTTTTATTGGAGTATAGTTGATTTCCAGTGTTGTGTTAGTTTCTGCGGTACAGCAAAGTGAATCGAGTCACCTGTTTTATATACAGTGAAGTCACTCAGTCGTGTCCGACTCTGTGATTCCCATGGACTGTAGTCTACCACGCTTCTCTGTCCATGGGATTTTCCAGGCAAGAGTACTAGAGTGGGTTGCCATTTCCTTCTCCAGGGGATCTTCCTGACCCAGGGATTGAACCCAGGTCTCCTGCATTGCAGGCAGACGCTTTACCCTCTGAGCCACAAGAAGTTTGATATATAGTAGTGTGTATATGGAGAAGGCAATGGTGCCCCACTCCAGTGCTCTTGCCGGGCAAATCCCATGGATGGAGGAGCCTGCTGGGCTGCAGTCCATGGGGTCATGACTGAGTGACTTCACTTTTACTTTCAGTCCCCTGACCAGGCACCGAACCCAGGCCTCCTGCGCTGGGAGCCCAGAGCCTTAGTCCCACCAAGGAAGTCTCAGTAGCTGTCTTTTAAAAAATACTTTAATGTTGCTTCTCAGACAGAGCAGGATTGAATCCAGCCCGTGACTGTTGTTCAAAATTGGTTAAGTTCCTCAGGGAATGCTGTTGGGAGCCTCATGTGCACAAAATCATCGCATCTGTTTTCCTCACACAATAACGTCCCGGGAAAAGATGCCATCATCGCACTGTTCGGATGCAGAGCAAAGTCAGAAAGTTTCAGGACCGCCATCACATGAAAACAGCTTGGACAAGGACCGGGGCCCGGGTCTGCACGCTAGCCGCGTGCCTGTGGCCGGCCGCGAAGGGCAGCCACCGAGGAGGGCCCTTCCAGTCGTTTCGGGGCCCTCGGTGCTTAATCTCGCTGAGCCAGCTTTCTGCCTCTGTGCCTCATTTGTAAAAATAAATACAAGAGGATCAGTTCCAGGTTTTCAGATAGACCGAATGAACTAGAATAATAGGTTAGCCCTTCAGCCGGTAGTTGGCTCATCTGAAGTCAATGAAATTAGAATTTATTAAAAAAAAAAAAAAGCAAAATTAAATCCACCCCCCCACCTCCAAACCAGTGTTGTTTTCCATTTCTCATCTTCACGCATCTAATCCTCGTGATTTCCTTTTTCTCTCCCCCCGCCCCCAGAATCTGTTTTGGTTTGGCATGGGAAAAGCGACCATACTCTTACTTCCTGCGGTCATTTTTGCCGTGAAGCTGGCTAAGTACTTCCGTCGCATGGATTCTGAAGATGTGTACGAGGATGAGCCCGTGAGCAAGTAAGAGGCCGCGGTGGTTTCTGCGTGGCGCCACCTTCCAAGCACATGTTAAAAAAGGGCTCTGATGAGGTTGAACTCGATTGCTTTCTAAAGTGGCGGGGTCACCCCCAATCAGATGTTTCCTTTGTAAAGATTTTCTTACACTTATTTTAACTGTCTTTCCTGCTGCTTACTCGTCTCAGCTGTCTTAATCAGCCTTCTTCTTTCTTCTTTGCAGTTCCTCTGTCTCGGGGACTTGGCACTTTACTTTGTAACTGTTTTTTACTGCTTTTCATTCTGACTCGTGGTCCACCCTTCACTCTGTGCCTAGCGAACTTGTACTCAAACTGTGTTCATTTTGACTCCGGTCACCTCCTTCTCAACACCTGTTTCTCCTGAACTTGCTTTGTCAGCATCTGTATTAAAGTAAAAATGTGTGTCTGTGTGTGGGGGGTGCAACTATTGAGCTGTAATTATAATTATCTCCCTTTTTTTGTATTTGATAGGGTTCAAAGTAAACCCAGGGTTCAAACTGTACCCAGGGTTCAGACTGTACCCATGGTTCAGACTGTACCCATGAAAAAGTAAGCCTTTTTTTAAAGCCCTGTTTCCCAAGATGAGACTGGGGAGGGCTTTATTATTAGAGGATGAACTTTTAAAACTGAATCAGTAATATTAAAATTACATAACTGCAACAGATATGCCCAGATAAATATAAAGGGTGTTGCCTCTTAAAATAGGAGCTGGCACAGGGTGAATACTGAAGAAATCCTTGTGGAATGAATGAAAATTGTCTATGTTAAATTTATTCATAGATAAAACAGTGGTTTATATCTCTGGTTTTTTTAATGGGAAGGAAATGTAAATATACCTTTTAACTTTTTTTGTAGCTGTAATGAATTGCTCTATACCTTTAGAACCATCAAGCTGTCTTTGTAGTCCATGATGTAAATTCCTCTTAATGATGACATGCTGCTTTTGGTGTATTTTTTTTGTTACAGTATGAGACATGCTAATTCCCGTTCTCGTGTAGAACAAGGCACACAGACAATTTGAGCAGAGTTTGTAAACAGATCCAGCTTGACCAGTTCTTGATCTGCAGCGATTCCAAATGTTGGGAAAGTAACCTCCCTTCAGGCGTTCACAGAGTCCAGTGAGATCACAGGGAATGTGTGCCCAATGGCCAAAGAGAGGAAAGCATGGGTGTCTGTTTTTATTTTATCTTTTTAACAAGTTGTGCTTTTATCATCTGAGCCTTCCATGAAAGTTTAAATATGTAGCACATTCGTTAATTCCCTCTTAGCCTTTGGAACAATACAGGAATTTTGGTACATTTCATCGAATGGGAGCTTGGACCCCTTGTTAGAGAACGTTCAATGAGTATCAATAGCAGATATGTGTGTGAACAATAAAAGAATGATTTCACAATTATGACTCTAATCATTTCATTGAAAAATTGACCCAAACGACAGATGTCAATGAAGTCTCTGTATTATTCTCTTAGGGTGCTGTAACACATCACACAAACCGGTTGACTTAGAGCAACGTCTTCTCCACTTTAGTGGAGGCTGGAAGCCTGAAACCCACACGTCAGCAGAGCTGGCTCTCCCCGGAAGCCCAAGGAAGAGTGTGTCCGGCCTCTGTCTTCTCCTGGAGCTTTCCTTGGTGTGTCTGGGGTCCAGGGTCTCTCACCTCCTAAGGACAGTGCTCATCGGATCAGGGCCCTCCCTAGGCAAGAGCGACTTCAGCTTCGTTTGCCCACGTCTGCAAACAACCTATTTTCAAGCATTCACCGAGACCACTGGACATAAGTTGGGGGGGAGGGGCTTCCCTGGTGGCTCAGTTGTAAGGGATCCATCTGCCAATGCCGGAGACCCAGGTGGGATCCCTGGTCTGAGTAGACTCCCCGCCCAGTGCCATCGAGCAGCTAAGCCCGTAACTGCTGCTGAGCCTGCACTCTCGAGCCTGGCAGCGGCAACTCGTGAATCCGTGTGCCGAAGCTGCTGAAGCCCGCTCACTCTGGAGCCCGTGCTCTGCAGCAAGAGACGCCCCTGCAGCCGGGGACCAGGGCAGCACACCTAGGGAGCAGCCCCCGCCCGCCCCAGCTAGAGGGAAGTCTAGGCAGCGGTGAAGACCCGGCACGGCCGAAAAATAAATCAATACAATTATATTTTTAAAAGACGGGGGTGGGTGGTGGGTGGGTATTATTCAATTTGCATAGTCGCCCAACATCAGTAGCAAATAGCCAAAGAGACAAGTGAACACAAAAGAGAGCTGCACCGGACACACAAAAATTAAGGTAAATCACCAAAACTGAGAACGGCCGAAAATAAAAAATGTTATTAGGCATGTACAAAACAGTAGCTCCTTCCTGTCTTAGCTTCGTTTTAAAGCTTGTCTGTACCTAAGAGCACGCGACTGACCCCCTGCTGTGCCGGTGGCTTCTGCATCTGACCCAGGGACGCCCGGCCCCCTCTGACTGGCTGGGTTCCTCCGAGGAGAGAGCTTTTTAGAACTACTGATCCTTGGGTCCTCCCCCGAGAGATGCTGACGGATGAGGCTTGATCACGTGGATTTAAAATTTTTGCCTGGTGATTCTGCTGTAAAGCCAAGGTTGAGATTTACGGCCTCTGGTTAACTGAATTAGAATTTCTGAGATGGATCCCAGGAATTCTCAAGTGTAACCTGGGTTGAGAGTTACTAATACAGCTTCTACGTGTGTTTCATCTGATTTATATGTGTGTGCGTGTGTGTGCTCGGTCACGTCTGACTCTGTGACCCCATGAACTGTTGCCCTGAAGGCTCTTCTGTCCGTGAGGTTTTCCAGGCAGGAGTACTGGCGTGGATGGCCTTTTCCAGGGGATCTTCCTGACCCAGGGGTTGAACCCACATGTCTCGCATCTGCTGCATCGGCAGGTGGATTCTTCAGCACCAGTGCCGCCTGGGAAGCCCAGTTTATATATATACGCACACACTCACCAAGTGGGTCATCTTGATTTCCACCTCTGACACAGCGGCTTGGGGTCTGGAGCTGGCATTCTATATATATATATGCATTGACCATCTGCACCGTCCCAAGCACTGTACAAGACCCTGGGGGGCTACGGGCGAGCTAACGGACTAGGTCCAGCCCCCTAGGAGGCTGTCTCAGTGGTGTAAACCAAGATGACCCACTTGATGAGTATATGAGACACAGAAGGGTGGGGGGTGGGAGTTGAGGGTGGTGGGAATCAGGGGAGGTTTCTTGCAGTTGAATTTCTAAAAATATGTATACATTAAAAATCTGTGCCACACTTAGCAAGTCCGTTTCCTATGAAGGCTCTGGGCCTTTCCCTTGTCCCCTCCATAATCCTCCCCGCATCCCCATGAAGTCAGCAGTTTCAATTCCAATTATAAACTCGGCGGCCTGAAGCTTACAGAGTGACTGTCCAGGATGGCCCAGCCCGCAGGATCCAGGCCTCCCAGACTCTGCGGCTCCTGGCTGTCAGCACAGGCGAACTGCTGCAGAGAACAAACCCGACTGCTCGTGGAATCCGTTCCTTCAGCTCTGATCTTCCTGCTCCGTCGGCTCCGCTTAGTCATGCTGACTCTGCCCGTTTTGTGAAAGCATGTTGCCTATAGCCTGAAACGCCCAAGACATCCCATTCTCAAGGCTCTGAGCTTCAGAGACGCACACTCTGCCATTCATATAGTGATAAACAGAGGATAACTATTTTTCTTGCTGGGAGGTTTATAGGAACACTGTGACCAAACCTACATGGACTGCTGCAAGAGCAAAGGATCCCAGCACCTTTGGCATTGTGGTATGGCAGAAACCAACACAACATTGTAAAAAAAATTTTTTTTTAATATTTAAATAAAAATTTTTTAAAGAAGTGGAAAAGCAAACGGCTGCAGAAACCAGCCACACCCACTCCCCTTTTAGTATAAAAGGAGCCTGAATTATAACTCAGTTAAAATGATTTTTTGGGACAAGAATCCACCGTCTTCTCTGTCTAAGGGATTTCCAAATAAAGTTGTTTTTCCTTACCGCCACAACTCATCTCTTGATTTATTTTTCTATCCTACAGAGAGCAGTACAAATTAGACTCACTGTCTCAAGCTAGGCTGGGTTTTGGCACGGACCACATACTCACGTTTTAAATTAAAGCCATCAGCTAGCTGTCCCGTGTTCTCTAGTGATGAGATGCAGTATAAATCAGTCCTACCCAAAGCGTGGCCTGAGAAACAGAAGGATCACCCGGGGAGCTCACCAAAGGCTGGTCTTGAATTTCATTTACTTTTGGCTCTGCTGGGTCTTCATTGCTGCATGGGCCCCTCTCTACCTGCAGAGAGGGAGGGCTACACTTTTTTGCAGCCATGGGCTTCCCATTGCGGTGGTTTTTCTTGTTGCAGAGCGTGGGCTCTAGGCACTTGGGCTTCAGTGGTTGAAGCAGGTGGGCTCGGTATTTCTGGCCCTCAGGCTCTAGAGTGCAGGCTCAATAGTTGTACAGAGGCTTAGTTGCTCCGAGGCATGTTCGATCTTCCTGGATTAAGGATGGAACCAGTGTCTCCTGCATCGGGAGGGGAATTCCTTACTACTGAGCTACATGGGAATCCCACAAAGGCTAATTCTTCTTGCACTTCAGATACACTCGGAGTCTCCAAGGATGAGGTCCACGAATGTGTATTTTAACAGGCTTTCCAGATTAGTCCAAACTACATAAAGTTGGCCCAAGCAATGCTTCAGATCACCCTGATGGAGAAGATCCTTCTTCACTTAGAACAGTGGTCCCCAAACTTTTTGGCATCAGGGACCAGTTCTGTGTAAAACAATTTTTCCATGGACGGGGTGGGGGGATGGTTTGGGTTTCACCTGCCCCCTCACCTTCTGCTGTGTGGCTTGGTTCCTAACAGGGCTTCAACTGGTACCAGTTGCTGGCCCAAGATTGGGAACCCAGATTTAAAAATAGTTTCTGATCCAAGAAATGTGGTGAAGTCTCAGTGCAAACTACAGACTGTTGGTCGGTGCCCAGGTAGTAGAATGAGACAGCTGGATGGCATCACTGACTCAATAGACATGAATCTGAGCAAACTCCAGGAGATAGTGGAGGACAGAGGAGCCTGGCGTGCTGCAGTCCATGGGGTCGCAGAGAGTGAACACGACCGAGCAACTAAAGGGAGAAGGTGGAGCGAGTCCTGAGAGGGTACTCATGGCTGACCCATTGGGGGTTCTTTGTGGTATCCAATATTTTAGAACCCTGGAGTCTACTGAGGGCTTTCCAGGTGGCATTAGTGGTAAAGAGCCTGCCTGCTGATGCAAGGGTCAGGAAGATCCCCTGGAGGAGGAAATGGCATCCCATTCCAGTGTTCTTGCCTGGAGAACCGCATGGACAGAGAAGCCTGGAAGTCTGCAGTCCACAGGGTCACGAAGAGTCGGACATGACTGAAGCGACTTAGCACATAGGCACGCGTGGAGTCTACCGCAGGCTGGCAAACTCTGGGGAGTCTCGGACGGTACATCGTGGCTGGTAGTAGGAACAGTGTTAGTCACTCAGTCGTGTCTGACTCTTTGTGACCTCATGGACTGTAGCCCACCAGGCCTCTGTGTGGAATTCTCCAGGCAAGTATAGTAGAGTGAATTGTCACTCCCTTCTCCAGGGGATCTTCTCAATCCAGGGACTGAACTTGGGTCTCCTCATTGCAGGCAGATTCTTTACCAGCGAGCCTCCAGGGAAGGTTGATCTTGGTCAATTCCGACTCTTAAGCTCTGCACCATCGTCCTTTCCCCACCCCGGTCTGAAGGCAGCCAGTCGGCAGTGCGCATGCTCCTTGAGTAGCTTGCGAGCCTCCAGGGAAGGTTGATCTTGGTCAATTCCGACTCTTAAGCTCTGCACCATGGTCCTTTCCCCACCCCGGTCTGAAGGCAGCCAGTCGGCAGTGCGCATGCTCCTTGAGTAGCTTGCACACAGACACTGGGAGCCAAGACGGGCATTAAGGCCCCTGTCCTGCAGATTTGGGAGGTCTGCTTCTGATCCCTGCCTGCTGCTCCTAATCCCAGAGGTGCAAGCGCTGGAGGGAGCGGCCCTGGTTGCACTCGCTCTGAGGGGCAACTGCACTGATGCCCACCTGGTCTGGCTCCAAGGGAGGCCGCAGTACAGATAGCACTGTCTCCAGCCACCTTTTCCAGCCCCAGCACTCAAAGTCCCTTCTGCCTCTGATGACACCACCGGCTGAGCAGGCGAAGGAGCAGAAACCGCTGTAGAGCGTCACGTTCATCAGCTCTCCGCCAGGGCCCCCTGCTGAGAGTGCCGCAGCATCTATGACCATAAGTGATCCAGATGTGCAGAAAGGTGGCCGAGTTTGGGCTCACGTGCTACTGTGCTTTGTCCCAAACCTACCACTCTCACTTTCTGCCATAAGGGTGGTGTCATCTGCATATCTGAGGTTATTGATATTTCTCCCGGCAATCTTGATTCCAACTTGTGCTTCTTCCAGCCCAGCGTTTCTCATGATGTACTCTGCATATAAGTTAAATAAGCAGGGTGACAATATACAGCCTTGACATACTCCTTTTCCTATTTAGAAACAGTCTGCTGTTCCATGTCCAGTTCTAACTGTTGCTTCCTGACCTGCATATAGGTATCTCAAGAGGCAGGTCAGGTGGTCTGGTATTCCCATCTCTTTCAGAATTTTCCACAGTTTATTGTGATCCACACTGTCAACGGCTTTGGCATAGTCAATAAAGCCAAAATAGGTGTTTTTCTGGAACTCTCTTGCTTTTTCGATGATCCAGCGGATGTTGCCATTTTGATCTCTGGTTCGTCTGCCTTTTCTAAAATCGGCTTGAACATCTGGAAGTTCACAGTTCACGTATTGCTGAAACCTGGTTTGGAGAATTTTGAGCATTACTTTACTAGCCTGTGAGATGAGTGCAATTGTGTGGTAGTTTGAGCACTCTTTGGCATTGCCTTTTTTTGAGATTGGAATGAAAACTGACCTTTTCCAGTCCTGTGGCCATTGCTGAGTTTTCCAAATTTGCTGGTATATTGAGTGCAGCACTGTCACAACCTCTTGATCAAAGCCTCTTGATGAAAGTGAAAGGGGAGAGTGAAAAAGTTGGCTTAAAGTTCAACATTCAGAAAACTAAGATCATGGCATCGGGTCCCATAACTTCATGGGAAATAGATGGGGAAACAGTTGAAACAGTGTCAGACTTTATTTTTGGGGGCTCCAAAATCACTGCAGATGGTGATTGCAGCCATGAAATTAAAAGACGCTTACTCCTTGGAAGGAAAATTATGACCAACCTAGATAGCATATTCAAAAGCAGAGACATTACTTTGCCAACAAAGGTCCATTTAGTCAAGGCTATGGTTTTTCCAGTGGTCATGTATGGATGTGAAAGTTGGATTGTGAAGAAAGCTGAGCACTGAAGAATTGATGCTTTTGAACTGTGGTGCTGGAGAAGACTCTTGAGAATCACTTGGACTGCAAGGAGGATCCAACCAGTCCATTCTA
Organism: Redunca redunca; assembly: GCA_006410935.1. Taxonomy (NCBI): domain Eukaryota; kingdom Metazoa; phylum Chordata; class Mammalia; order Artiodactyla; family Bovidae; genus Redunca; species Redunca redunca. The sequence goes on from SJYQ01014232.1 coordinate 250,205, forward strand.
AAGGAGATCAGTCCTGGGTGTTCTTTGGAAGGAATGATGCTAAAGGTGAAACTCCAGTACTTTGGCCACCTCATGCAGAGTTGACATACTGGAAAAGACTCTGATGCTGGGAGGGATTGTGGGCAGGAGGAGAAGGGGATGACAGAGGATGAGATGGCTGGATGGCATCACAGACTCGATGGACGTGAGTTTGGGTGAACTCCGGGAGTTGGTGATGGACGGAGGCCTGGCGTGCTGCGGTCCATGGGGTCTCAAAGAGTCAGACACGACTGAGACTGAGCGACTGAAGTGAACTGCCGCTCTCACAGAGGGTGTTTCCAGTTACTGGGTCAAGTGTCAAAGGCCATTTGAAGCCACAAGCCACCACCAGATGGCAGCAGAGGACACATGCCGTGTATCTGCCAGAATCTGGCAAGGTCCCTGCTCTGAGCTGCAAGGGTCAAGGTTCACACTGAGAAAGACAGATGATCTCCAGGCAGGTCCCACATCCCGATAGCCATTCCCTTCCCCTGGCACACAGACGTGGGATTTCCAGAGCTTCTGTGGCACTTGGTGGCTGCTGTCATCCACAGGATGCCATCAGTTTTTAGTTGCAATGAGCCCACCCAGGTGCCCTCAGGGCTTCCAGGGAGCTGTCTCCAGGTAGTCAAAGGCTGGCCCTGGGCTAACCAAGGCAGACACAGCGGATCATGGGACCTCAGCCTTCCTGTGTGAAGAGCACTCATCTGCGGGACCAGTCTTGATGCTCTATAATATTCCATTTCCTCTTTTTTAAAGCTAGAAATCTATTTGTCTTTCCAACTCTGTCTCTCTCTTTTTTTTTGGCTATAGCGCCCATCTTGCAGGGTCTTAGTTCCCCAACCAGGGCTTGAACCCAGGCCCAGCCAGTGAAAGGGCAGAGTCCTCCCCACTGGAAGCCAGGGAATTCTCCCAAGTCCCTCTTTAACCTAGGATGCGACCAGGGCAGGGTGAGGACGCCTGGATGCCATGATATCTGGCCATCCTCTCTAAGGCATCTCCATAAGAGCCCACGAGCACGCCAGGAGCCGTGTTTCAAGTTGGGGTACCACCGGGAGCCGTGTCTCCAAGAAGCCAGAGCCCCCAGGGCAGGCTCTGGGCAGAGCCGCCTCCCTCCGCATCGCCCTTAGCCTCGGAGAGCTGGAATCACCGCATCCTCCGGGTTTACGTACGGGGCCCTGGCCTTAGGCCAGGGTTAGGCCCGTGGGGACCCTGACACACCTGCTTCCCAGGTCCCTGGGGGGCTGCAGTCCCTGCGACTGCAGAGTCGGACACGACTTAGCGACTGAACAACAACAAAGACAGAGTTGGCTGAGCGCGGCGGTAGAGGCAGAACCTGAGTTTTGCTGGCTGTAATGTCACTCAGTCGTGTCCCACTCTTTGTGACCCCGTGGACTGTAGCCCGCCAGGCTCCTCTGTCCATGGAGATTCTCCAGGCAAGAATACTGGGCCGGGTTGCCGTGCCCTCCTCCAGGGGATCTTCCCAATGCAGGGATCGAACCCAGGTCCCCTGCACTGCAGCTGGATTCTTTACTGTCTGAGCCACCAGGGAAGCCCATAGTTAGCTATGGGAATGCTCATCAGACTTCATGTGAGGAAGAAATGACCTTCCAGTGTGTTAAGTCCCTGAGACTTGGGCAGCTGTTTGTAATAGCAGCTGCATTACCCACTTACACACACTGCTACTTCACAGGCTGTAGGACTTATAAAAGACTCGCGATCTGTTTGAGCTTTATTTAGAAACATCAGTAAATATTTGTCAAAATAACTGAATGAATGGATTGAAATTAAGGCACTGAGCTCTGTCATCTCTCCCATAATCTCCTGGCGCAGTGGTAAAGAATCTGTCTGCAAATACAGGAGACGCACGCAGGCTGGATCACTGGGTGGGGAAGATCCCCTGGAGTAGGAAATGGTAACCCCCTCCGGTATTCTTACCTGGAAAATCCCATGGAGACAGCAGTCTGGCGGGCTACAGTCCACGGGGCTGCAAAGAGTCGGACACAACTGAGCGCGTACACAAACATATTCTCCTCTTACATTCTTACATTCAGAGTTTCAAAGTTTACTTGAACTTTGGGCTGGTTTGGACACTGAGCTGATTATAGACCCTTTTAACAGCCGTCCCACCACTTGTAGGAAGGATTTACTTCAGAAGTGCCTGAGAAATGCTTTGGGGTAAGGGGTCTAAGTGCTTTGAGTTTAATGGCTAAGAAATAAGTGAGCACAAAACATCCCTTGTGTATGTCAGGTTGCTGTTCAGTCGCTCAGTTGTGTCTGACTCTTTGCGACCCCATGGACGGCAACACACCAGGCGTCCCTGTCCTTCACTATCTCCCGAGTTTGCTCAAACTCATGTTGCAAATATATGGAGGTCTTTGAACTCCACAATGACAGCAATTTATAATCAGCATAAAGAAACCCTTTGAAGGGCTTTTTTTGTGCCTGAAGAGCTCAAGTCTGAGACCATCCTGGAGGCAACGGGTGGTGTTGTGGCTGTTCTTTCATAATATATATATATATATATTTAATGTTTCCTGTATCAGGTAGGTTTACTTCTCTTCCTCAGTTCTTGTCTCATTTCAACAAAGATTTGGAAGAAAGGACTAAAGGGTTTAAAACAACAGACAAGCTTCAGTTCAGTTTAGCTCAACTGGACAGATCTTTTGTTAGAAAGACACTCCCCAGACCTGAGTGCAGGCCAGCCCGGAGGGAGTCAGTCTCCCCATCTCTCTTGGCTCCTCTCTTTTTACACTTCCCATCTCCTCCTCTGTCGTGCCTTGTGCAAAATAGGGTTTGTACCCACCACCAGTCAACTGAAGGGGATGCAAACCGGCATATGCTCAAGGCCAGCTGACGGCTGCAAGTTATGTAACAGCAGGCTCTGTTGTGCATGTCTTGCCATAATTGGGCCTGTGATAGTCAGGTGTATTTATGTGTAGAATATTTAGGAGCCCTTAATGGGCTCCTAGCTCCCTAAGGTTACTTGAGGAAGCCCCCCTGGTTAGTTTGTATCCACTGTGTGCCTAGGGTGGGGGTGCTGGAGTTGGAAGTCTCTGGGGATTAGTTCTGTAACAGATCCGTGAGCTCTCCTTTCTGGCTGGGTCACTAGTCCCTGGAGTCGGACGAGACTGAGCGACTTCACTTTCACTTTCACTTTCATGCACTGGAGAAGGCAATGGCAACCCACTCCATTGTTCTTGCCTGGAGAATCCCAGGGACAGGGGAGCCTGGTGGGCTGTCATCTATGGGGTCACACAGAGTTGGACACGACTGAAGCGACTTAACAGCAGCTGTGGCAGCCACTCACTGCTCATGCCTAACTTCTAGCCAACACCCAAAAGTCACATATTCGTCAAAGCTTTATAAATCAGGGTTGGGAAAGACTTCAGACCTGCAGAAGATAGGGACTATTTTATGCAAAGACATGCATCCCTATCCCTCTGGATGGACCCTTGAGTCACTCACCTTGCACCCAGGAAGCATCTGTCCTCTTTCTGCTTCTCCCTCCTTTCCCAGCCCCCAGGCTGCCAGCTGAAGTCTTATCAGGATTTTCCACGTGGAATTTTACCTCCTGACCTCCCCCCACTCCCAGCATCCTGCGCTTATTTGCTGTCAGGCTCAGTTTAGGGTTGTCAGTTCAGTTCATTTCAGCCGCTCAGTCGTGTCCGACTCTTTGCGACCCCATGAATTGCAGCACGCCAGGCCTCCTGTCCATCACCATCTCCCGGAGTTCACTCAGACTCACTTCCATCGAGTCAGTGATGCCATCCAGCCATCTCATCCTTGGTCGTCCCCTTCTCCTTCTGCCCCCAATCCCTCCCAGCATCAGAGTCTTTTCCAATGAGTCAGCTCTTCGAATGAGGTGGCCAGAGTACTGGAGTTTCAGCTTTAGCAACATTCCTTCCAAAGAAATCCCAGGGCTGATCTTCAGAATGGACTGGTTGGATCTCCTCGCAGTCCAAGGGACTCTCAAGAGTCTTCTCCATCACCACAGTTCAAAAGCATTGATTCTTCAGCGCTCAGCCTTCTTCACAGTCCAACTCTCACATCCATACATGACCACCGGAAAAACCATAGCCTTGACTAGATGGACCTTAGTCGGCAAAGTAATGTCTCTGCTTTTGAATATGCTATCTAAGTTGGTCAAAACTTTTCTTCCAAGGAGTAAGCGTCTTTTAATTTCATGGCTGCAGTCACCATCTGCAGTGATTTTGGAGCCCCAAAAAATAAAGTCTGACACTGTTTCCACTGTTTCCCCATCTATTTCCCATGAAGTGATGGGACCAGATGCCATGATCTTCATTTTCTGAATGTTGAGCTTTAAACCAACACAAAAGATGAAAAAAGAATCTTGAGAATTTCCCTGGTAGTCCAGTGATTAAGACTCTGCGCTTCCAGCACAAGGGGCACATGAGTGCAACCCCTGGATGGGAAACTAAAATTCCGCATACCATTCGGCAAAAAAAAAAAAAAAAAAAAAGCAGCCAAGGCCATTTCTTAAAAAAAAAAAAGATGAAAAAAAATTTTTTTTTCTATCAGAGAACAAAGAGTGCATACCTGAAGAAAGTGATCTGGGTGCAGCTGAAAGGATGGTGTTCTGACATGACAGGGAAGTCACTTAAGTCATTTTCCTTATCTTTATTTTAAGCATAAATAACAGCCACACCTTACAGCTTTGTTGTAAAAATCTAATGTAAAAATATACAGTGAAAGCATAGCAAGGCTTGGGTGATATGTGCATGTGTAGTGTGATTATCACTCAAGTAGAAAAGAGATGGAAATGCTCAAAAGGAAGAAAAAAGAAAAAATCCTCCTATCCCAGTCTAGTCTTCAGGATAAGATCACCACAGGGTGGCGATATGGAGTCACTGATGCTTCTGAAAATCGGTACCAGAAGGCTCTTTATCAACTAAGCAGGACAAAGGAAATCCTACTCCTAGGCATTAGTATAATCCTGAAGAAATAAAGCATATGTCAAAACAAACAAAAAAAGACAAGGAATAAACTAGCCTGTACCAACTCACAGACTTTGAGAATGAGCTTGTGATTGCTGTGGCCGGGGAGGGGGGCTAGGGTGAGGTGAAGGGGGCCAGATGGCAAGAATGGGGAGAACAGATAGTTAGGGAGTGTGGGGGAGGCATGCAAACTCTGCTATATGTAAAGTGGGTAACCAGCAGGTCCTGCTGTGCAGGAACTCTGCCCGATGTCACGCGGCAGCCTGGATGGGAGGGGAGTTTTGGGGAGAATCAATACATGTGTATGTGTGGCTTGAGTCCCTTTGCTGTCCACCTGAAACTATCACAACATTGCTAATCAGCCATGCCCCAAGGCAAAACAAAAAGTCTTTAAAAATATAGTAGCCTGAACAGAACCCAAACCATGAACCTCTGTTGTAAAAGTTGGTTGTTATCAGTTGAAATCTAAGATGAATTAAATTGTTGAATTCATTCAAATGATTGGTTTTTTTAAAGATATATTTTGTTTATGAGTAAATTTTATTTTAAAAATTTTCTTTGTTTTCTATTAAAGTAGCTAGTGGGAAAGAATCTGCCTGCCAGTGAAGTAGACACAAGAGCCACGGGTTCAATCCCCAGGTCAGGAATATCCCCTGGAGGAGAAAATGGTAAGGCACTCCAGTACTCTTGCCTGGAAAATGCCATGGACAGAGGAGCCTGGTGGGCTACAGTCCACGGGGTCACAGAGATTCGGACACAACATAGTGACTAAGCACCCACACACATGTCAAGGCTGGGAGTGTGGAGACTCCAGAATCCTGAGACCAGGCATCAGCAGCAAGTCCATTCCTGGGAGCCCTGGGCTCTGAGGACCCCAGACGGATCCCTGAGACAGCGAGAAAAAAGTTACCCTCAAGACCTCACAAGCCAAGTAGGAAGCCCTGACTCAGAGGAGGGGGGCTGTAGGGGAGCAGGAGTCACGACGTCCTCGCCGGGTGTTTAATACTGTTGAGCTCTGTGTGCACAGTGGCCAGAAAATCAGCGAAGTTTATGCGGGGACCTCGGGACCCCGCGCGTGCTGGGATCCCCACAGGTTACTATGCTGGGGGCCCATACGTCTCCGCAGATGTGTCTTACTCTGTCTTTTACTTTACTAATGTGCGTGGTGATCTGGCTCCATGGTAAAGAATCCGCCTGCAATGCAGGAGACACGGGTGGGGAAGATCCCCTGGAGGAGGCAATGGCAACCCACTCCAGTGTCCTTGCTGGGAAATCCCAGGGACAGAGGAGCAGCAGGCTACAGTCCGTGGGGTCACAAAGAGTCGGGCAACTAAACAGCAAACAGCAACAGCCCCCTTCCTGGAGGCGTGTTTCACTCCATCTTTCATCTCTAATACGCTCACTGATCTAACTTTATCTCTTCACTCCCCTCAACCCAAACTGGAAAAGCGTGGCCTCAAGGGCAGGGACCAAACTCTTTAAGGCTGGGTGAGGCTGGTTTCTGTCTTTCTAACACGCTCACCAGGTTGCCCTGATGGGAGTCTGGGTTTCAAGTCACCCCCTGGGCGACTCGGGATCCAGGCAATGAGAGGCTGAGCAGCATGAGACCCCCACCCTCCCCTGGGGATGGAGAGAAAGATCAAGAACCGAAATCGGCTCCCAACCCGGCGTCCAGTGGGGGCGGCGTGGACCCCGTGCTCCTGGAGTCTCTCTCCCCAGAGCTGAGCACAAGGCGGGAGCACAGGCGGGGCTCAGTGTGAGCTGCGGAGCAGGCACCCACATAATCCAGACCAGGGCTTGGCTCGTGCCAAGGCACTGGGCAAGAGGACTCGAGAGGGAACTCCCCAGGGCAGCCGACCCACGCGCTGCCAGTCCTTCCTCCTCTGGGGGAGGAGCACTCTGACTTTATTTTGTATATTACACTCACTAACTTCCAAAATAAGGATAGGGTTCTCCAGAAACACATAGGGATTCCCTGGTGGCTCAGATGGTAAAACGTCTGCTCGCAATGCAGGAGACCCAGGTTTGATCCCTGGGTCAGGAAGATCCCCTGGAGAAGGAAATGGCAACCCATTCCAGTACTCTTGCCTAGAAAATTCCATGGATGGAGAAGCCTGGTGGGCTACAGTCCATGGGGTCGCAAAGAGCTGGACACGACTGAGCAACTTCACTTTCTTTCACTTTCTCCAGAAACACACACAAGGTGAAGGAGAGAGACCACCAAGAAATGGGCATTTTTGTATCCATCTATATTCCACCAAGTCAAAGAAAGCCCCAGACCAGAGGCTGGAGGTAATGAGCCCTCGGAGTGAAGACGTTCATCCACATCGGGCCCCCTTAGTACCGCTTCATTTTCTAAGCCCCGTCCCACTCCAGTCCCGTCCGCGCAGACCTGCCAACGGAAGGACCCTCGACTCGCCCCTGATCAAACCACGGGCTGTCCGGCTCCCCAGCGGTGCCCAGTGCCACCCTCATGGATCCCAAGCTTCCAGGTTCACCTCACCCACAGACGCAGACACACCGGGTCCCTGGTCAGTGTTTCTAAAGGACGATCCCTGCCAACAACCCGTGCCCGGGAGCGCTCGAGCCTTTCACGGTTTCCACCACGAATCAGCGCCCTGCTCCATCTCCAAATCTCTCCCAGAGAGAACAGGTAAGAAGGAGACACAGCGAGGCAGCCCTGCCAAGCCCGTCGGCACCTCTGCGGGGCTGAGCGGGGCAGAAGGAAGACATGGCGGAGGGGCGTGTGGTTACTCAGGTAGGACCACGCTCCTGCAGGCGGGCGGGCGGACATGCACGCACATCACACACACAGCTCAGGCACTCACACTGACACACAACTCACATATACACAACGCACACGGAACACACTCCACAGGCAGACATGCACACAAACACACATCAAACACACAATTCAGGCACGCACACTGACACCCAACTCACACAGACACAACACACACGCAACACCCCAGGTGCATACACTCCACAGGCGGACGTGCACACACACATCAGACACACGGCTTGGGCTCTGACACTGGCACACAACTCACACAGACACAAAGCACACGCAACACCCCAGGTGCATACACTCCACAGGCGGACGTGCACACACACATCAGACACACGGCTCGGGCTCTGACACTGGCACACAACTCACACAGACACAACGCACACGCAACACCCCAGGTGCATACACTCCACAGGCGGACGTGCACACACNGAATTCATTCAAATGATTGGTTTTTTTAAAGATATATTTTGTTTATGAGTAAATTTTATTTTAAAAATTTTCTTTGTTTTCTATTAAAGTAGCTAGTGGGAAAGAATCTGCCTGCCAGTGAAGTAGACACAAGAGCCACGGGTTCAATCCCCAGGTCAGGAATATCCCCTGGAGGAGAAAATGGTAAGGCACTCCAGTACTCTTGCCTGGAAAATGCCATGGACAGAGGAGCCTGGTGGGCTACAGTCCACGGGGTCACAGAGATTCGGACACAACATAGTGACTAAGCACCCACACACATGTCAAGGCTGGGAGTGTGGAGACTCCAGAATCCTGAGACCAGGCATCAGCAGCAAGTCCATTCCTGGGAGCCCTGGGCTCTGAGGACCCCAGACGGATCCCTGAGACAGCGAGAAAAAAGTTACCCTCAAGACCTCACAAGCCAAGTAGGAAGCCCTGACTCAGAGGAGGGGGGCTGTAGGGGAGCAGGAGTCACGACGTCCTCGCCGGGTGTTTAATACTGTTGAGCTCTGTGTGCACAGTGGCCAGAAAATCAGCGAAGTTTATGCGGGGACCTCGGGACCCCGCGCGTGCTGGGATCCCCACAGGTTACTATGCTGGGGGCCCATACGTCTCCGCAGATGTGTCTTACTCTGTCTTTTACTTTACTAATGTGCGTGGTGATCTGGCTCCGTGGTAAAGAATCCGCCTGCAATGCAGGAGACACGGGTGGGGAAGATCCCCTGGAGGAGGCAATGGCAACCCACTCCAGTGTCCTTGCTGGGAAATCCCAGGGACAGAGGAGCAGCGGGCTACAGTCCGTGGGGTCACAAAGAGTCGGGCAACTAAACAGCAAACAGCAACAGCCCCCTTCCTGGAGGCGTGTTTCACTCCATCTTTCATCTCTAATACGCTCACTGATCTAACTTTATCTCTTCACTCCCCTCAACCCAAACTGGAAAAGCGTGGCCTCAAGGGCAGGGACCAAACTCTTTAAGGCTGGGTGAGGCTGGTTTCTGTCTTTCTAACACGCTCACCAGGTTGCCCTGATGGGAGTCTGGGTTTCAAGTCACCCCCTGGGCGACTCGGGATCCAGGCAATGAGAGGCTGAGCAGCATGAGACCCCCACCCTCCCCTGGGGATGGAGAGAAAGATCAAGAACCGAAATCGGCTCCCAACCCGGCGTCCAGTGGGGGCGGCGTGGACCCCGTGCTCCTGGAGTCTCTCTCCCCAGAGCTGAGCACAAGGCGGGAGCACAGGCGGGGCTCAGTGTGAGCTGCGGAGCAGGCACCCACATAATCCAGACCAGGGCTTGGCTCGTGCCAAGGCACTGGGCAAGAGGACTCGAGAGGGAACTCCCCAGGGCAGCCGACCCACGCGCTGCCAGTCCTTCCTCCTCTGGGGGAGGAGCACTCTGACTTTATTTTGTATATTACACTCACTAACTTCCAAAATAAGGATAGGGTTCTCCAGAAACACATAGGGATTCCCTGGTGGCTCAGATGGTAAAACGTCTGCTCGCAATGCAGGAGACCCAGGTTTGATCCCTGGGTCAGGAAGATCCCCTGGAGAAGGAAATGGCAACCCATTCCAGTACTCTTGCCTAGAAAATTCCATGGATGGAGAAGCCTGGTGGGCTACAGTCCATGGGGTCGCAAAGAGCTGGACACGACTGAGCAACTTCACTTTCTTTCACTTTCTCCAGAAACACACACAAGGTGAAGGAGAGAGACCACCAAGAAATGGGCATTTTTGTATCCATCTATATTCCACCAAGTCAAAGAAAGCCCCAGACCAGAGGCTGGAGGTAATGAGCCCTCGGAGTGAAGACGTTCATCCACATCGGGCCCCCTTAGTACCGCTTCATTTTCTAAGCCCCGTCCCACTCCAGTCCCGTCCGCGCAGACCTGCCAACGGAAGGACCCTCGACTCGCCCCTGATCAAACCACGGGCTGTCCGGCTCCCCAGCGGTGCCCAGTGCCACCCTCATGGATCCCAAGCTTCCAGGTTCACCTCACCCACAGACGCAGACACACCGGGTCCCTGGTCAGTGTTTCTAAAGGACGATCCCTGCCAACAACCCGTGCCCGGGAGCTCTCGAGCCTTTCACGGTTTCCACCACGAATCAGCGCCCTGCTCCATCTCCAAATCTCTCCCAGAGAGAACAGGTAAGAAGGAGACACAGCGAGTCAGCCCTGCCAAGCCCGTCTGCACCTCTGCGGGGCTGAGCGGGGCAGAAGGAAGACATGGCGGAGGGGCGTGTGGTTACTCAGGTAGGACCACGCTCCTGCAGGCGGGCAGGCGGACATGCACGCACATCACACACACAGCTCAGGCACTCACACTGACACACAACTCACATATACACAACGCACACGGAACACACTCCACAGGCAGACATGCACACAAACACACATCAAACACACAATTCAGGCACGCACACTGACACCCAACTCACACAGACACAACACACACGCAACACAGCAGGTGCACACACTCCACAGGCGGACGTGCACACACACATCAGACACACGGCTCGGGCTCTGACATTGACACACAACTCACACAGACACAACGCACACGCAACACCCCAGGTGCATACACTCCACAGGCGGACGTGCACACACACATCAGACACACGGCTCGGGCTCTGACACTGGCACACTACTCACACAGACACAACGCACACGCAACACCCCAGGTGCATACACTCCACAGGCGGACGTGCACACACCGCACACGCATCCTGTTTTCTGCTAGAGGACACGCAGGAGCACAGCAGCTGGAGGGATTAAAGGCTCAGCAGCTAAGAAAGGCCGACTTTCCGGTAACGCCACCAAGGCTCCGCTGGGGACAGAAACACAGCGAGGGGAGACGGCAGGAGGCCCACGGGAGAGCTGTGAGTAAACAGACTCCAGCCAGCCTCAGCGAAGAGCGGGCTGGAGAGACCCCTCAGGAAAGGCGAAGATGGGGCGGCCACTGGGTCAGGGCAGCACCGAGCAGCGCGTGCGTCCTGCTCCCGAGTGGAGGTCCTCTTAACGTCTGGAGATGCTTTTAAGAACATATTGAAACCTCACCACTCACAAAACAATGTTTGTGTGTGTGTGTGTGTTAGTTGCTCAGTTGTGTCTGACTTTCTGAGACCCCACGGACCTCCATGGGATTCTCCAGGCAAGAATACTGGAGTGGGTTGACATTCCCTTCTCCAGGGGATCTTCCCCATCCAGGGATTGAACCTGGGTCTCCTGCATTGCAGGCAGATTCTTTACTGTCTGAGCCACCAGCAAAGCCCCCACAAAACCAAAGACTGTGGATAAATAAGGTAGTGAAGGTGAAACAGAAGAAGTTTCATCTCAGTTTGAGTTGCTGTGCCAGAAAAGGTGTGGGTACTTTGGCACATTAAGTAGCAAGAGCCACTGAGAGCCGTCAGGGAACTGCCAGCAGAAACCCCAGGATGGCTCCAGACCCAAGAGCTACATCAGTGTAAACCTGTGTCCTTGTTTAAAGTGAGATTGTCAAATCTCATTTCTGGGGATGCAGCCCATTAATCCCCATTTTCTAACAGGCTGCCCTGGTGAGTGATGCTTAGACAACTAACGTTTGAGAACCAGCACTGTTTCTTAACTCCCACCTGACTAATCCATGCTGGTTCCCAAAGATACCTTCATCCTCCCAAATACAAGTACAGAACAGCAGACGTGAGGCAAAATCTCCCCCTAAAACCCTTCTTGTACCACACTGGGTTGACCAAGCCCAACGGCTTTGTGGGACCCTTGACTTCCCCATCTTCTTGGTGCCCTCGGAGCCTGGCACACAGTAGGCACTCAATAAGGATGCTATTGTTGCCGTTCTTTACTTGCTAAGTCATGTCCAACTCTTTGTGACCCCATGGACTGCAGCAAGCCAGGCTCTTCTTTCTTTCTTTTCTCCTGGAGTTTGCTCAAACTCATGTCCATTAAGGCAATGGAGCCATCCAACCATCTCATCCTCCGTTGCTCCTTATCCCTCCCACTATCAATCTTTCCCAGCATCAATGTCTTTTTCCAGTATGTTGGCTCTTCACATCAGTTGGCCAAAATGTTGGAGGCTCAGCTTCAGTATCATTCCTTTTAGTGAATATTCAGGGTTGATTTCCTTTGGGAGGGACTGGTTTGCTCTCCTTGCTGTCCAAGGGGCTCTCGAGAGTCTTCTCCAGCACCACAATTCAAAAGCATCAATTTTTCGGTGCTCAGCCTACGTTATGGTCCAACTCTCACATCTGTACATGACTACTGGAGAAACCATAGCTTTGAGTATACATATCTCTGTTAGGCAAAATGATGTCTCTGATTTTTAAAATGCTGTCTAGGTTTGTCATAGCTTTTCTTCCAAGGAGAAAGCTTCTTACGATTTCATGATGGTTGACATCGAACAGTGGTGGTTAGAGAGAAGACTGATACAAAATGATCATGTAGACCTATTTCAAAGTTGATCAAACAGAAAAAAAAAAAAACACTAAAAGAAACAAAACGAAACCTTCCATCTATGCACAGTGTTTTGCCCCTCTGGGAATAATTACTATTATCACTTTCCTCTTGTTGTTCAATTGTTCAGTTGTGTCCAATACTTGGCAACCCCAGCGACTGCAGCATGCCGGGCTTCCCTGTCTTTCACCATCTCCCTGAGTTTACTCAAACTCATGACCATTGAATTGATGATGTCATCCAACCATCTCATCCTCCGTCGTCTCCTTCTCCTCCTGTCTTCAATCTTTCCCAGCATCAGGGTCTTTTCCAGTGAGTCAGCTCTTCGCATCAGGTGGCCAAAGTAGCTTCAGCATCAGTCCTTCCAATGAATATTCAGGGTTAATTTCCTTTATGGCCGATCCTGTTAGAGAAACCCAAACTCTTCCTCATTCAGGCTTGCCAGGAGACAGAGCTCAATGATGGGATCCACCCATCAGGGACAGAGACACTAGTCCTCAGGTCCTGAGATAAGAGATCCCAGTTGAAGCTGACTTCTCTTTGCCTGTTCCACAGTTGGAGGTTCTTCTTCATGGAGGAACCCAGGGAGGGGCTCCTGGTTTGTGCAGGCCTTCTGTTCCTTCCTGATTGAGCTTAGAAAGAGCCTGGAAATCCTGCAGATCCTCGCCAGGGTGAATGACAGGGTGGCCAGGCGCTTTGAATCTCAGTCTGATGACCCTCACTTCCACAAGTAGACGCAGATCCCAAGTGTGGTCTCCATGCTCACCAAGGAACTCTGTGTTTGAAGATAACCATTACAGCCCACATCCAACAATCCCTGTCTTGCATATTTGAGAAGCTTGAATAATGGAATTATTGTATAAGGAACACTGGGTTCAATAAGTACTTAGGAAGTCAGGAAGGACTCCCCTGTTGGTTTCTACCCCAATCTCCCATCTTCCAGGCTCCCAGGAGAAGTCCTTCCTGGGGCACCATTCACCCCGGGGCCCCCGCGGGCCCCTCTGCCCTGCCTGCCAGCTCCTGGCTGTCCCTGACTGGCCTGCAGGTTCCCAGCTGCCCGCTGCTGGCTTGGCTGTGCCCCTGGAGGATGTGGCGTGTGCCACGCTTGCACACGCTGTGGCCCAGGCTGTTCGGAGGTTGGCAGCTCTAGCCTTTGTCCTGCTGCCCCTGGACCCCGTGTGACCAGGGCCTGGGTGTGCCCATCACCCCGGGCGACATCCAGTGTATGCCAGGGCATGTAGTGAAGCTGAATCATTTTGCAGAGACAGAGAAAACAAAACCCTTCCTTGAGCCTTGGCTGAAGGCTTCTTTTCTTGGGACCCGCACAGAAATAGATGGTTTTCATCTGAGCGTCTCCCGCAGTGACCCGGGATCAGGAGCACAAAGCCTGCTGACGCCCCTGCCCTCGCTCTACCATCCACCTGCAAGATGCGCGGAGATGGCGAGCGGTCTGCAGGGGTGAAGCCCAGGAATGCTCCAGAAAGGCTCTCTGCTCCTGCCTCTTGCTCACAACTCACGGGGAATTAAACACTAAGCAGGGGCTCATGAAATTCGCTCTGAGAAACTGAGTCACAACTGCTAAGGGGTCTCTATTATTTCTTTTTATTTTTTCCGATTTTATTTTTTAAGTTTATTTTTAATTGGAGGACAATTGCTTTGCAACGCTGTGTTGGTTTCTGCCACACATCAACATGAATCAGCCATAAGTATACATCTGTCCTCTCCCCCTTGTACCTCCTTAAAGGTACAGGCAGCCCACCGCACCCACTCCACCCTCTAGCTAGTCACAGAGCACCAGGTTAAGATCCGAGTCATACAGCAAATTCCCACTGGCTTTCTATTTTATGTACGGCATTGTATATGTTTCAAGGCTACTCTCTCAATTCAATCTGCCCGGTCCTTCCCCCCGCTGTGTCCAAAGCCTGTTCTCTATGTCTGTGTCTCTAGTCCTCCCCTGCAAATAGGTTAATCAGTACCACTTTTCTGGATTCCATACATGTGTGTTCATATACGATATTTGTTCTCTTTTTGACTTACTTCACTCTGTGTAAGGCTCTAGGCTCATCCAGCTCACTAGAACTGACTCAAATACGCTCCTTTTTATGCCAAAGTGAAAAGGAAGTCACTCAGTCATGTCCAGCTCTTTGCAACTGTAAATGGACTGTAGCCCACCAGGCTTCTCTATCCATGGGATTTTTCCCGGCAAGAATCCTGGAGTGGGTTGCCATTTCCTCCTCCAGGGGATCCTCCTGATTGAACTCAGGGAATGAACTCAGATCTCCCACACGAAGGCAGACTCTACCTTCTGAGCCACCAGGGAATCCACTTTTCATGCCGAGTGGTCTTTGAATCACCTAGATTGAGGCGTTGAACCCGAGGCTTCTGGCTGGAGGAGGGGTTTGGACCTGGACGCTGAGCCTGCGTGCAAGGCGGTGCGGGTCTGTGCAGAGGGTGCTTCATTCTTTCAGACTCTCAGAACAGACCTGTGCAGACTTCCATCCTGGAGAAGAGAAATAATGCACCTGTGGTCACCGCGTGGATGGCAGCTCAGCCCCCGGGGCCTCCGAAGACCCCATCTGCCAGGTCACCAGTACTGCTCAGAGCCAAACAGGGCAGATGGGCAAAGCCGGAGATGGTGAAAAGCAGGCTGAGAAAGAACAAAGCAGAGCGAGAGGAGATTGACGTGTTAGCCACGATTGATTCTGGCAGCGATGGGACAGAAGTCTTTTTCTTTTCTTTTAAATTCTTTCTGCATCTGCCAGATTTTCTGTTTTCCAAACCTTGGCTTGAAAGCATTACTATTAAGAGAAGAAAACTTTCTTTGGAGGAAAAAGACAATCAGTAGCCTTGTATGAATGTACCTCCTTTCTATTTTTTTCTACCCTCCTTTTCTATTTTTTTAGGTTTGAAAGTTTTTCTATTGTTTGATAAGTGATACGTTTTGGTAACCAGCTTTTCTAGGGAAAAAAACACGAGAGTTTAAGAGTGCATTTAGTTTTCACTCCATAACTATTTAGTTTAAGGATTTCACGTAGCGTAGTGTTACTTGCTCAGTGGTGTCCAACTCTTTGGGACTCCATGGACTGTAGCACACCAGGCTTCTCTGTCCATGGGATTCTCTAGGAAAGAATACCGGAGCGGGTATCCATTCTCTTCTCCAGGGGATCCGCTGACCCAGGGGTCAAACCCAGGTCTACTGCATTGCAAGCAGATTCTTTATCATCTGAGCTACAAGGGAATCCCTCTTTAAAGGACTTGTCTGATAAGTTCCATAAGCATCAGAGTGCATTGTTTGAATTTTTTTTATGGATAGTTTTTATTTCAGTTACACTGTTGTAAAGTTTTGTGTCTTCAGGGACTGAACTGCATTCAGGGAGCTGAGTTTGCCCTGAGACACCACTTTAGGGCAACCCTCTTATTTTTCTATTCTTAGTTTCAGCGGAGGTTTTAAAAATAAAATTTTTACCTGTGGCTACTGAACTGTTAGCTACTGAACTTGGTAATTGTAAGATTTCCTAGAATAAGTTTCATTGGTATATAGATGCTTGTAATCAGCTGTTATTGTTGCTGTAAATATCTCTTGCCTTTTCAAGCCCTGGGTAAAACTGCAGTAATTGTTCTAGCCTCCAGAACAATGTTAGTTAAGCATCACACATTTATGGGACGTCTTGCAGCCAACTGTTTTTATTCAACTGGGACAGATGTCTCTGTAGCTCAGAGAAACTCCTCACACACACAGAAGGCAATAAAAAGTTATTCTCATTCTTGTGGGAAAAGGACACCTGTTTTGGTGTGTTAGAATCAGGTTTACAACTCCATGCCTGTTTATATCTAACTATGTCATCTTCTAAAATTTCATTCTGAATTTACAGAGATGAAAATAATTCAAATATAAGCCATTAAACTAAATATAAGCCATTTTGTCTCTCTCTATATATACATCTGACTTTAAACACTTGTTCTGCTTCTAATAGCTTTGTGATCCTGGGCAGTTCACACAACTTCTCTGATCCTTGTTTATAATACAGGGATGATAATATATATGCCATAAGATGCATATCCTGTAAGACTGCTGTTTTTCGGAAATTAAAGTATGTGATGGTATTATTAGCACAGCGTGGAACACCCAGAGCACATTTAAGTGTTATTAAGGTTATTAAGAGGTTATTAAGAAGGTTATTAAGGTTATTAAGAAGCTCATCGTCTTCTAAGGATAACAGAGCCCTCTTCTGTCCTAAAAGTCTGAAGGAAGTTCTCAGGAAATCCAAGGGAAAAGAATATTAGTTTTGCCTGGTAAAAAAGGTTTTCACGAAAAGCTTGAAGCACCTCAGGCTAGTGCTTGAAGGATGAATAGTTCTGACCTGAAAGAGAAGCAAGCTTTGGAAAACCAAGAACGGAAAAGCACACGGTAGCAGACAAACCCATCAAGGAAGACGAGACAGCACATGTGCGCAGTGCGGCCGAGGCGCACCGCGGGGAACGGGGCCCCACAGAGGAGAGGACCAAGCACCAGAGAGACAGACGGGAGACAGTCGCCAAAGGCCCAGGAATTCCTGCGGCTCCTCCACATCGCCCCTGCCAGTGCAGGACACTCCAAGGCAGCCCGACGTCCAGAAGGCAAGGGCTGGCACTCCAGTGGAAGGTCGGTACACACCTATCACCTTAACTATTTACTCAACAGACACTCATTGAGTATCTCCTGTGTTCCAGGCCCTGTCTGAGACGCTTGGGAGGCAACAGGGAGCAAAACACAGCTCCTGCCTTCATGGGGTTCCATTCTCCCAGGGCAAACTCACAGCAGTTAGATACACAGATAACGTGCTGTAGAATAAAGTTTTAAAGAATAGAGCTGCGAAGTAAAAGACAGTAGTGGATGGACGAGAGCTGTCTTCCAGGGGCGGTCAGAGATGTCTTCTGGAGGTGATGCTTAAGCAGAGATCCAAGACACATGAATAACCGTGGGAGAGTCTTCCAGAGAGAGGCGTGGCAGTGGCAAGGCCCTGATTCGGGGCCGCTCCACGGGCTTGGGGAAGAGCCAGGAGCCTGGGTGTTCCCAGGGCAGTGCCAGGAAACAAGGTCGGAGATGTGAGGGTGCAGATGAAGCTTCCTAAACCCTAAGCTCTATAACATGCTCCCCGCAACCATGCTCTGACCTTCTGAGCTTGGTCCTCCCGGGATTTGAACTCGGCTCTTGCAGGGCAGAGTCTCTTGACCCTCCGGAGGCTCCCTCTGCCCTCACTAGAACCTCTGGCCCCAGTGACCCCCTCCACCCCGCAACCGTGGCGCACACGCCTAGACACTGGAGTTGGGAAGGGCAATGTCTGCAGGGATGCGGTCACGTGGGTGGCTGCACCTCCCCGCAGCATCCTCACCCGAGTCTCACCCCGCTCCTCCAGGCTGCCCATAAGGATGGGGCGGGCCACCTCAAGCTTGGCTCTGACATTCCCCTCTCCCTCGAGCATCTCTCTGGTGTCATCACGCCTCTGCCGCTCCTCTCACTCTCTGACCTAACCCTGAACACAGGCCCTTCTGTCAGTTTGCCCCAACCCAGCTGAGATGGGGCTGGATGGTTTGGCAGGATTTTATAAGAGGCTGCCATCTATGGAGTCACACACAGACGGACATGACTGAAGTGACTTTAGCAGCAGCAGCAGCAGCAGGGAGCCCTGGAGGGACGTAACTAGAGTAACTGACAACTGCCCCCGCCATGGCAACTCTCAGAACCCTCCAGGCCTCCCGCAACTGCCCCCCACTTGGCTACGCCTCTTCCTGGGCAGCCCCTGCCCCCAGGGTCCTGGTCCCCACAAAGGGGCCCTCATAGAAGCAGGCAGCCAACTCCTCACCAGGTCGAGGCCCGCCTTCCACTACACTTCCTGTCCCAGAATCCTCTTCTTCCTGCCTGATTGACACTGGCCTCGCTGTGGGAGACCCTGCCCAGCATCCAGGGACTTGGCTGCTGCTGGCTTGGAGCCCAGCTTAATCACTCCTGAGTGAAACCGAGTCCCCCTAACACTGAGTTCACTTACGGAGTTATGATTAACCTCTCTATCCAAGACTTCATCCCCTTTCTTGTCCTTCCCAGGTCCCCTCAGGGGGTGGGGGAGGCAGAGGACTGGCAAGTCTCAGGGTGGGCACGTGGCTCCTTTTACCCATCAAGCCTTGAGCTGAAGACCTGTCACCCTGCTTCCAAGTGAGACCCCGAAGGAAATGGAACAGAGTAGTTGCCCAAATTCAAACAGGACACAGAGCGAGCAGAGTCTGGACAACCTTGGAGGATGGAGACCGAGAGGGACACGCCATGTAACATGGGCATGGATACTGACGGTGAACTCATGTAAGCCTGTGAGCTTTGATTCCAGATCATTCCGTGTCCCAGACACAACACATGGGGTCCATTTTCTTGATTCCCAAGATGAAGAGTCTTGGCAAAGCTCCACTGCTGAGGAGTGGAGGTCAGGGATGGGGTGCAGGTGGGCCTGACTTGGGGACTGGGATTGTGGCTACCACACCAGATGGCTTCCTATACAAGGAAGCCTGAAGCTTGTGGTGAGAAAACAAAATGGAAGAATGTGCTGAAGCAGGTCTCTGGGTCACGGGACACCATGCTGAGCCCATGGCCCTTGTCCGTCATACAGTACAGTGGAATCATCTAGAATACAGTAGGGAACTACCCAGCAAGAGTCCTACAGGAGTTGCTTCTACTGCCCAGGCAAGGAGAGGATGAGACAAGTGTCCCCAGGACAAAGGCGCCCCTCCTCTAGGAGAGAAAAGAGAACACGTTTATGAACGTTTCCTCACCCCCATCTCCTATCACCATGGCAACTGCCATGCTATTGGTGGGATTCATCTCTCCAAATTCATGTTCAAGTTCGTAGCCCTAATGCCTCGCAACGTGACCTTCCCAAGAGACAGGGTCTTTAAACAGATGTAATTGTTAAGGTAAGGTCGTTAGGATGGGTCCTAATTCGTGTTGACTGGTGTTCTTAGAAAAAGGGGACATTTGGACAGAAAGACAGACATAGAAGGATGATGTTCTGCAAAGATACAAAGATGGCCGCCTGCAAGCCAAGGATGGAGTCCCTCTTGTGAGACAGTCCTGTCTGTGTGGCACTCGGCTCGAGCGGCCTGAGCAAATGAACCCACACTCCACGAAGGGAGAGGTGTTGTCTCTACCTTACAGATAAGGAAGCTGAGGATCGGAGATGTTCCATGCCCCCTCAAGGCTTCCCCGGTGGCTCAGTGGTAAAAAAAAAAAAAATCTGCTTGCCGATGTAGGAAGCATGGGTTTTATCCCTGGGTCAGGAAGACCCTCTGGAGTAGGCAATGCAACCTTCTCCCATATTCCTGCCTGGAAAACTGCTGGTGGGCCACAGTCCATGGGGTTGCAGAGTCAGACACGACTGAGCAACAACAACGGCAACAGCAAGGGTCTGACATCCATCGGAGGCTGAGATTTGGGCTGCCGAGCCTTCTCCCACCGCCTGGAGCTGCTCCTCTAGATGGGGGCGTGGGAGGCTGGGGGCCCTGGGGTTTCCCAGGCCTGGAGCAGGCTGCACCCTTGCTCTGACGGTAACCATGGCCCTGACGGTAACCATGGCCACTTGTTCCTTCGCGGGGTGCTGGTGCCCACATGGGCAGGACACCTCCCTCCCAGGGGAGGGAAGGGATCAGATTCCTGGCGGCCAGGAGGAAGAAAGTTTCCTTATTTACATCGGAAAGCTAATGAAGCCTCCTTGGGAGTTCCAGCTCTTTAACCCCAGGGGGCTGAACCCTGGGAAAATAAGTAAGGTGGCTTGGGGAAAAGTGTGAAAGTGGCAGTGTGCGGGCCTTGGTGTCGGCCCCTCTGCCAGCTGCCGTCATCCCTATCTGCAGCTCAGGGTCTCCTGGCCCCTTTGCAGGGCCTGCTGGCCTTTGCCCCTTTGCCTACGCCAGCTTCTCCACCCCTGGGGGGTGCTGGGGGCTGGGGGCAGGGGCTGCTCCTACCTCCCTCTTGAACAGGGAAGGAAACCCAAGCTCAAGGATGCAGAGAAATCCCCAGCCAGTTAGTGGCAGAGCTAAGATTCCAACACAACATTTTATTGTCTCTCCATGGAAGCCAATCGGAGCCCACTGCTGAGCGCCAGCTGTTTGCAGGAGGGCAGGAGGGGAAGGGTGGAAACAGGGGCCCGCCTGCCTCTCTGCTGTGTCTGCAGGGCCTCGGAGCTCTCTCTTACCCACGCTGTCTCCTAAAAGTGTTGAAACTGGGAACCAGGTTGGTCCCTGCACCGAGGGCCCGAGGCCACACGGCAGGTCCGGGCCAATGGCTCCAGGGCTGGGTTTGTGGGGCAGGCTTCTCCCCAGAGCAGAGGAGCCGGGAGAAGATTCCAGGCCGTGAGATTGCTGGGGGCTGGGGTTGGGGGGGTGCTTCCGAGTTCTGCCATCCCGTTCATCCGGTGACAGCAGCTTTCCTGCTGGGGCCCAGGGAGACCCCGGGGGTCAGACTCGAAGGATGGAAGGGGCATAGGGGGTAAGTGACTCACCTTGAATGACCACATCACAGGGAAAGAACAGTAAGTCTGACGAAGGGGCAGCGAGCGTGGACCTGCCACCTGCCCCCCACCCTCTGCCCTGGGGGTGGGGCTGTAACAGGATGGATCTTACACGCAGCCAGGAGCGGGCAGGAGGCCGGAGTGGTGGGTCCTCATCCAGAAAAGGCCCTAGGGGTTCAAGGGGCCTGATAAGTGACCCCACGAGGATGCTGGGGCTGCAACAGGGGGTTGACCTCCCCCAGAGCCTCAGGCAAAACCTGCAGAGGAGGCTTTCCACACTGGAGCTCCTTCCCTGGGGAGGAAATGTATGTGGGGTGGGGGGGGGTCATTCCAGCAGATCCAAACCTGGACAGGAATAAGCTACAGTCTTGAGTCTGTTCTCTTCCTTAAAATATTGAGACAAATTCACATCACATAGAATTAACCCTTGTCAAGTGTACAATTCACTGGCATTTAGTCCATTCACAGTGTTGGACAACTACTCTCTCTGTCTAGTCCCAGCACACCTTCCTCACCCCCGAAACAGGCCTGACTGCATGAAACAGGTGCTTCACCCCTCCCCCAGGCCCCAGGAGTCTCCCCCCATTTGCATCTCTCTTGCTGGGGTCACATCTTCGGGATGCTTCCCACAAATGGCACTGTATGACGCTCCCTTCTTCTCAGCAACCTGCAGAGTACTGGGTCGAGAAGAGCTGAACTGTGGTTTCCATTCTGATAATATGTTATCCTATGCTGAGACTCTCGTGCATGTGTTTTATAATGAAAGTCACACATTTCACAGCAGGAAACCCGAAAACTGACAAAAATCCCAAAATAGACACTTAAAATGGTTCCTGGTCCCATTACTCAGAATAACTATGCTAGTATTTCAGAGATAAATCTTCCACTTTTCCCCTCAAGCTAATATCAGTGAGCATCCAGGTTGTTTTACCAGGCTACGTGCATGAGGTTGGTTTCATGACTTCTCTGTATCTCCTTTCCTACCTATACAAGGACATGATAATAGTACCTAATTCAGGGGTCCATTGAGAAGGTGAATGAGTGAATAACGTGAAGTAGTGAAAACAGACCAAGCCACAGAATAAATGCTGACCCAAAGCATACACATCAGCTATTATCGTATATTCCCCACAACTCAATGTCATGGGGATCATTGTATCTGCAGAGGAAGAAACAGGGGGTCAGAGAGGTCAAACAATTTGCCAAAAGGCAAAAGGAAGCAAACACTGCTTTTCCAGTCCTGGGTGCGCTCAGTCGTCATCACCGCCTTCTTTTGCAGAGAAACTCCAATACTTTGGCCACCTGATCCAAGAGCCGACTCATTGGAAAGGACCCTGATGCTGGGAAAGATTGAGGGCAGGAGGAGAAGGGGACAACAGAGGATGAGATGGTTGGATGGCATCATCGACTCGATGGACATGGGTTTGGGTGAACTCCGGGAGTTGGTGATGGACAGGGGAGGCCTGGCGTGCTGCGGTTCATGGGGTCGCAGAGAGTCGGACTCGACTGAGAGACTGAACTGGACTGAAATGAAGGCTGAGGTGCTGGGAGGTTGGTGTCCGCGGTCACACAGCGAGCTGGGGCAGAGCTGGTTCCCAGCAGGCCTGTGTCTGCCTCCATCCCGCCCCCACGGCCCCCTCCCGGGTACCGGAGTCCCCTCACCTGGGATGGAGACCCCTGACCGGGGCCCTCACCTCTGTGCCGCTCCAAGCTCCCCATTCTCCCTCCTGGGTCCGCAGGGCTGCGGTCGGCGTCCCCCCGGCCGCCCGCTCTGGTCATCTCCGGGGCACCCGGACGCGCCCCTGCGGGGCCCCAGGAGAGCAGAGCGGAGTCCTGAAGACGCCGGCTCGTCAGCACCCGGGTCCCCGCCTCCGGGGCCGCCTGGGGCTGCCCGGTGCCCTCTCGGAGACGGTCCAGGGCCCTCGGGCGAGGCCAAGCCGGGACGCGCTGTCTGCTGCGGGCCCGGAGCCAGGCCCCCGCCGCCCCTCTCAGACGCTGTCCCTGGGGCCTCCCGCTCCGCCCCGGAGCAGAGTGAGCCCTGAGCAACCCCGAGAAACGCCTCAAGCCCTGAAGCTCGGAAGCCGCCTCAGGCCGGAGCTCTCAGCACCGCCTGCTCAACGTGCTCAGCTTAGTAACCAGAACAACCCCATGGGGCATGGAGCCTTCCCTGAGATTCCACAGGAGAGCTTCGAGGCTGCAGCCTTTTCCCAGGATGCGAATTAAAAACACCACCAGACCAAGACGGCATCACAGATAACTCGCCCTGGAGGACCGCAGGGCCCCAGGGCTCACACGCGGCTCGAATTCCTGCAGGGCGCTCGTGCCCGCGTCCTCCGTCTGTCTGGAGGCCTCTGGAGACAAGGGCACTTCTCAGCAGGAGCTGCGCGCTCATCACTAGGGGCCCACGCGCTGCCTGGGTCCCGGCCGCCCCCGGGGAGCTCCATCCGGGCAGCGGCCTGNCTCCGGGGCCGCCTGGGGCTGCCCGGTGCCCTCTCGGAGACAGTCCAGGGCCCTCGGGCGAGGCCAAGCCGGGACGCGCTGTCTGCTGCGGGCCGGGAGCCAGGCCCCCGCCGCCCCTCTCAGACGCTGTCCCTGGGGCCTCCCCCTCTGCCCCGGAGCAGAGTGAGCCCTGAGCAACCCGAGAAACGCCTCAAGCCCTGAAGCTCGGAAGCCGCCTCAGGCCGGAGCTCTCAGCACCGCCTGCTCAACGTGCTCAGCTTAGTAACCAGAACAACGCCATGGGGCATGGAGCCTTCCCTGAGATTCCACAGGAGAGCTTCGAGGCTGCAGCCTTTTCCCAGGATGCGAATTAAAAACACCACCCGACCAAGACGGCATCACAGATAACTCGCCCTGGAGGACCGCGGGGCCCCAGGGCTCACACGCGGCTCGAATTCCTGCAGGGCGCTCGTGCCCGCGTCCTCCGTCTGTCTGGAGGCCTCTGGAGACAAGGGCACTTCTCAGCAGGAGCTGCGCGCTCATCACTAGGGGCCCACGCGCTGCCTGGGTCCCGGCTGGCCCCGGGGAGCCCCATCCGGGCAGCGGCCTGGCTTGTTGGACGGAAGCTGACTCTGGGAGTGGGACAGCCCTCCGTCCAGTGAGGCTCGTGCGTCCTCCAGCTGCCCCCAGCTGGAGGCCTTGGGGGACTCTGCCTGCCCAACCTCTCTCCTTGGTCCTTTTAAACAAATGAAAACTCACTTGATACACCTGGAAAATCCTGCTCATCCAAGACCCATGAAGAAGGCTCCCAGACACAGAGGAGATCCCCAGGCCTAGAGTTTAATTATGGCAACCCACTCCAGTACTCATGGACAGAGGAGCATGGTAGGCTGCAGTCCATGGGGTCGCTGAGGGTCGGGCACGACTGAGCGACTTCACTTTCAGTTTTCACTTTCATGCATTGGAGAAGGAAATGGCAACCCACTCCAGTGTTCTTGCCTGAAGAATCCCAGGGACAGGGGAGCCTGGTGGGCTGCCGTCTCTGGGGTCGCACAGAGTCGGACACGACTGAAGCGACTTAGCAGCAGCAGAGTTTAATTGACGGATCAGAGGACAAAGCAACAGGATCACTCCAACATCTAGAGCAGAGGTCCCCAGCCCCTGGACCACCGGCGGGTCCCAGTCCATGGCCTGTTGGGAAGCGGGTTGCACAGCAAGAGGTGAGTGGGGGTGGAGCAAGTGAAGCCTCCTCTGAGTTTACAGTCACTCCCATTTCTCCCATCACCAATGGAGCTCCACCTCCTGTCTGACCCAGGACAGAACTAGATTCTCATAGGAGCGAGAACCCTACTATGAGCTGCGCCTGCTAGGGATCTAGGAGGCATGCTCCTTAGGAGGATCTGATGATCTGATTCTGAATTGTGGTGAGGAGTATAATTATTTAATGATGTATCACAATGTAATAATAATAGAGGTAAAGTGCAATGGGCTTCCCTTGTGGCTCAGCTGGTAAAGAATCTGCCTGCTAGGTGGGAGATCTGGGTTTGATCCCTGGGTTGGGAAGATCCCCTGGAGAAGTGAAAGGCAACCCACTCCAGTATTCTGACCTGAAGAATTTCATGGACTGTCTAGTCCATGGGGTCGCAGAGATATACACGACTGAGCGACTTTCATTTTGTCACACTTGTCACTTTGTGCAATAAACGTAATGCACTTGAATCATCCTGAAACCATCCCCTCCCCACCCTTGTGGAAAAACCATCTTCCACGAAACGGAGCCCTGGTTCCCAGAAGCCTGGGGGCCGTGGCTCCAGACTACGCTCCTGTCGTCCATGCGGCAGACCCTCCTGGGGGTGCCCCTCAGCTGGCTCGACCCTCTTCACCTGCTGCCAAAGCCCCCGCCAGGTCTGGGCATCCCCTCTCCCACCCGCTGAAGGGAGCTGGTGCCTCTGAGCCCACGGGCAACGGATGTGGCTCAGTCTGAGCCATCTGCCGTCCCTCCTCACCTGCGTCCCTGATGGCTTAGGCGAAGCCATGGGAGGCGACCCTGGTTCCTGATGGAAAAGGAGAGGGTCCTCTGGGGATTGGGGGAGGATTTCCTCCCTGATGGAAGGGATGTGTGAGGAGCAATCGCCCCTCCTGTTCCCGGACGTGATTCCAAGAAGGTTCGTGATCAGAGGCTGAGCCACCATCTTGCAGCCATGAGACAAACCTGAGAACAAAAGCCGGTGAACCGAGCAGCGCAGACAGCGCCCAGGCCCTGAGTCAACCAGAAAGCAGCCCCCAGCGCACGCTGTGCTCCTCGTATATGAGAGAATAAATCTGTAGTTGCTGAAGCTGTTGCTGTCCACACTTGAGTGTATGTGTGAGGATCACTCGGGGTCTTGTTAAAGCATAGGGGTGTGAGTTGGGGCTGAGTGAGGCTCCCGAGTTTGAGTTTCCAGCAAATCTCAGATGATGCCAATGCTGATCCAGGGGCTACACTTCTGAGTGAAAAGTGAAAGTGTCTTTCAGTCATGTCCAACTCTTTGCAACCCCGTGGACTGTCGCCCACCAGGCTCCTCTGTCCATGGAATTCTCCAGGCAAGAATATCGGAGTGGGTTGCCATTCCCTTCTCCAGGGGGTCTTCCCGACCCAGGGATTGAACTTGGGTCTCCCACATTGCAGGTAGATTCTTTACCATCTGAACCACCAGGAAAGCCCTTACCTGTGTACAGCAATGAAGACCCAGCACAACCAAAAATATAATTAAAAAAAATAAATTTCCAATTAATTCTCAGTTTCATTTCAGTTGTTTTCAGTTTTTTATTATTACTATCAGAATAATCTTGATAAATACAAAATCCAATTCAATCCAATAAACATTTGCCAAATGCTTCCTAAGCTTCCTGCTCGAGCTCTGATCTAAGGATGCCATTATTCAGGCTGATGAAGGTGACCAGGACACGAATGAACCCAAATCAAGTGACACGTCAGGTGAGATAATGGTGAAGTCTGTCAGAAGCTGTGAGCACCCAGATGAAGGAACAAGGGGTTCTGTCAGAAGCACAGGGCGTCAGGTAGAGAGAGCATGGGCTGTATAAATAAGGGTGGATGGAACTGCAGGCCAAGGAAACAGTTTGGCAGAGGCAACTTGTTCTGAAACAGTGCGACATGGGAGGATAGGAGTGGTCAGTGATATCAAATTGGAATCCAGGCATATGCATAAATGTGGTGGATATGACCTTGAGGTCAGCCAGGATCAAGACAGGAAAGACCTCAGCTCAGACCCGGAAAAGTGGACCTTTTCTATAAGCAGCTGAGGAGCACCAGAAGCCAAAAGGCTGAGATGTGATGAGATGTCACCGCTACAGGCGCCACCAGAGTGAGCCATCCACGGAGCTACCGGTGTCGAAGGTGGCGCAGGTCGCACCCGCCTTGCGTCCCACAGTGGCGAACACTGCCCTTCCCCAGAGTGGCTGCTGAGTGATGACTGAATGAATACTGTTCTTTTCCCTCTGGCTGTTGAGCTGTTTCTTGAGAAAGGCTCTTGAGAAATTGCCTCTGGCTAGGTCAGAGGTCCCCACCGTAGGCATTCCAGCTTTCCCTCCAACAGCTCAATCACCTCTGCATTGTCGAGACTGGCATCCTCATCCTGCCTGTCTAGTGCCACCTCTTTGACGATGAGTCAAGTTCTCTTGACTGCATCTCACTCAGTGACAGAGAGAGCCTGGGATGTGCAGCGCTTCACGAGTACTCTCTGGATGAACTGGAAGAGTGCGTGGACGACAGACGGACTGGCAGAATGAATGGGGTCTGGGTAGAGGCTAGCCCTGCTCTTCCTGGAGCCAGGAGCGTCTCACCCCCTGCCTCCTTTGTCTTCTCTACAACTCATAGCAGGCACGAGGGCTGTGCTCTTCGGCCGCGGGTACTGTTTGCCCCAGGTGCCATCACAGGCCTTTTTAGAGCTGTTTCCTGATGGCTTTCATCTGAACTTCTTTTTATTTATCATTGATCATATTTTTGGTTGTGCTGGGTCTTCATTGCTGTACGCAGGCACTTCCCTGGTGGTCCAGACAGTGAAGAATCTACCTGCAAGGTCGGGGAGCCAAGTTCAATTCCTGAGTCGGGAAGATCCCCTGGATAAGGGAATGGTAACCCACTCCAGGGGTGAGGGGTGGGAGGGGTGAGGGGAATCGTGTCCGACTCTTTGTGACTCCATGGACTGCAGCACGCCAGGCCTCTCTGTCCATCACCATCTCCCGGAGTTTACTCAAACTCATGTCGATTGAGTTGGTGATGCCATCCAACCACCTCATCCTCTGTTGTCCCCTTCTCCTCCTGCCTTCAATCTTTCCCAGCATCAGGGGCTTTTCCAGTGAGTCAGTTCTTCACATCAGGTGGCCAAAGTATTGGAGTGGCAGCTTTAACAGCAGTCCTTCCAATGAATTACATGTGACAAAAACAGCAAACCTTATGCTCCCTTGCATGCTGACTGACAGCGTTCACCCAAAGGGCAACTTGCCTTCTCTCTTCTCCAGTTTCCCAAGGTGGCGACTGACACTCTTTGTGACAAAAGGGACTGAGGGCTAGAGACTCGGGTTAGAGACTGATAATTCCACAGGGAGCCTCTCTAAGGCCTCTGCCCCATGATGTGGAGGGGACAGGTGTGCATATGTTGCACACCCATCTGTGATGCACCTGCGTGAGAGTGTGCAGGTGTGTGTGTGTGTGTGTGTATGTGCTTATGTTCAGAGGTGCATGGCCATGTGTGCACTTTGGAAATTTTATTCAAAAGAAGCAGACATCTTTAAAGAATGATTAAGATGTTTTAGAGTGATTCCCTTTTTAAAAAAGAAAAAGATGTAAAAAGCCTAGAGATAATCAATGAACTTGTATGGAGAAATTTCATTATAAAACACTAAAAGATGTTGAATACATAAGACTTTGAAACAGCTGTATCACTAGAGAAAAAGTCTTCTAAAATCTCTAATTATTATTATTAGTTTGATCTAAGAAGGCAGAGGAACCAGAGATCAAATTGCCAACATCCGCTGGATCATGGAAAAAGCAAGAGAGTTCCAAAAAAAAAAAAAATCTATTTCTGCTTTACTGACTATGTCAAAGCTTTTGACTGTGTGGATCACAATAAACTGTGGAAAATTTTGAGAGAGATGGGAATACCAGGCCACCTGACCTGCCTCTTGAGAAACCTGTATGCAGGTCAGGAAGCAACAGTTAGAACTGGACATGGAACAACAGACTGGTTCCAAATAGGAAAAGGAATACATCAAGGCTGTATATTATCACCCTGCTTATTTAACTTCTATGCAGAGTACATCATGAGAAACACTGGACTGGAAGAAACACAAGCTGGAATCAAGATTGCCAGGAGAAATATCAATAACCTCAGATATGCAGATGACACCACCCTTATGGCAAAAAGTGAAAAGGAACTCAAAAGCCTCTTGATGAATGTGAAAGAGGAGAGTGAAAAAGTTGGCTTAAAGCTCAACATTCAGAAAACGAAGATCATGGCATCTGGTCCCATCACTTCATGAAAAATAGATGGGGAAACAATGGAAACAATGTCAGACTTTATTTTTGGGGCCTCCAAAATCACTGCAGATGGTGACTGCAGCCTGAAATTAAAAGACGCTTACTCCTTG
>SJYQ01014232.1:279762-294452 GCA_006410935.1 Redunca redunca
TGTATGGATGTGAGAGTTGGACTGTGAAGAAGGCTGAGCGCTGAAGAATTGATGCTTTTGAACTGTGGTGTTGGAGAAGACTCTTGAGGGTCCCTTGGACTGCAAGGAGATCCAACCAGTCCATTCTGAAGGAGATCAACCCTGGGATTTCTTTGGAAGGGATGATACTAAAGCTGAAACTCCAGTCCTTTGGCCACCTCATGGGAAGAGTTGACTCATTGGAAAAGACTTTGATGCTGGGAGGGGTTGGGGGCAGGAGGAGAAGGGGACGACCGAGGATGAGATGGCTGGATGGCATCACTGACTCGATGGATGTGAGTCTGAGTGAACTCCGGGAGATGGTGATGGACAGGGAGGCCTGGCGTGCTGCGGTCCATGGGGTCGCAAAGAGTCGGACACAACTGAGCGACTGGACTGAACTGAATTAAAATTTCTGATATTCTATCATTTTAACCTATCACAAACAGCAATTTCATTTGGTTTAAGTTTTAAAACGACTCATGGTTTTTTCATTAAGTTGATACAACAACCATGAGTCATTTTTTAGATAGGGTCAGAATCAAAACCAAGCATTGCACATGGCTTCTAATAAATAGTTTCAGTGTTATGATGTGTGACATAGCGTACTCCTTTAAGATAAATAAACATGAATATCTTTCCCATTTGGAATCATACAGAAGGCTGTACCTTCAACTCTCTACCACCTCTTATTTTTCTAAAGTAAAACTTTAGCACTTTGTATCATGTGATACAATGAACAAGAATTCTGAAATCACGTGAGTAATGAGCATTTTAAGTTTGGAATGCAAATACTGTTCTACAGGTCTAAGATGAATGCTACCTGCCAGCCAAGTTACTATTAACTGGTGTTTATTTGACCAGTTTCCTCATTTTTCTGAGAATGAGTAACTTGATGCACAGAATTTGACCAAAAAATTAATGTTGCTTTGATACAGTAACTAAGCATTTTGACTGTACATGAGGTCATTTTTGAAGGAGCAAATTTAGCCTGGCAATGCACAGTTAAGATTCACCTCAGAACAAAATAACACCTGCTAATCGTGCTGCGATTCATGGGGTCACAGAGTCGGATACGACTGAGGGACTGAACTGAACCTGAATACATCTCTAGTCACTGCACCCCCCACCTCTCTACCAGAGACCAGTCTCTAGGTTAAGGAACCATATGGTAATAAATTCATGAGAGTAAAATCAGCTTTGAGTCTCAAAACTATCTGCGACCAGACTGCCCAAGACATGTGCTCAACTGCTGTGTTCAGATTTTCTATGGAACCCCCGAAGGAACCTGCTGTCCATCATTTCAATCTTGGTGGAAGAGAAGAGTGACATAATCCCAATCTAATCACGAGAAAAAAAGACAAATTCCCAATGGGACACGTTCTCCAAACACCTGAGCAATGCTGAAAACTGCCAAGGTCATCACAAACTAGGAACATCAGAGAAAACACCACAGCCAGAAGCTCTATCCACAAATAGCAGAGAAGGCAATGGCACCCCACTCCAGTCCTCTTGCCTGGAGAATCCCAGGGACAGGCGAGCCTGGTGGGCTGCTGTCTATGGGGCTGCACAGAGTTGGACACGACTGAAGCGACTTAGCAGCAGCAGCAGCAGCATCCACAGAGGAGTCACGTCTATTGAAGGTCTCGTGGGATCTCAGGTGGCTTCCTGGACAGAAATGACTGTGTTGTCGTTGTTGTTCAGTTGCTCATTCGTGTCTGACTCCTTGCAACCCAATGGACTGCAGCCCACGAGGCTTCCCTGTCCTTCACTATCTACTAGAGTTTGCTCAAACTCATCTCTGTTGAGTCAGTGATGCCATCCAACCATCTCCTCCACTGTCATCCCCTTCTCCTCCTGCCTTCAATCTTTTCCAGCATCAGGGTCTTTTCCAGTGAGTTGGCTCTTTGCATCAGGTGACCAAAGTATTGGAGCTTCAGCTTCAGCATCAGTCCTTCCAATGAATATTTAGGACTGATTTCCTTTAGGATTGATGGGTTTGGGGTTTGGATCTTGCACTGTAGTTCAAGGGTATTATTTTCTAAGTGTATTGAACTATGACCTAATGTGTGAACACAGCCTTAGCACAATGCTGGCACGTTGTAAACATTCATTGGGAGTTGAACTTCTATGAAAAGGAGGGCATGGGAAAAGTTCAGAGGACCAATGACACCAACAGAGGGGAGATGACACTGGAGCTGGACCTTAAGGACCTATGTGTGTCTGGCAAAGCTGGACTGGAAGGGCATCCCAATTAAAGGGAATGGCAGGAGCAAAAGCAGGAAGGGGACAAGCTCACAAATATTCAGGAAATGGTGGATGAGGGGTTTAGTGTGGCCAGATTAAAGTGTGTGTGTCTAGAAATGAATTTTACATAATAGGCTGAGCTAACAGGGAAAAGGCTACAAAGCTTTGTCTAATACCATGATCCCTGTTTAGAAAGGAAGGGTCAAGGCAGAAGTTGGGATTGGACCTTCAACAGAAAGGGTGAAGATCCATGGGAAGTTGTTGGGGGTAAGTTACATGTTCTCTGCCAAATCTTAGAGACATTTCTCAGAAAAGATCCTGGAGTCCACATGTTGTCTTCTAAATTTGCTTTGTGTTCTGACCTATAGTCTTTCCCCAGAATGAATCTGGCTGCCACCTGTGGATAAGACGATATGCTTGTTTTGCAGGAGACCACTTTGGTCTACATCTCCTTGTGGAACAATGAAGCTTTGTCTTGCTTGGGTCCAATAATCCTCCAAAATACCACTAAGTAAGTGCCTGTTTGAGCAAGTCATGATTCAGTGAGGTGATGATCATAGCAATGGAGATGGATCTCAGGATGAGCCAATTTTACATGAGGCTTGGAGTTTGGGGAAATAGCCTCCTTCAGTGGAATTCATGAGGAACATCCATAACTCTGTGAACTTTGCAATTCTTGAACAGGTGGAACTTGGATGGAATCCAACCACAGTTACAACTTTCTGTATTTTTATTGTGGGCTAGGAAATGTTCTAGAAAATTTCACTTAGATGCCAACCCAATTTCATATACACACACTTGCATGTTGAAGAATCTTTTTAAAGTTCATGAGATGTCTATTTCTACACAGCATCACCATCTGACCCAGCAATCCCAACACTGGGCAGATACCCTGAGAAAACCATAATGCAAAAAGACACATGTGCCCCAGTGTTTCCTGCAGCGTGGTTTACAGTAGCCAGGACATGGAAGCAACCTAAATGTCCATAGGCAGAGGAGTGGATAAAGAAGATGTGGCACACGCTTACAACGGAATGTTACTCAGCCATGAAAAGGAAGGAAGCTGAGTCATCTGCAGAGATGTGGATGGACCTAGAGACTGTCATACAGAGTGAAGTGAGTCAGATGATAGAGAAAAATAGATAGGTATTAATGCACATAGGTGGGCTCTAGAGGAATGGTACCAATGAATGTGTTTGCAGGGCAGGAAATAGAAATGCGGACACAGGAAGGGAGGAGGAGGGTGGGACAAATTGAGAGGGTAGCAGGGAAATATATACATGCTGCTGCTGCTGCTAAGTCACTTCAGCCATGTCCGACTCTGTGCGACCCCATAGACAGCAGCCCACCAGGCTCCCCCGTCCCTGGGATTCTCCAGGCAAGAACCCTGGAGTGGGTAATACATACATTAGCATGTGGAAAATAGATGGCTAGTGGGAACCTGCTGTATAGTACGGGGAGCTCAGCTCGGCGCTCTGTGGGGACCCAGATGGGTGGGACGGCAGTGGGTGGGAAGGAGGCTGAAGAAGGAGGGGATGTATGTGTGTTTGCACACACATATATATATATATATGCAGATATATACACATAGATTCACACTGCGGTGCAGCAGAAACCAACATAGCATTGTATATCCAGTAAAAAGTATATGTGGAAAAATTCACTAGGTCTGAGAATATTGACCTCATGCCAACGTGTTTTCTGTCACCTGGAGCTGAGTGTTGACACTTAGACATCAGGAACTACCCAGTTTGCCATCACTCCCAGGACTCCTCATTGTTCCTATCCCAAAGGCAAGGGTCAGCTGCCGTCTATTACTTATTATTAGTCTTATAGTTCTTATGCTCTTGCTTTCCTTACAGCTGAGTCAAGAAGAAAAGGAACAACTTCTTATGCTCAAACATCATGAAAAGTAAAATAATAAAATGTAGTGAAGTCCATATCATTGCAGATGTGAGTTCTTTTTACATTCTCAGTAAGGAAACAAAATGTACCTGTTTTTTAAAGAATACAGCTAAAGGCCACCTTATGAACCAAATCTGTTCGGCTTCACTTGATGCTAACAGGTCCACGTCCTGAAAAATTTAGTCCACCAGGCTCCTCCGTAGTTTTCCAGACAAGAATACTTCCTGACCCAGGGATTGAACCCACACCTCTTACATCTCCTGCCTTGGCAGGCAGGTTCTTCACCACTAGCACCGCCTGGGAAGCCCAAATAATTCAGCACGAGACCCTAAATGAGGTGCTGCGATTGTCAGTTGTCAGTCGCTGAGCAGAGGGAGGGTCAGAGAGGTTAAAATCCCAGCCAGACGAATGCTGTGTCTCGGGCTCCACTAGATCTAGAATCTGCCTAGAGGAGGCTCAGCAGAGGAAGGACCCCACCTGTGACCACAAGGTGTAAACTTTTAACAAGACCCAGATCAGGAATTTCCGCCTTACTGGCATCTCAGGGCCCAAGGGTTCCTCTGCCCACCTAGTAACTTCAAGTGCCTCAGGTGAAAATGGCGATTCAAATGCTAGGGTGGTTTCCCCAGTTCAGTCCTTCATTCACCAAGTGTTTATTGAGTGTGTCAGGTAAAAAGAGGACAGAGTGGACCCCAGGAGTCCAGGCTTTAAACCCTGGGCTCCTCATCCTCCTAGCCCTGTGATCTTGACCCAGCCTCAAATATCTTCAAGCTCCACAATTCCATCTGGAAAATGGGACGAATTATATTGGAAGGACTGATGCTGAAGCTGTTGCTCCAGTGCCTTGGCCACCTGAGGCAAAGAGCTGACTCATTGGAAAAGACTCTGATGCTGAGAAAGATTGAAGGCAAAAGAAGGGGGCAACAGAGGACAAGATGTTTAGATGGCATCACCAACTCAATGGACACGAATCTGAGCAAACCCTGGGGCATAGTGAAGAACAAGGAGTCTGGCCGGCTGCAGTCCGTGGGGTTGCGGAGTCAGACGTGACTTAGTGACTGAACAACAACAATGTAGGTTAGTCTATCATGGAGGGGCTCTGATGAGATTTGAGGGAGAGCTTTGGGTAGAATGAGTTAGTGTTCATAACTTCCCCCCACCCTGACCCCGCCAAGATTCTGCTGCTGGGGCCCTCTTCCCATCACAGAGAGTCTTTGCAAGGCTGTGCTCAGTTGGCCACTGGGGGAAAGAAAATGGCTTGGAAGAACCAGGTCTAATGCCACGCATGTAACACTCCCTGCCTCCCACACTTACACACAGACAGGATTATGCCAAGCAGTTTCCTGCAGGAACTGGCTCTCTCTGAAGGGGCGTGGCTGGGAGGAGTGTGAATAAAGTGACACAGGTATGTGAGGTGTAAAAACCCTGTCTGTGTGGGCTCTTATATAAAGGGCCTTCCCGGCCTCTCACGGTGGATGAGACCACGCGAAGCGTGCAAGCTTCCTCTCCCATCTGGGGTCGCGCTGGACCTGCAAGCTGAGAACAAGGTAAGAGCTGGCTCTCTGCAGAGTGTCATACCTTGCCACCCCCCGTCCCTACCCCAGCTCCCTTGAGGACCTCAGGTTCCTGGAACCTGGATCTCCTCAGGGACAAGTAGGGGCTGAGTCCCAGTGCCGTGAAGAACGAGCAGGTCTTTATCTGGCATGCCTAGCTCCCAGCCCAACTTCATTTTGGGAGCCCACATACTGTGACTGTGGGCCCCCTTTATGAGGGAGGGCTTCCCTGGAGGCTCAGATGTTCAAGAATCTGCCTGCAATGTAAGAGAAGCCGGAGTCCGGAAGATTCCCTGGAGAGGGGAAGAGCAACCCACTCCAGTATTCATGCCTGGAGAATTCCATGAACAGGGGAGCCTGGCGGGCTTCACACCATGGGGTTGCAAAGAGTCAGACATGACCGAGCAACTGACACTTTCCCTCTGTCCCTTTATCAGTCCTAACGAGAGGCCATATGCCCGGGGTAGATAATGGGATCAAGACCATTCTCCTAATCAGCCTCTTCTTAAACAAAAGTCTGTATTCTTTTCAAATGCAGCACCGGCAATATGAATGATCTTATCATCAAGAACTAAGCCAGATGAAGTAGTTGTTCCTAATCACTTTTTTTTTTTTTTAATTTCTGAAAGGCAGAGTAAGGTGAAAGCAAGAGGGATTCAGGGACGGGCGTGGTAGTATAAAGGACCAGGAGAGGTTCCGGCTGCCTGTCTCCACTGTGTCACTTGCCCACTATGGGATATTGAGCAATTTATTTGCTGCTCTGAAACTTAACTGTCACGCCTGTTACCTGGTGGTGATGTATTATGACCTGCCAGGCAGGGCTCTTGTGTGAATTAACAGGGTGAAACTGAAACACAGGTCATGTGCTTAGCATGGAGTTGGTGTCAAATAGAAACGCTAATTCTCCTCTTTGAGGGGTGGTTTTTATTGCCCATTTGATAAAATCTATTCAATTTAGTGTAACAGTTAAAGTCTCCCTATGTCTTTAATGATTTATTTTTAAAAGCATTGACTGGGGACTTTCTCTATGGTAAGGACAGTGTCAAAGCATTCTAAATGCATTGGTGGAAACTCACCTCTGTTCTCCTGGTTGACTTTGCCCAGTCAAACTGTGTGATTGCCCATTCTTCATGCCATTCCCTGGGCTCCTACTGAAGCCCAAATGCCCCTGTGCACCAACCACTCATCTCAGAGTGTCCAGGCCTCATGCATGTTTAACCTTGGGTCAGACATCACCTTGTGTGTCCTTTCTCATGTGATCATCTGAGTCCATGTGGAACAGTGAGATAGAAACTCAGCCCACCGCAGCTGAAAGATAGTGGACGATCACCTCACCCAACATCTTGATTTTCAGATAAAGGAGCTGAGACCCAGAGAGGGAGAGTGACTTGCCCAAGATCAGGTTGGGGGACATGGCTGGGACAAACTCCAGGTCAATGCTATTTAGATTCCCCCAAAGAGTTGCCTCCAAGTTTTTAGGTTGTGAGACTTTCTTATTCACCTTGATCAATTCAACATTTAGTCTAGGGCATGGATAGTAGTCGGTGCCCCGTGAAAGTGCACTGAATGTTGAATGGAGCTGGAGTAACTGAGTGAGGGGATGAGGGCATGAGGACTGACGGGGTTCAGAGGGTGCGGAAGAGTGAGCGAAGAGCAGGAAGTTTCTGGCATTCAAGGCTCAAGCAGAAATGCGAATAGAGCAGCTGCTTGTCTACTGATTCCAGGAAATAGAAGGTTCTTGGATCTCACTCTGAAGCAGGCAGACCTGTGCCAGGTGGAGGGGAGGGTCCTCCTCCAGCCCAGCGCTGACTCACCTGCCCTTTGTCAAACAGGTTCCCACCAAGCTGAAGG
Source organism: Redunca redunca (assembly GCA_006410935.1). Classification (NCBI taxonomy): domain Eukaryota; kingdom Metazoa; phylum Chordata; class Mammalia; order Artiodactyla; family Bovidae; genus Redunca; species Redunca redunca. The sequence continues at coordinate 287,337 of SJYQ01014232.1, forward strand.
CATGAGGACCCACGGCCTCACCCTGCTCTCCCTCCTCCTTCTGGCTGTTCCGATGCTCTTGGCGGAGGCCAAAAAGGAAGGAAGGAAGAGACACGGCAGCAAAGCCAGCGCAGATGAATCGCATGCTCTGGGCAAGCCCGGGAAGGAGCCGAGGAGCCAGCCAACCAAGCACCTGACCAAAGGCAAGTTCGTCACCCCGGACCACGCTGACTGCAGGTGGGCGGCGACCAAGCAGGAGGAGGGCATCGCGCTGAAGGTCGAGTGCACCCAACAGGACAACACGTTTTCCTGTTTCTTCACTGGCAATCCAACCTCATGCCTAGAGTTGCACAAAAGCAACGCCTACTGGAAACAAATTGGCCGGAATCTGCGTTCTCAGAAGGTCATCTGTGGTGATGCTAAGAGTGTCCTGAAGACCAGGGTGTGCAGAAAGAAGTTTCCAGAATCGAATCTCAAGCTGGTGAACTCTACTCTGATTAGGATCAAGAAACCCAGCCAGGAGTTAATGGAGCCCTCTCCCATGGACACGGTTGAAGTGATTACCTCCTCCAGCCCAGAAAAGACCCAGACCACGACCACCAAAGGTCCTCAGTGTAAGGATGAAGACTTGGAAAACCAAAGGAGGGCAGCCCTGGACTACTGCGGGGAGACCTGGAGCTCTTTCTGCAGATTCTTCCTCTCCATGGTACAGGGCAGTTCATGCTAACGAGGTCGAAAGAGAACAGAGTCCTTTAGGCAGTGTCACGCCAAAGCCTTTTCACATGCTGTAAAGATCTCCTAACTCCCTGTCAGATGAACATTTGTGCTATGGGTGTGCAATGGACTATTTGAACAGATTTTGCCATTTTTGTCTCTGTGTTTGGAATTTGTTTTGTATTCATTTCCTTAGATGTGATTTTAAGAGGCTATTGTCCTCTGTATTTTTCCATGGCCCACAAAGCTTTGTTTCTATGGAAAGTAAGGACCAGTCTTTGAACTGAATGAGTCAGAGTGGTGATTTCAGTGCAGTGCACTTTCTGCCCAATTAAGATAATAAAGCCCTGTGCCTTTTTCAGAAATATGTTCAACCACTGTTTGATTTCTCTCTGCCTAGTTCCAATGCACTAGCAAACAGGTCCTCATGTATCAGTGGAAAAAGTATCCTGTTCACCACCCATCCCAGGTCATCCCATAAGGTGATCCATTCCTGAATCCCTATCTTCCCAATTTCAGGCTTTGATCTGTAGTATTTGATGCTTACTGAACTGATTTCACCTGAAGCATCATGTGATGAGGACACCTGTCAGGGGCTCACAGATGGGAGGAGGACAGACAGGATTCAAAGCCAGGACATCAACAAACCACGTCCATGAGCTGGAGCAACATCCTCCACGGCTTCAAGTTAGGGCTCCCGTCACCACTCGCCATACACAGGACTCCCGAGCTTGGAGAGATGAGCCTGGATAAGTACAGTTCCCTGAGAAGAAGATTCCAGTGCAAGAGGGAAACTCAGGGTGGAACCCCAGAGAGGAGAGGCAGAAACTTCTGGGAGATCTCAGGCTAAGCTTAACAGGAGAGGTGATATTGAAGTTAGAACTTGGAGAGTATCTTTAGGTAGGAAATGGGCAGAATGGAGGCATGATTGGCAGTTGACAGATATATGAAAGCAAAGAGATGAGAAAGAGTCTAAAAGATGGGAGAGGCCATGTGGGTAGGTGGTGGTGAAATGCAGAGATGATGTTGTAGCCATTTACATGCTAGTCTGAAAGATCTGAAAGGGTTTGAATTCAAGAGTTGGATGTAGCCCCAAAGTCACGTCACAAGTCCACCATGAACACAAAGTAAGGAGTGGAAGTTGGTAGAAATACTGTTCTCTGGGGTCTTTTTAGAGTTAGTGGCAGGGAGAAATGGCAAATGGGGTGGAAGAGGGCCTCCCACACTCACCAGCTTACCAGGACCTACACAGAGGGTTGTCAACAGTCCACCCAGAGTGTGACAGCCTCAGAGTGCGTTTGGGTATCATCTTTAACAGCATCAACACAAACAGTTCTCTCTCACTCTCTGCGGCCCAGACTCTATGCTGAGTTCTTTCCATGGAATACGCATGTGTCCATTCATCCATTCACTAGTTCACCCAGAACATCATTCATTGAGCACAGACTCTTGCAGCCTCTGTCCTAGTGACTAGAGAGACTGTAGTGCTCCAGCGATGAACACTCTGCCTCCATGGAGCTCCCAGTGGGGAAAGCAGCCAAAACGCTCAAATATGCAAGTGACAGAGAGGAAAAGTCAAGGAGGAGAAAGGGGTGAAATCAGTGGACAGTAGCCAGCCTTAGGTGATACAGTCAAAGGAGGCCTCTCGGTGGAGGTGATTTTTAAGATTAGATCTAATGCGGTGAGGACTCAAGCCAGGTGACTCTGCCGGGTAAGAATGTTTAAACAGTAGTGAAAATACTCTGTAATTAATGAATGAGCTGTGAGCTCCTACTATGGATCTAGAGGACAAAAATACCTGCAAACGAGAAAGAAAAAGTATTTCTGTCTTAGTGGTGCTTGTATTCTAATGACTGGAGCCCACTTGGTGTGTTCAGAAACATCAAAAACTGCAATGTCACTGCAGAGCGGAGCCCAGGGCCTGCCCAGTGACCCTGACCCCTACTCCCAAGAGAACTTAACCAATATCCAGGCACTCCTCCTCGCCACATCATGGGAAGAGCGTTTCCCCTGAAGGTATAAACAGAGTGTGGCTCCCCTCTGTCACTCAATTCTATGTAGTCCTAAGATAGGAAAAGAAAATTAGACACTTCCGGGGGGTCATTAAATAACGGCTCTGATCTGGTCTGGGTGGCATACACATTGGAGAATCGACTAGCCCCAACTCAAAGCTGGCAGAGCTGGGAGGAGGTTGTTCCCTATATGGCAGAGTCAACTGCACCTGAGCGGGAGGTTTGCCTCTGACACCTCCCAGCCAAGGTCTCTGAGCCAGTTATTCAACTGTCTGAGCTCCAGTAGGGCTCTCCTGGTGGCTCAGTAGTAAAGAATCCTCCTGCCAGTGCAGCGGGACATGGGTTCGATCCCTGGGTTAGGAAAATCCCCTGCCAAAGAAAATGGCAACCCGCTCCAGTATTCTTGCCTGGGAAATCGCAAGGACAGAGGAGCCTGGTGGGCTAGAGTTCATGGGGGTCGCCAAAGAGTTCGACCTGACTTAGTGACCGAACGACAACAACTGAGTTCCAATAACGGCATCTCAACAATGAAGGTCATTTGGGTGAAATTAATACAGCAGGAAAAAGGAAAAGGAAGGAAGGAAGGAAGAGAAGAAGGCAACGGGGAGGAGACAAATAATAACAAATTCTGATGATAGTGCCATTGGATTGCTTAAACCAAACCAACCCAGAAGCCACTCTGCCTTCAGAATTTGCAAATACCAGAGTTAATGAATTCAACTTACCATTAAAAATTTGTTAACCAGCGTAATGAAATCACCTTCAGAGCTGTTGTAAGACTTGCACTAGTCAATAAATCTTAAGTGCCCGGTGCCCCATGGCTTACAATGTGGGTGTTTAGCACTACTGACTGTCTAAAGTCCACAGCACAAGACTGGCTTGTGGATGGAGCTCAGAACTTCCTCATGTAAACTCCTGGAAGTTTCTTTTTAGAAAGTTTGTCTTTTTTCTAACACGATCAGCAAAGGCCAGCAACCCTTACTTAAGGGTGGTAGGTACCAGTGGCTTTGCCCCATTCTCTTTTTTATTCCCAACCAACTAACTAGGAGGTGTTTCATCCTGATTTTCTAGATGGGGAAACAGGCTCAGAGAAGTTGAATCAGTTGCCAAGGTCGTAAAGCCTGGGAGAGGCTGAGCCTGGGAGGAAGCTGAGTCCAGAGGCCCCCCAAGCCCTTTCTGTTTCCGCAGCTCAGGATTTCTTTCCTGGTTGAGAGAAGACGGGCATCTGTGGTCTCTAGACGTGGACCAGGCCGTGACATGCGCAGGAGGCATCCATCCCATCCACATGTGCAGCCCCTTCTGTGCTCTTACAGAGAAAGTGCCAGAAGCTCCAGCTTCCGTCTGTCTTTGGTTATAGTCACCTCCTGAGGGGGGATGTTTTTAAAACAAATTTAAACTATTTTAAAAGCCAACACAGACTTTACATTAGCTTCTGTCCAACTTGGCACTCCGTATTTTCTCTCTCTGAGGAGGGCACGGCAACCCACTCCAGTTTCTTGTCTGGAGAACCCCATGGACAGAGGAGCCTGGCGGGCTACAGTCCAGGAAGGTCGCAAAGAGCTGGACACGACTGAAGCGATTTAGCACAGCACAGCCCATTTTCTCGAAGTGGAGGAGCCTGCGTGTGTGTGCGCGCGCGCGCGTGTGCACGTTCACACGGGTATTTGTGCTGTTTCCCTGAAGGAATGATTCCCTGGGTAACAAAAGACTGGACATTCTCAAGTCAGTGAGATAGAAATTCTGCGTCTGCCAAAGCTGCTCAGTCATGGGAACGTCCCCCATTCCTTATAAAACTACATCTCAGCAGAAAAAAAAAAAAGAAAAGAAAGCGGAGCTCTTCCCCACAGCGGCTTGGCTCTGTGCTGCAGTGAACCTCGGCGAAACCAGCGCCAACTCGAACCTCCGGAGTCCAGCACATCTCGCCTGGCCTCCTATCCAGACACCTCCGCACCCGCCTCCCGCCTAACTCGTTTTTGGCAGGACGCGCAAAGGAGGCACAGTGTTCAGGGCTGACAAACGCAAGGGCAGGCATCACCTACGGGGTTGATTCTCATAACACGCCACGCTGAATGCCTACTTGGCAATCTCTCGCTCAATCGTCTTCCATGAACAATACACAAGAAAATATTCATTTGGAGGCCTGCTAAGTGAGGTGTCAGGATGCCGAGGGCAGAGAAGATTCCTTCCGGATGTCGGGGGCTGGTGAGTTTGAGGTGGTTATCCTGGAGGAACTTCTCATCGGGTAGTTGGGTACATGGGTTATAACATGGCAAAGGCTAGTTCCATCTTGTCTGTCACTACAGCCCCAGCTCTTAGGGCCCAGCCCAGCACATAAGAACCCCTCCAAAAATCTTGGCTGAGTAAATAAAAGAGGAGTGAAAGGAGGGCAAGAACAAAGACTATAGACTTCAGAGTAAAAGAAAACGCGAGTTTCTAGGTGAAACAAGTCATATTTTCTGTCTCAGCCTCAGTTTCTCCATCTATAAAATGGGTCTGAGAATATCCATCTGAGAAGATGTCACTTAATTAAAGTCTAGAGCACGGGCCTTACACAAACAGATCCTTAAGCTTTTATATCAGTGAATGAATGAATAAGGCAATTGACTGAGGGAAGAGACCAGGAGACAATTCTCTAAGAAGGTTGCACATATAATAAAAAATAAAACATACTTAAAAGTTTTCCAACCAAAAAAAAAAAAAGAAAGAAAGAAAGAAAAAGTAAGTTGCACAAGACTCGGAATCTGCTGTGCCAAAGGACTGTCAAAGGCAGCCTGACTGATCGTAATCTACTCCCAAGGACCGCGCTCTCCCCAACGGCGCTTGAGCATCTCACACTTGCAGCCTGAACGGAAGGACTTTCCGAGGAGCAGGAGGATGTGAAGACACAGCTGGTTCTTTAGGACCACTTTGGAGCTTTTTTACCAGCCTCCAGCTCACTTGCCAGGGTCCTCCCCTGCCCTCCTTCGGTTCTACCGCTTGAGGGCTCTGGGGCTCAGCCCAGCCCCTGGTCTCCGGGTTATCTCCCCCGTGTCACTGTTTTATATACCATCTGCCCACTCACAATTCCCACATGTACTTCTTCGGTGAAACCTGTTTAGGTTGAAGAGCGTAGGAACAAGGCGAAATAACACAAGCAGTCTTCCTTTTGTAAATTTTTAAATTTTGTACTGGGGTATCACCAGTTAATCACGTTGTAACAGTTCCAAGTGAACGGTGAAGGGACTCAGCCACACATACCCAGGTATCCATTCTACCCCAAACTCCCTTCCCATCCAGGCTGCCACACGGCAGTGAGCAGAGTTCCCTGTGCTATACCGTAGGTCCTTGTTGGTTAGCCATTTAAAATATAGCAGTGTATACATGTCCCTCCAAACTCCCTACCTATCCGTTCCCCCAAACTTTCCCCACAACAACCATAAATTTGTTCTCTTAAGTCTGTGAGTCCCTATCACAAGCATTCTTAATTGTATGAGTCAAATAACAATTCCAGATAATTAATAGAAATAAGTTGATCAAAGAAAGGAGTAATGGGTTAAACAAAGCAGAAAACCATTTTTTGAGCAGTAGGGGATTTAGTAAAGAAACTGTCCCTCCATCAACTCCTAAATCCATTAACTTATTGGCAGCAATAGTAGGAACAACAGAATGTTCTGTCAAGGTATGATTACATTTATGGATGAAATTTTGTAAGTCTTTGGTTCCTTGCAAAATCTTACATGAGGATTCTAAGGGGAAGCTAATATCAAGAATAGAAAGAGTAGGGAATAACATTTGGGTCCACAATACCCAAGGTCTTATGGGGGAATGTAATAAGTGGTCCCCTTCCAATTAAAAGGTGGGCTTCCCTGGTGGCTCAGAAGGCAAAGAGTTCACTTTCAGTGCAGGAGGCTCAGGTTCAATCCCTGGGTCAGGAAGATCCCCTGGAGGAGGCCATGGCAACCCGCTCCAGTGTTCTTGCCTGGAGAATTCCATGGACAGAGGAGCTTGGTGGGTTACAGTCCATGGGGTCACAAAGAGTCGGACATAACTGAGCAACTAACACTTTTCCAATATAAAAGATCAACAAATGTTCAGCTCAGTTCAGTCACTAAGTCGTGTCTGACTTTTTGCAACCCAATGGACTGCAGCACACCAGGCTTCCCTGTCCATCACCAACTCCCAGAGCTTGCTCAAACTCATGTCCATCAAGTTGGTGATGCCATCCAACCATCTCATCTTGTCATCCCCTTCACTTTCTTCCTTCAGTCTTTCCCCCAATCAAGGTCTTTTCCAATGAGTCAGTTCTTCCCATCACGTGGCCAAAGTACTGGAGTTTCAGCTTTAGCATCATTGCTTCTAAAGGAATCCCAGGGTTGGTCTCCTTCAGAATGGACTGGTTGGATCTCCTTGCAGTCCAAGGGACTCTCAAGAG
>SJYQ01014232.1:294701-381676 GCA_006410935.1 Redunca redunca
ATCTTCGGTTTCTGAATGTTGAGCTTTAAGCCAACTTTTTCACTCTCCTCTTTCACATTCATCAAGAGGCTTTTGAGTTCCTTTTCACTTTCTGCCATAAAGGTGGTGTCATCTGCCTATCTGAGGTTCTTGATATTTCTCCCGGCAATCTTGATTCCAGCTTGTGTTTCTTCCAGTCCAGCGTTTCTCATGATGTACTCTGCATAGAAGTTAAATAAGCAGGGTGACAATATACAGCCTTGACGTACTCCTTTTCCTATTTGGAACCAGTCTGTTGTTCCATGTCCAGTTCTAACTGTTGCTTCCTCACCTGCATACAGATTTCTCAAGAGGCAGCTTTATCACAATCTGTTAAAAAGTGGGTATAGTTATGAAAGTTCACATAATTTCCGGTGAGAAGAGGCAGCTGACATTCCTCTCCAAAAACAATGGGCAGCGGCTGAGACTGGCACGTGAGGCTCATAGTAACTCTGATGGGATGAGCTCCGCGGCACAGGTGCCAGTGCACTCAGCAGCACCTTTAGGGGTGAACACCTGAGGGTCATCAGGAGCCCGGTCTCTAAATACTTTTTTCCCATGCATGTGTATCAGTAGGGGCTTCCCAGGTGGCGCTAGTGGTAAAAGAATCCATCTGCCAACGTGGGAGAGGCAAGAGACGCAGGTTCATTCCCTGTAGGAGGAAACCTACTCCAGTGTTCTGGTCTGGAAGATTCCACAGACAGAGGAGCCTGGTGGGCTACAGTCCATGGGGGTCACAAAGAATAGGACACGATTGAGCAACTGAGCATGCAACTGAGCACGCGTGTGTTAGACATTAAAATTCCTTAGGCCTTATCCTTTTGAACAAAGTAATGTAACAGTTGCATAGAATAAGCAGTCCAATCAAACATGTCAGTGAAGGATTTACTTGGGTGTAACTGAAGGAGACGAAGGCATCAGAGGATGAGATGGCCGGACGGCATCACCGATGCAATGGACATGAACGTGAGCAAACTTTGGAAGATGGTGATGGACAGGGAGATTGGCTGTTACAGTCCGTGGGGTCACAAAGAGTAGAACATGAGGGGGCGACTGAACAACAACTGAAACATTACTGAGTCTGTAAACAATTGTAAAATGTCTTTGTCATATGTTAACCTAAGTTCATGTGGTTTTGATATTGTGGTGGGGGTTTAGTCACTAAGTCATGTTGGCTCTTGCGACCCCATGTAGCCCGCCAGGCTCTCTGTCCATAGAATTTTCCAGGTAAGAATACTGGAGTGGGTTACCATGCCCTCTTAAAGGGGATCTGCCTGACCCAGGGACTGAACCCATGTCTCTTATGCCTCTTGTGTTGGCAGGAGGGCTCTTTACCACTAGTGCCACCTGGGAAGCCCATGTAATCTAACAGATAAGTAAATTGTGTCCATAGCTCCTCACAGTTAAGAAAGAACAGGCCATGTTTTCTGGGCAGGTGACCATATGCTGATTTGGGGTCTGGCTCATGTTTCTCCAGCTGAAGACCCTTGAAGTTTGAGGCATGAATCCACATTACAGTCAGACTTCCAAGAATAGTCTGTATGCTGCTTTTTCTCCCAGACATCCTAATTTATGGTGTGCCCACAAAGTCAAACCTTTTAAGTCACTGGAGTCTGGATAGACTTCCTCTGCTTGGATTCAGGTTTGTTCAAGTCATATCCAGACTAGAACAGTGCTGGGAAGTCCCTTGTTAACAGCAGTCTGAGATCTCAGCTGGGAGAGGGGCCCAGCAGTTGCATCCACTCCCCAGGTGAGATTTCCTGTCTTGTGCATTTTGGATGGTTACAGCATCCCTGGCTTCTACTCCCTAGATGCTTGCAGCAACCCTCCCCGAGTCGTGACAACCAAAAATATCTCCAGAGGTTGTCACATGTCTCCTGGAGACAAAATCACTCTGATACAGAACAGCTGAACTAGGAAGAAGTCATAGCACATTGTCAACTCGCTCAGGTTTATGAAAAAACACACATACTGCTGGGGGCAGAGGGGGTGGTGAGAGGCAAGTGCGAAGGTGTGAATTCTACAGACAGTCCCACCTGCTGGGGTGCTCGAGGCTGAGCAGGCATGGAGAATGAGCTTGCTGCTGTTCAGCCGTCCCTGGTCTCCTAGTGTTTCTAGTTACACATTTTACTTTGCTCTAAATTCAAACCGGTGACTTTTTCTGCTACTCAACCACAGAGAGGTCATAAAGGCAATTTTTTAAAAACCATTTTATTGGAGTGAGTTCCAAAGAATTGATGCTTTCAAATTGTGGGGCTGTAGAAGACTCCTGAGAGTCCCTTGGACAGCAAGGAGATCAAACCAGTCCATCCTAAAGGAAATCAGTCCTGAATATTCATTGGAAGGACTGATGCTGAAGCTCCAATACTTTGGCCACCTGATGCAAAGAGCCAACTCACTGATAAAGATCCTGATGTGGGGATAGATTGCGGGCAGGAGGAGAAGGGGGCAACAGACGATGAGATGGTTGGACGGCATCATTTGAGCAAACTCCGGGAGATGGTGAAGGACAGTGCAGCCTGGTGTGCTGCAGTCCATGAGGTCACAGAGAGTCAGACATGACTGGGCCGCTGAACAACAGCAACAATGTAGTTGCTTCACAATGTTGTGTTAGCTTCTGCCACACCGCAAAGTGAATCAGGCATATGTGTGCATATGTGTGCATATATTCCCTCTCTTTTGGATTTCCTTCCCATTTAGGCAATTTTGACTAAAGTCAGGTTTTGCAAACCCAGGCCTGATCCCAGACCCTGGCTACCACATCACCGTGTGACCTGGGAGTGGCACTCTTGTACTGAATGCTGTCAGAGCTGGCTTCCAAAGACACGCGGCAACCCCACTGAAATCAGCCGAGGTGGGGGCCCCTCCTCTTACAGGAGGGCCCCCAGAGCATCTAGGGCCCCTCAAGCCTCTCCTTCTGCACCCCTCCCCCTAGCATGAGTGTTCTGGAATTGTCTTTCTTGAAACTGGACACAGGGTTTGCTCTAAGTCAAGTACCTGAAGCCCAAGGGCACCCTAGGGCTGCCTAGGAGCCCTAGGAACCCAGAAACCCAGAGGGGCCACCCCAGAATGGGCAGCCTCGTTGTCAGGGAAGCTTGAGGCTGGAGACGTCAGAATCTGGGAGCCAGGCAGGACCAGGGGCAGAAGTGGGCGTGACCAGACAGGACAAAGCATCTATTATTTTCTCGGCGCTTCCTGTGTGCTAGGCAGTGGGACCCAAGCTTGGCTGCAGGTTAGAATCATCTGGAGGAGAGGAGGTTTTAGAAATCCAGGCTGCTCCCCGATCAATGACATCAGAATATCGGGGGTGGGCGGCTCAGGGATTTTCAAGCTCTGAGAAGAGCTACGATGAGTAACAAGGTTGCACTCTGAAGGGCGTTGCTCAAAGTGCTTTCTCTGCACCGTTTCGTCCTCAGAATTCATCCTCACTGCTGTCCTATTGTTGGGCCTCCCTGACGGCTCAGTGGAGAAGAGTGAAGTTGCTCAGTCGTGTCTGACTCTTTGCGACCCCATGGACTGTAGCCCACCAGGCTCCTCTGTCCATGGGATTTCCCAGGCTAGAACACTGGAGTGGTTTGCCATTTCTTCCTCCAGGGGATCTTTGCCACCCAGGGATGGAACCCAGGTCTCCCACATTGCAAGCAGATGCTTTACTGTCTGAGCCACCAGGGAATAATCCACCTGCAATTCAGGAAATGTAGAAGATGTGGGTTCGATCCCTGGGTCAGGAAGATCCCCTGGAGGAGGGCGTGGGAACCCACTCCAGTAAGCTTACGTGGAAAATTCCATGGACAGAGGAGCCTGGCGGGCTGCAGTCTGCAGAGTTGGACATGACTGGAGCGACAGAGCGTGGCACGGCCCTATTGTCAAGCCTGTCCTACAGATAAGGTACCAGGCTACAGGGAGGCTCAGCACTGGCCTGTGAGAGTTGGCACGAGGCAGAGGCCACTTCCAGAGTCCAGTCTTCCTGGCATCATTACAGACATGAAGGCACCCACTGTGTAGCAGAAACAGCAGGGACCTGGGTTTGAACCCTGCTTCTGCCCCCGCCCCCCAGTGCCTGTAGGGTGGGATTCTGGGCAAGTCATTTCATTCCTTTGATTCTCTCAGCCTCTTATCTGCAGGATCGGGGGCAGTGGGGGAGGCTGTGGGGGGGTCAGGTGTTGTTATTCTTACAGAATATTGGAGGATTCCATGAGATGCTGCTTATGAAGGTCCTTAGAGCAGTTCTGTGCTCAGTTCAGGGCTTGATTGCTTATCCTTATTATTAGATGATGTGGCCAAAAACGGGTCAGCAGCTGAGATGGAACATGAGAAGGGAGCATCCCTTGAAACAAGAGTTATCAGTCAAAACCCTGAGGGGCTGCAGGATGGGCGGCAGGAATGGGAAGGGAGGGCAAGGCTGGGGCTGAGGCCAGGAGGAGTCCAGCAGTCCAGTGGATGGGGACCAGCAAGAGGGGACAAAGGCAGGGTGGCCAGGGGCGTGTGTAGGGACCACGGCAGACAGCGCCGCTATGTCATCCGCACCCCGTTCCCCATGCTCCTGATCACGGGTAAACGCAGGGTCAGCCCAGCGGGGAAGGTTTATGACCGTTCCCGTTTCCCGTGGCATCCCCTTTTCTTTTTCCTTTTTTTCCCCCCAACCTGTGCCAGGCTTCCCTGTCCTTCACTCTCTCCCAGAGTTTACTCAAACTCATGTACATGGAGTCGGTGATGCCATCCAACCATCTCATCCTCTGTCTTCCCCTTCTCCTCCTGCCCTCAATCTTTCCCAGCATCAGCGTCTTTTCCAATGAGCCAGCTCTTTGCATCAGGTGGCCAACGTATTGGAGCTTCAGCTTCAGCATGCAACCGTCCAGCCAAGGGTAGTGTTGATTTTTTGGTTGCTTACGTTTCTAAACTTTCCATTTTATACTGGGGTATAGTCAGTTAGCAATGTTGTGACAGTTTCAGGTGGACAGCAAAGGTATAAATGTATCCATCCTCCCCTAAACTCCCCTCCCATCCAGGCTGCCAGGTAACATTGGGCAGAGTTCCCTATGCTATACAGGAAGTTCTTGTCGGTTATCCATTTTAAATATAGCAGAGTGTGGGGAGGGTCCATTTAAAAGCGGACATTAAAAGAGGGAAGGGGGAGTGAGGAAAAAAGGGATGTGCCATTCATTTCTGATAATTCAAAAGTAATACTTGTGTGCTTAGTAGGTCACAAGTCTTACTTTTTGATACTTGTACATGATAATGAGAACTATTATACAACAAACCAACCAGAAAGTGTGAACAAGTAAAAGAAAGAAAGAACGCAACCCTATCCACGTGACACTGTTCGTACTTGTGTGCATACCCCTCACCTCCTCCTTTAGACACGTGTAAAAATAATTTTAATTCAATTCTATTATCACATGCTTATAACTTGTTTCTTCACTTAAATTATCATGAACAAAAAAATTAGTCATGAAAGTCTTTGACAATGTGCTTGCTTTTGAAACAAAACTCTTTCTAAGCTTAAACCACTTTCAGTGTGTCATATAACTTAGGATAGGACCAACCCACTGTCAGAAGATCAGATTGCTGCCAACTGTTTGTTATTACAAACAATGCTCTTAGAAACCAGCTTTAACGATAAATCTTTTCTTTTTAACATTTAGAATTTTTTCCTTACCTTTCCTTTTTAACATTTAGAAAGTTTTTTCTTTAGGATAAATTCTTAGAAAGTAGATTGCAAGGTCCAAGATTTTGCTTTGGAAAGACCCTTTTTCTTACTGAAATATGCAAACACTCATAAGTAAAGCAAGGAGTGTCACGAACGTGTAAGCACCCTTCACCCAGATTAAACAACTGTCAGCTCAAGGCCAATCTCCTTTCATCCTCTCCCTTGGCTTGTTTTGAAGCAAATCCCAGACATATATCATTCCATTCATAAATATTTCAACACGTATCTCCGAAACATGAGGCAAGAGCAGGCTCGTTTTTAGAGCTCCTGGGCGATATTACCAAGCTGCCTGCCAAAAACAAATTTTGCAATAATTTCCATTCCCACCATCAGCTTAAGAAGGTGGCAACTTAGTTTTGTCAACCGGGGGTGCATCCATTCAGTGTCCGTTGCAGGGGGATAATATGAAACACACAAGGCTGAAGCAGAGAGCTCAATAAAGGTGATTTTGGATAGGGAGCCAGTGACAAGGAGAGTGGAAAGCTGCAGAGACGAACAAAGTAGAGGGACGCAGTCCGAGAGCCAGGAGCTTCCCACGAGCAGCCCTGGGATGCAGGGATAAAGGCAACGGTGAAGTAAGCAGAGCCCAAGGGCCAGGGCACCCACCTGGAGCCAGAACACGCCCTCCTCACCCTAGAAAAGGTCAGTGCCTGCAGGAGATGCCACCAGAAGCAGACAGTGTTGCCGGCCAACATCTTGGCCTTCTCTGCTCACTGAAGCCAAATTAAAAGATACGAGACAGAGTATATGGAAATAGAAAGGTGGCTTTAATCTTCAGCCAGAGGAGAGGGCAACACAGTAGGCTCGTGCCTCATAAACTGTGCCCCCCCAGACCCCATGAGGAGTCTAGGGGCTTACATAAGAGGAGGGCTTGCAGTCAGGTTTGGGCACTGGTTTAGGCTCAGAAGGTAAAGCATCTGCCTGCAATATGGGAGACCCAGGTTCGATCCCTGGGTCAGGAAGATCCCCTGGAGAGGGAAATGACAACCCACTCTAGTATTCCTGCCTGGAGAATCCCATGGACAGAGGAGCCTAGTGGGCTACAGTCCACAGGGTCGCAAAGACTCGGACACGACTGAGCGACTTTACTTTTGCAGTCAGGAGTCGCTGGTAAGGAGCAAAGGTGTTAGGAACTTGGTTTCTTCTCCTCTTGCATTGCTTCAAAGACAGAAACTGGTGTCAGTTAGCCAGGAATTGAGTCTGACAGTTTGGCAGCCTCCTTTCTGATCTAAAACTACAAGGGGAAGGGTGTTGTAAGGGTAAACACCAGATAGGGGGTGTATTTAGCACAGGGTCAAAGGAAAACATGTGAATTGCAGCTCCTGCAGAGTAAGGGGGCAGAAAAGCAAACTTAGTTCCAGACATTCAGAGACAGGAGCAGTAAAAGTAAAAAAAAAAAAAAAATCAAAAACTAGGAATGTTCAGGCCTGCTATTGTTCTCTTTATCTTCTTTGTTTTCAGGAACGGGAAAAAGAAAAACTCATTCGTCTTCTTCCCTTTCTACCCACAAGAGTGAGCAAGGCCCCAGTTTCCCCACTCAGCCCCTCTGCTCCCCCAGCGAGTCCTAACCTGAGGTCAGTGGACAGGAGAGTCTGGGCTATGAATTTGCTTCAGCTCTCACACCACATCCTGTCCCCACGTCAATCACTGATATGGGAAAGCTCATCTGAGAGCCAATACGCCAATGACCAGCACTCTGAGCATCGCCATTTGAGTTGAAGTTTCTTATGAACACAAGCTCTGTGTGCATCAAAAATATCTGCAAGGGACTTCCTGGGGGTCCAGTGGTTAGGACTCTGTGCTTCCGGTGCAGAAGGCTGGGGTTGGATCCCTGATGGGGGAACTAGGATCCTGCATGCCTCACAGAGGGCCAAAAAAAAATAAACAAGAGGAATAATAATATCCGATCGATTTTAAAAATAAGCTGCACATCATGAGGGAAGGTACGAGCCTGACCAGTGTAAAGCGCAGCCCACAGACACATGCTGCCGGGAAGGAGGCAGATTCGCGTGACCCATTTGGAGGGGAATTTGTCAATATCTCTCAATATTTAAAAGCACCAGCTCTTTAGCATAGAAATTTCCCTTCCAGAGATGTAGGCTTCCCTGGTGGCTCAGATGGTAAGACTCTGCCCGCAGTGTAGGAGTCCCAGATCTGATCCTTAGGTCGGGAAGATCCTCTGGAGAAGGGAGTGGCAACCTGCCGGGGTCCAGCCCCGGTGGATCCAGGGAATTCGAAGCGCGGACGGCGTCGGCGGGGAAAAGACTTACTTATATAGAAATAGAAAAGAGATTAGGAAGAAATAGTACAGTAGGAAAATTAAGTGGAGAAAAGAGGCTGAATAACTAGGTTTACAGGGAAGGCCAATAAAGCTCCAGACAAGGAGCTTGCACCATCTACGTTAGGCTGCCGGCGCCCGCTCGAATAGCAGAGAGTGCCCCACCTTGGGCGCTCTCTCTTACGGATCTTAGGGCCAGGGCAAGTAAGCAGACTTGGTGAGCCGCCCGCTCCAGATGGGAATTCAGCCTGAAATTAGAGTAAAGAGGAGAAGGAAGGAGAGGGGAAAGGGGTGAGAGAAAGAGACATGGGGGAAGCCAGATTCCCAAGAAACTAGGCCGAGAGCCTCGTCCGAAAAACTGGTCCCGTCCGTTTATTGTTCAAGGGGCTATTTGTATGTTTGATAATACATGGAGATCAATGGGTAACACAAAGTTATGCAGCATTAGCAGTTTAGACTCTTATCAAAAGCAGGCTTTTCTCTCTGCATACCTGACCGCAAACACAAGTCTTAGGTAATTTACATCATCTTCAGCCAGAAGGGCCAATTAACATTTTACAACCTTTTTTTCTGATAAGGGTTTGTCAACCAGAAGACTTATTTGTGTTGATCTTCCCAAAGTTTGGCGCCACTTTCAGAAAGCACTAAATAAAGTTACATTCCTACATAGCAAAGATACAACAATTTATAACAAGTGAAAGGAGTGCAGTGATTTATAACAAAAGGAAAGTAATTAACTCAAAAGTCTACTGTTGCTAACATCAAAACTACTATATATCTTTTCCATATCCTGTTTACATTGATTAACATCTTCCCAGGTGCCTAAAAGATAAAGAATATGGAGGCCTGGCGGCAATCATTGAATCAACAGTGAAAACCCATCACCAATATGGTTTTTAACTCTTTAGAAAAGGTTCTGTATCTTTAAGATGCTTTCAAGCTTTGTGCCTCTCCCGGTTGGGGGCTGCAAGCAATTCACAAGCTGTAAGGAGTCCAGGGAACTTGTTAGGCAAGCTAGAGAACTACCAGGGGAGGTTTAACTGAAACATCCCTTTCAAATGCAGAAGACCCAAGCTTAGAGATAACTTTTTCCAGAGTGTATCAGAAGAATAGAGAAGCAGAGAACAAAAGCCGGCAGATTTTTATTTTTGGGGGGGGTTTGGATGCTCAGGAAATTCCAGGGGGAAAACCTGAAGCCATCACGTCCTTGCGTTTGTCAGACTTCCTTCCACATGACCTTGTCATGGGTGGAATTCCTCACTGTGGCTCCCGGCAGCAACCCACACCAGTATTTTTCCCTGGAAAATCTCATGGACAGAAGAACCTGGCAGGCGACGGTCCATGGGGTGACAATGAGTCAGACATGACTGAATGATTAACACAAAGAGATATAGGCCTCATATACTTGCACATGAAAAAGGAGTGCATGTGTGTGTGTGTGGGTGTGTGTGTGAGTGTGTGTGTGTGTTCATTTTGGTATTGTTCATAATAGCACAACACTGGAAAGAACTGACATAGCCATCAGTTCAGTTCAGTTCAGTCACTCAGTCATGTCCAACTCTTTGCGACCCCATGAATCACAGCACGCCAGGCCTCCCTGTCCATCACCAACTCCTGGAGTTCACTCAGACTCACGTCCATCCAGTCAGTGATGCCATCCAGCCATCTCATCCTCTGTCGTCCCCTTCTCCTCCTGCCCCCAATCCCTCCCAGCATCAGTCTTTTCCAATGAGTCAACTCTTCACATGAGGTGGCCAAAGTACTGGACTTTCAGCTTTAGCATCATTCCTTCCAAGGAAATCCCAGGGCTGATCTCCTTGAGAATGGACTGGTTGGATCTCCTTGCAGTCCAAGGGACTCTCAAGAGTCTTCTCCAACACCACAGTTCAAAAGCATCAATTCTTCGGCACTCAGCCTTCTTCACAGTCCAACTCTCACATCCATACATGACCACAGGAAAAACCATTGCCTTGACTAGACAGACCTTTGTTGGCAAAGTAATGTCTCTGCTTTTGAATATACTATCTAGGTTGGTCATAACTTTTCTTCCAAGGAGAACCCCATGAACAGTATGAAAAGACATAGCCATAGGTATCTGATTAAAAACATGAATAAGTTAGTTGAATGATTTCTAAGAGATTCAGCTAAAGAAATAATGTTTTCATGTTGAGGTACATCAGAAACCAACATAATGTTTTAAAGCAAGTATCCTTCAATTAAAAATAAATTTTTTAAAAAGGGTGCAGGCCATGCTTCCACATGCTCATCAATTAATATGCAAGTAAAATAGTTCTCAAATTGTCTGCAATTATTCTGCAGGTCACAACAGCAGCTGTTGCCCTTGGGGAGAGGAAGCAGGGATTAGAATGGAAGAGAGAACTTTGGACCCTTTACTCTCGAAATTGGTTTGCGGTGTTTTGTTTGAGATGGAATCTTGTAAAATTGCCAACGTGGTGTCATTTTTGACCCACAAAACAGCACTTCCGCATGATCCAGGCTAATGTGAAAGAAGTAACTAATTTTTAAAATATCAGCAGTAAGAGTGGTATGTGAATTTGGAGATGACACTTTCGGTACGATAGGGGGGCCATTGATAACGTCCCCCCACCCAGCGTCAGGATGGGTTTCACAGCTCTCAGAATTCAGTTAGAAAAACCAGACTGGCGTCTCATGACTCGGTGCTTTCAGGGGAAATAGTCACAAAAGGATGCCTTCGCGACGATCAAGACAGTATCAACTTGCTTTAAACTGTCAACTGAAAAAAACATAGTCGCAACCGGAAAGTAAGAGAGTTATTTAACTTGATGGGAATGTTTAGGACTCCGAGCCCGGGAGACAGCATCCCAGCAGCTCTGAGAAAACTGCTCCAAGGAGGCAGGACCGGGAGTCAGGCTATACGGACTTAGTTGCAAGTTTGCTACAAAGGGGCAGGGAGTCTGAACATCAAAGATTGGGTATCAAGCTCAGGAATTTAGCATTCTGTGTATTGGAAGAAGCATGCCTCTGGGCTCACTAAATACATTCCTTTCGTGTGCACCTCAGCTCTCCGGGGCCAAATCCTGCTTCCTTGTTCACCTTAAGGAGTGGCAAATGGCTACTTCTTGCATTTCCTCAGCTCCTCAGCAATCACTGCCTTTGTGTGGAGTTGGGGTGGGGGCGGTGGTGGCATCTGGCGGATCATGGTTTGGGGAGCCCTCATTCACATCTGGACGCCAGAAATTGCTGCTGGCTGTGACGCTGGAGTATAGGTGATTAACAATGTTGTGCTAGTTTCAGGAGTAGAGCAAAGTGACTCAGTCATACACGTACAAGGGTTCATTCTTCATCAGAACCTTTTCTGCATTTAGGTTGTTATATAATACTGAGTAGGTCCTTATTGGTTACCCATTTTCATTAGGAGGACAATTGCTTTACAATATTCATTAGTTTCTGTTGGACACAAAGTGAATCAGCTGTATGTACATATATACTTCTCCCTCTGAACCTCCCTCCCACCCCCATCCCACCCTCGAGGTCCCCACAGCGCACTGAGCTGAGCTCCCTGTGTTATACAGCTGGTTCCCACTAGCCATCCGTTTTACACATGGTAGTGTACATGTCAGTCCTAATCTCCCAGTTCATCCCATCGTCCTCTACCCCCGCTCTGTCTGCATGCCCATTCTGTATGTCTGTGTCTCTATTCCTGCCCTGGAAATAAGTTCATCTGTACCATTTTTCAAGATTCCACATATATGCATTAATATGCAATATTTGTTTTTCTTTTTCTGACTTACTTCACCCTGTATGGTAAAACAGTCTCCAAGTCCATTCACATCTCTACAAATGACCCACTTTCATTCATTTTTATGGCCAAGTCAGACTTTTTTGGGGGATGGGGGGAATCCAAAAACACTGCAGATGGTGATTGCAGCCATGAAATTAAAAGATGCTTACTCCTTAGAAGGAAAGTTATGACCAACCTAGATAGCATATTCAAAAGCAGAGACATTACCTTGCCAACAAAGGTCCGTCTAGTCAAGGCTATGGTTTTTCCAGTGGTCATGTATGGATGTGAGAGTTGGACTGTGAAGAAGGCTGAGTGCCAAAGAATTGATGCTTTTGAACTGTGGTGTTGGAGAAGACTCTTGAGAGTCCCTTGGACTGCAAGGAGATCCAACCAGTCCATCCTAAAGGAGATCAGTCCTGGGTGTTCATTGGAAGGACTGATGTTGAAGCTGAAACTCCAATACTTTAACCACCTCATGCAAACAGTTGACTCATTGGAAAAGACCCGGATGCAGGGAGGGATTGAGGGCAAGAGGAGAAGGGGATGACAAAGGATGAGATGGCTGGATGGCATCACCAATTTGATAGACATGAGTTTGAGTGAACTCTGGAAGTTGGTGATGGACAGGGAGGCCTGGCGTGCTGTGATTCATAGGGTTGCAGAGTTGGACACGACTGAGCAACTGAACTGAGTTGAATATTACACTATATATATTTACCACATCTTCTTTATCCATTCATCTGTCATTAGACGTTTAGGTTGTTTCGATGGTGAAAGAAACTGATGGGTCTCAGTGAAGACAAAAACCAGGACATATATTTGAATGACCAACTAAATACTTGGACCAGCAACTGAGATTTAAAAATATATATAGAAGGAACAACAAACAAGTTTAGAGAATGGTAATGAATGAGCTTTGTCTGAAACAAGTTGAATATAAACTGTTTATGGAACAGCAGAGTGCAGATATCTAGCTTACACTCTAATTTGAGTCCAAATATTGATTAGTCAAACTTCCCTGGTAGCTCAGCTGGTAAAGAATCTGCCTGCAATGCAGGAGACCTGGGATCGATCCCTGGGTTGGGAAGATCCCGTGGAGAAGCCTGATAGGCTACAGTCCATGGGTTGCAAAGAGCTGGACATAGCTGAGCAACTAAGCACAGGGGTGAACAGGGTAAAGTCGCTCAGTCGTGTCCGACTCTTTGTGACCCTATGGACTGTAGCCTACCAGCCTTCTCCGTCCATGGGATTCTCCAGGCAAGAATACTGGAGTGGGTTACCATTTCCTTCTCCAGGGGATTTTCCCGACCCAGGGATCGAACCCAGGTCTCCCGCATTGGAGGCAGACGCTTTAACCTCTGAGCCACCAGGGAAGCCTGAGTAGCTAAGCACAGCACATTGAGTAGTCTCTGCCCAGAGATTTAGATACTAAGGCCATCAGTAGGCAAATTCCAGTTAAATCGATGAGGGCAAATAAGAAGTTCCAGGGAGATAGAGGTGTCTGTAGAAGGGGGCCAAGTTGTCCGGGGAGCATGAGATCTAAGAGGTGAGAAGAGGAAGAGCCACCTACCAGGGAGACAGGCAAGGAGGAAGATTTGAGAAGACAAGAGCCAGGAGAATGCAGCTTCTTAGGGTGATCAACAGCATTAGACACAGTAGAAGGAAAAAGACAAGCATGTCTGGGGTTGGATTAGGAGGTGTTGCAGCCTCTTGATGAGGGTGAAGAAGGAGAATGAAAGAGCCAGCTTAAAACTAAATATTAAAAAACTGAGATCTTGACATCCGGTCCCATTACTTCACGGCAAATAGAAGGGGAAATGGTGGAAACAGTGACAGATTTCCTCTTCTTGGGCTTTAAAATGACAGCAGATGGTGACTGCAGCCATGAAATCAGATGATTGCTTCTTGGCAGGAAAGTTATGACAAACTAGACAAGGTGTTGAAAAGCAGAGACATTACTCTGCCAACAAAAGTCCATACAGACAAGGCTCTGGTCTTCCCAGCAGTCATAGATGGTGGTGAGAGCTGGACGGTAAAGAAGGCAGACCACCAAAGAACTGATGCCTTCAAACCTTGGTGCTGGAGAAGACTCCTGAGAGCTCCTTGGACAGCAAGGAGATCAAACCCGTCAATCTTAAGGGAAATCAACGCTGAATACTCATTAGAAGGATCGATGCTGAAGCTGAAGCTCCAGTATTTTGGTCACCTGATGCAAACAGCCAACTCATTGGCAAAGTCCCTGATGCTGGGAGAGATTGAGGGCAGAAGGAGAAGAGGGAGTCAGAGGGTGAGATGGCTGGATGGCATCACCAATGCAGTGGACATGAACTTGGGCAAACTTTGGGAGATGGTGAGGGACAGGGGGCCTGGCGTGCTGCAGTCCATGGGGTCACAGAGAGTCAGACATGACTGGGTGACTGACCAACAGCAACAGCTGACTGGAAAGAGCAGTTATAACTGAAATTGGTGGACGTGTTGTCAGGGGTTGAGGAATGACGTGAAGGTGAAGGACACAGAGAATGCAGATTACTTAGAGGTCTGGATGGGGGGAGATGGATAAGACGACACCTTGGAGGACCTCCAGCTCAGTGGAATTTTATGATATGAAGCAGGTTTGAGAAAGAACTGGTAGAGAAGAAGCAGAGAAGAGAGAGAAACCGATGATTCTTCAGAAGAGGGAAGATCACTGATGGAGTCCAGAGCAGAGAGATCAGGAGGGAACAAAGCCAAACACCCTTTGAACTCTAATTGCCCAAATGTGTATCCATCCCCTCAAACCCCACTGGTTAGCTGGGAGCTCATATCTGATAGTGCCTGATACACGGGTGTGCTCGTTGCTGAGTAAAAGAATGAGTGCGTGGATGGCTGGGTGCCATAAATATATAAGATCAGAGCAATGTGCATGAGATGGGCAAGGTTCGAAACATGACCTCGTCCAACAGAGCTCCAGACCTCCTGAGCAAGACAGTGATCAGCAGTAAGGAAATCTCCAAGACTGACTTCCCAGCTACACACTTAAAAACCAACCCCCAACCACGTTATGCTGGATAAAGGCCCCTCTGGTGAGAGTTGCTGGCTTAGAATCAGAGAGGTTAGAAACCAATCATCTCTGTGTTTAGATTAATTGGACATCTTAATAACATTGATTTTATTAGCTCATTTAGTTTGACTTATCAGAGGTTACTGTGGTTGTATGTCTTGCGTTGTCTCTTGGTTGGGAGATACAGTCAGATTTCTTCTCAAGGCATTTCTTTAGGTTTTCAGTTGGATTTCTCTCCCAGAGTGACTAAGGGTCTGATCACTCACAGAGAGAGTTGAAGAAGGGATTCTTGTCTCTGATTAACGTCTCTGTGAACTGTGGTCTCCATTATTCACACCTTCTCTCTGGAAATAGTAACTTCTTGGGCTTGCAGTTGGCTGGATCAACCAGAGAAGTCACCTACAAGGTGGCTGGCTGAAAAGATGCTGAAAACCAAAACAAGAATTGTGGTCATTTGTGGGGGAAAGTGAAGGTAAATAGGGAAAATAAAGAATTTGTATTTCTTTTGAGAAGTAATAGGGTGGCTCAAAACTCACTCACTGCTTGGATACTGGCTTCTTCACATTTCCCATTTGGACAGGCAAACCTTCATGAAGCTCCTCTAACATGGCAATTGATTCATGTAAAATTTAATTGGCCTCTGCACTATTCTACACACTTAAAGAACATCAAAAGAAAAGAGAGAGAAGTCGCTCAGTCGTGTCCGACTCTTTGTGACCCCATGGACTGTAGCCTACCAGGCTCCTCCCTCCGTGGGATTCTCCAGGCAAGAATACTGGAGCGGGAACATCAAAAGACAATAATAATACACCTTCTTCAGAATGCTTTTGGGAGTAAATGAGACAGTATATATAGAATTTCCTGGTGACCATTCATGGAAGGTGCTGACTTAAAGGTCAGTACAATGATGATGGTGCTTCTGATACATGGAATATAATAATACAGGGATGTGCTGGATGGAGGAGGGTTGATGAAATGATCGTTCAGTTGAACATCTTGTTTGTCTGCTGGGTTGTATGCTACATGAGTCCAGATACCGTGCGTGCATGCCTGCTAAGTTGCTTCAGTCCTGTCCAACTCTGTGATGCTATGGATTGTAGTCCCAAGGCTCCTCTGTCCATGGGATTCTCTGGGCAAGAATACTAGAGTAGGTTGCCATGCCCTCCTCCAGGGGGTCTTCTCTACCCTGGCATCAAACCCAGGTCTCTTATGTCTCCTGCATTGGCAGGCGGGTTCTTTACCACTAATGCCACCTGGGAAGCCTGAATCCAGATACCACTTCTGCCTTATTCACCTCTCTGAATCCCTAGCACAGACTCTCACACATAAATATTTAGTTATTAATAAGAAATCATTCTCAACTGACTGTTGCCAGTTAAGTTATAGAATGTCTTCAAATTTTGTGCTGTCCATCTGTCAACATCCCAAGTAGTAAGGTCCTGCTGATAATTAAGAAAGTGCAAGGCACTGCTGCAATGCCTGCTCCATGGAGATGCTCAGGACCCAATGATTCCTGTGGATCACTTCCTGTTTGAGGGCTCAGCCCAGTTGAATTTGTTGTCCCTGAGCAGGAGTGCCTTCAGTGCTCCTCCAGCAACTCTCCAAGTGCACAGGGGAGGAATTAGGCTCAGGGACGTGGAGGGAAGTGCCCCAAACCACTCACCCAACAGTCTGAGCTGGGGCAGGGCTAAGATGCAAGAGGTGTGAAGCTGGTCAATGCCTCAGGGTGTGTCTGCTGTCACTAGCAAGAAAACCCACTCATCTGTGAAACAGTTAAATACATATGGCTGATTAAACATCAGAAGTCCCATGGTTGGGGAGGAGACTGTGAGCAGGAATATGGAAGGGGGCAGCATGGAGAAAGTGGGACTTCAACTGGGCTTCTGGAGGGGAGAAAGGAGGTGATGGGGAGGGAACAGAATGAGCCAGACCTCAGAGGTGAGGATGGCTGTGGTCAATCCAGAAGACAAAGAGGAGAGCCAGGTCACGGGAAGGAGACAAGGCTAACTGACCTCTTCCATGTCTTCCATGACCTCTTGCATGCCTGTCAAGGGTCTCCACCCTAGTTTATTTCACTGTCGACTTAAAAACATATTCGCAACCTAAAAGCTGAGAATTATATTTTATTTGATGGGAATTTTCAGGACTTCAAGCCTGGGAGGCAGCATCTCACATAATCCTGGGGAACTGCTCCAAGGAGGAGAAGTGGGAGGAGCCAACTTGTACAGAAGTTTTGCAACAAAGGGCAGGCAATCGGAACATCAAAAGATTATTGTTAATAAAAGAAAAGCTAGACATTTCAAGTTAAGGAATTTAGAGCTCTTTTATGTATGGGAAGATGCAAGAGTCTGGGCTGATTGAAATCATTCCTTTGATATTGCACCTCAGCTATCTGGAGCCAGTATTCTGTATTTTCATATCCTGAGTTGCTCAGGGCTCACCACAGGGAGTGGCTGCATGCTATGGTTGCCAGATAGCAGATATTCTTTCCTTCAGAGTTCCCTCAGGGCTCACCAGCTCACCATCTGTGGTGACTAATTGCTGATGATTGTGATATCTTTTGTTTACTGATATGGCACGAAGTCCCACTTCTCATCATCCTCCCACAGAATTATGAGACAGATGGTTGCTGCCCTTTTATAGCTGGAGAACAAAGACTCCTTTGTTGTCATTGTTGTTCAGTTGCTAAGCCATGTGTGATTTCTTGCAACCTCATGGATTGCAGCACATCAGCCTCCTCTGTCCTATACTATCTCCCAGAGTGTGCTCAGATTCATGTTCATTGAGTTGGTGATGCTATCTAACCATCTCATCCTCTGCCACCCCCTTCTCTTTTTGCCTTCAATCTTTCCCAGCATCAGGGTCTTTTCCAATAAGTTGTCTCTTCACATCAGGTGGCCAAAGTATTAGAGCTTCAGCATCAGCATCAGTCCTTCCAATGAATATTCAGAGTTGATTTCCTCTAGGATTGACTGATTTCATCTCCTTGAAGTCCTATGGAGTCTCAAGAATCTTCTCCAGCACTGCAGTTCAAAAACAACAATTTTTTGGCACTCAGCCTTCTTTATGGTCCAACTCGCAAATCCACACGTGGCTACTGGAAAAACATAGTTTTGACTATTTGGGCCTTAGTTGGCATGGTGATGTCTCTGGTTTTTAATACACTATCTAGCTGTATAGGAAAGCTGTTGCCATAGCTTTTTTCCAAGGAGCAAGCATCTTTTAATTTGATGGCTGCAGTCACCATCTGCCGGACTCCTTGGTATATGACAAAGTTGACATTTGAACCAGGTCTGCCGAATGACAAACCCTTTGTGCTTTTCCCCCAGTTATGCATCTTTCGGGGGATGGGCCAAGGGGTGAGCTCTCCCACTAGAACCGGGGAGCTCTCTGTTCTACCCCTGAGTAGCTGAGTGAAACGAGCAAGTGATTCAGCCTTTTCCTTCCTCTCCTCCTCTATCAAACAAGATAGGAACGGCTCTCGTTTTACAAATGGGAATAACAGTTCTTCCTCTTTGTTTGTCACAGATCAGCTCAGGGAGTATCTCCTGTGGGGTTCTCTCCCAGGACATGGGTTGATGGGGTGCCATGGCCACTTTCCTCGAGGGAGGGTTGGAGCGTGACAAACCAGGCGTGGCTGTTAGAGCTGCTACTCAGTGACATGCTCACCTCCACTTTTTTGGTCAAGGCAAGTCCAGTGGTCACACCCAAGTTTAAGGGGGTGGAAAATGTCATCTTACAGTATATCTGCATGGGAGAAAATTGCAAATAATGACTCCCACAAAAATAATAACTATCACTCTGAATGTTCTATAAGAACTCTTTCTATTCCTGAATCTTCTCCATCCTTAGAACTCCCTGTGTGATTTTAAACCTCAGGATGAAGAATGTAGGCATGAGTCTAATAATTGGGAGCCTTTAAGATTTCCTGACAAATGGGAGGGGACATGAGTAAACCTATGGCTGATTCATTTTGATGTTTGGTAGAAACCAACACAATACTGTAAAGCAATTATCCTTCAATTAAAAATAAATTAATTTAAAAAAGAAAAAACTTCCTAAGAAGGAAGGTTGGAAATGCTAAAGTTCCATAAGTCAGTGGAGACAACAATCGAAACAGTGTTGGGGCAAAGACAAAGGGGATGGAGTGCAGGGTGCATTTGCAGTGGGAGAACCCGAGAAGGTGGCAGCCATGGAAAAGATTCTGGAACAGTCCAGGGGCAGCCTGGACTTCAGATCGTGCTGATGCAAAGAGGAGGCAATTTTACAGAGACATTTTATGCAATAAACACTCACGGAGTATCTACTCTGTGTTAGCACTGTGCGAGGCTCTGGAGGCACAGAAATGGACAAGAGTGCAGAGACGCTTCCAGTCCCGGTGGGTGAGACAGACATGAACAACTCTTCCTTTTAGGAAACAAATGGAGTTAATGAAACTTGACCTTGGATGTGGCCACTGGACTTGCTTTGGCCAAAGGAGTGGAAATGAGCGTGCCACTTGTCTGCTTCTGTTCTCACCCCTGTGCCCATCTCAGAGAAAGATGCAACACTTATTTGTATCCCAAAAAGGTCAACCTGAAACATCCCTTTAGTGAAAGGTCCACATTCTACTGAAGATCTCACAGGGCATCTGGGAAGAGCCCTGCATCACACACAAAAAAATACGGCTACCAAGGTTACCAAGCCCCATTCTCCAAAGCTCTTCTTCCCTCATCTGTCTTTCTTGTCCCGGGTACTAACACCCCCTCCAGTATCCGTAATGTTCTTTCATTTCTTTTTGCAAAGCAAGTTAGTGTTCCCCATCAGCCTGTCAGAGTCTCCATCACCATCCTAGCAGAGGATCAGCCCTCCTTGGAACTCCTCCTCTTTAGAAGGGGAAACAGGTGGTGAAGACAGCCATCAGCTTTCTCCATCTCAGTCCATCACTTTCCCTGACACCCTTTACAGAGCAGAGAACTGTGGCTTCAGCTAATCTATGAATTAATCTTTTCCTGGAGAACTCTGAGAAGACAAAGCGGGCCTCCCACCTCTGCTGGGACTCCTCTTGCTTCTTGGCACACACCTTCCCTCTTCCTTTTGGCTCTGCCTTGTCATTTAGGACAGAAACATGTTGGCCTGGATCCATGGGAGAATCCACTGAACTTGATGGCCGGGGGATTTGTAACTCTCTCCGGTTCTCCACCCCAGTGCTAGGATTCCAGGCACTTGGGGAAGAGGGTGGATGTCCCTGCTCAGTCTCCTATGGATCTTTCTCCCTCATAGAAAGGGAAATTCAGCTCCCAATGTCACAGCCATATAAGCAGAATTAGCATTCCAAATAAAACTAAATAATGAATATGTTCGGTTCAGTTCAGTTGCTCCGTTGTGTCCGACTCTTTGTGACCGCATGGACTGTAGCACACCCGGCCTGCCTGTCCATCGCCAACTCCCAGAGCCCACCCAAACTCATGTTCATTGAGTCGGTGACGCCATCCAACCATCTCATCCTCTGTCTTCCCCTTCTCCTCCTGCCTTCAATCTTTCCCAGCATCAGGGTCTTTGCAAATGAGTCAGCTCTTCATATCAGGTGGCCAAAGTATTGGAGTTTCAGCTTCAACATCAGTCCTTCCAATGAACACCCAGGACTGATCTCCTTTAGGATGGGCTGGTTGGATCTCCTCGCAGTCCAAGGGACTCTCAAGAGTCTTCTCCAACACCACAGTTCAAAAGCATCAATCCTTCGATGCTCAGCTTTCTTTATAGTCCAACTCTCACATGCATACATGATTACTGGAAAAAACCATAACCTTGACTAGAAGGACCTTTTTAGGCAAAGTAAAATTTTTCCTAGAATGATAAAGCAACTAACAAATATCGTGGTTTTTGTTTTTCTAGGGGATTTTTGTTTTTAATATTTGTCTATTTAGCTGTGCTGGGTCTTAGTTGCGGCACGTGGGATCTTTGATCCTCCTGGCAGCGTGCGGGATCTTTCACTGCAGCGTGTGAACTCTTAGTTACATCATGTGGGGTCTGGTTCCCTGTCCAGAGGTTGAACCTGGGCCCCATGCAATGGGAGCGTGGGGTCTTAGCCACTAGGTCACCAGGGACATCCCCATGTTTGCAAATATATAAATAAGCAAAGCAATGTTGAATGGGTGACCTAATGTGTCACTGACTAGTGTCTATTTACCGAATGATGTTGGGATCACTTCCTCCTCCTTGTCCTGATTCACAGCTGCTGGCTGGGCTCTTCCTCATCCCCAGCATGTCCTGGGCATGCAGAAGGCCCACATCCCTAAAGCCTTGAAGAGGGCTCCTGTCTTCACCTCAGTTGGGTCTCTAAAGTTTCCCCAGATCCCAGAGAAGGGCCTGTGACAAAGCCCTTCCTCTTCTTGGGAAGCAAGTAGAACCAAAGAAGCTTGAAGCAAGTCCACCAACCTCGGTGTGTCCTTTTCCTGGAAAATAAATGAACAAACCCAGGGTGGTTAAGAGGAAGGAGAAAATGTGCCGTGTGCAGAAGTTCCTACACAAAGCCCTCTTGTTGGGGAGACAGTGCCGGCTGAGTGCTGTGTTTCTCTTAGAGACAAAAACAAACACCCAACCAAGCTGCTCTGGTGCAGATGACACGGGCAAGTTGGGACTCTGGTCCATAGAGGGCATAACAGGGCTCAGGACACCTTGCACCTTAAAGGTGACCGCCTGCCCGAGGTGACGAGCTTTGCTGGCCGTTGCAGACCAACTGCCCTGAGCCCATTCTTGAGCCAACAGTGGACGATTAGATACCACCCACTGTTTAATCATGTTTTATTATTTTCTGTATTTCCTAACATTTTGATATCTTGGGGCCTTGCTGCCCGGAAGACACTTCTACTCCCAGGAGCAGCCAATTTCTAGAGATGGAAAAAATCTACAAACAGTAAATGCTGGAGAGGGTGTGAAGAAAAGGGAATCTTCCTGCACTGACGGTGGGAATGTGAATTGGTATAGCCACTGTGGAAAACAGTATGGAGGCTCCTTAAAAACTGAAAATAGCACTAATATATGACCCAGCAATCTCACCCCTGGGCATATACCCTGAGGAAACCATAATCAAAAAGAAACTCATACCCCCAGTATTCACTGCAGCGCTGTTTACAATAGGCAGGACATGGAAGTAACCTAGATATCCATGGACAGAGGAATGGATAAAGAAAAGGTGGTACATATATACAATGGAATATTACTTGGCCATAAAAAGGAATGAAACTGGGTCCTTCACAGAGACTTAGAGATGGCTCTAAGTTGATGGACTTAGACAGTGTCATAACAGTGAGGTAAGTCAGAAAGAAAAACCCAAGTATCATATATTAACACATATATGTGGAATCTAGAAAAATGGTGTGAAAGTGAAGTCACTCAGTCGTGTCCTACTCTTTGCGACCCCATGGACTGTAGCCCGTCAGGCTCCTCCCTCCATGGGATTCTCCAGACAAGAGTACTGGAGTGGGGTGTCATTTCCTTCTCCAGGGGATCTTCCCGACCCAGGGATGGAACCCAGGTCTCCCGCATTGTAGGCAGACGCTTTACCATCTGAGCCATAGGTGATCCTATTTCCAACGCATAAAGACAGACACAGACACAGAGAACAAATGTATGGACACCAAGGTGGGGAGTGGGGGTGGGAGGAATTGAGAGATTGGGATTGACATACTTAGTACACTATGGATATTATGTGTAGAATGGATAACTAAAGCAGACATACTGTATAGCACCAGTAACTCTACTTAACGCCCTGTGTGGTGACCTGGATGAGAAGCAAGTCCAAAAGGGAAGCCTAGCTGTATAAGACAGCGGATTCATGTTGCTGTATAGCAGAAACGAACACAGCATTGTAAAGCAGCTCTACTCCAATCAAAATTAATTTGGAAAAAGAAAAAGGAGGAAAAAATCCAGCTTCAAGTCTTCCTTTCTAATGCAAACCTACCAACCCAAAGCCCACACCACAAACATCCCCTTATTGGGCTCACACAGGACTCTCACACGCCCGGCCAACATTCCCCTACCCTGATCTCCACCCCTCCCACCCCGCCACAGCCAGGAGGAGCTGGGTACCAGACAACCCAGGACAGTCTCTACACTGCAGAACCTGATGAAATTAGAGCAGCCGATGCTAAGCCTGCCTTGCCCATAGCTTCTCACAGAAACCCCGGGACAGGCTCTTGCCCTGTTCCCCTCCCACTGTCTGCCTCCTGACCCGCCTTGGTGTTTCCCCCTGTGGCCCTACATGACGTGATGCGTCCCCTTCCCCGGGAACTGTGGCTGGCCAGTAATTTTCAGTGGCAGTCATCTCCTGGTCTGTGTACCTTACTATTTCTGAATAACAATGAAACTTACTCTTTCAGACATCCGCCATGGGCAGAGGGCTGGAAGTGATGTTGGCCATATCTAAAGGCTGCATAGGTTTATCTTGGATGGAGAAAAAGGGTCAGTGACCAGTGTCAGTCTCTGGGCGTCCTAAAACTTCTGTCTCACTGGATTAACAAAATCCAAATAATTCTTGGGGCAGAGAGGTGAGTCACTGACAATGTGACAGGTCCTGAAACAGAGAATTAGTACCAGTTTCCGTGTGTCCTCATTTTGCAGTGGAGTTTGTCAGAACCCAAAGTCTTCTCAGGTGGCTCAGGGTAAAGAATCTACCTGCCAATGCAGGAGACGTGGGTTTGATCCCTGGGTCAGGAAGATACTCTGGAGAAGGAAATGCAACCCACTCCAGTATCCTTGCCTGGGAAATCTCAATGGACAGAGGAGTGGGATCAGAAGAGCTGGACATGACTTAGCAACTAAACAACAATAACAAAAGTCTATGTAAAGGAAATCAACCCTGAATATTCACTGGAAGGACTGATGCTGAAGCTCCAATACTCTGACCACCTGATGTGAAAAGCTGAGTCACTGGAAAAGACCCTGATGCTGGAAAAGACTAAGGACAGGAGGAGAAGCAAATGACAGAGGACGAGATGGTTGGATGTCATCATCAACTCAGTGGACATGAGTTCAAGAAAACTCTTCGAGATATTTAAGAACAGGGAATCCTGATGTGCTGCAGTCCATGGGGTCACAAAGAGTTGGACATGACTTAGCAACTGAATGACAACAACAAAGCAGGTATGTTTCATGTCATCTCAGGAAAGAACTCATCCTCGAACCTTATTACCCCTCATGGGGAAGGAGGTGAGGAAGACTCCCCACCCAGAAAGCAGAGAAGCATCTTCTTGGTAATTAACAGACATGAAAAGGAATGAAACCAGACCCTGATCCTGGAAAAGACGAACGGCAGAAGGAAAAGGGGGTGACAGAGGGTTAGATGGTTAGATGGCATCACCGACTTAATAGACATGAGTTTGAGCAAACTCTGGGAGATAGCGAAGGACAGGGAAGCCTGGCATGCTACTTTGCATGGGGTGGCAAAGAGTTGAACATGACTTAGCCACTGAACAAGAACAACAGTGATGAGACACCAGCTTTCCCTTGGCTGGTATATTTCACTGTTACAAACAAAGGCTGCAGGGAACACCATCACACTTGAATCTGAGCAAGCTTTTGCCAGTAAATTCCAAGGCTCAATGCCTCTCTGGTGGATTCCTGAGTCAGAGGATACTTGTAGTTTGCACACCAGTGCACATGTGTGTGTGCGTGTGTGCTCAGTTGCTCGGTCGTGTCCGATTCTTTGCTACCCCATGGACTGTATGTAACCCGCCAGGCTCCTCTGTCCATGGAATTTCCCAGCAAGAATAATGGAACAGGTTCCATTTCCTACTCCAGGGGATCTTCCCACCCAGGGACTGAACCTGCACCTCTCGCACTGTCGGGTGGATCCTTCCACCGCTAAGCCATCCGGGAAGCACACTGGCGGGCAGTGCCAAGCTTCCACTCCTGAAAAGCACCCCAGCAAATGCTCCTAACAGGGGTGGATGAGAGAGCCTCCTCTCATGGGTGTTAGCTCATTCTAGAAACAGAGCTTCAAGCTCTGTGTAACTCCTCTCCTGACTCCTGACTCCCCAGGCGAATCGAAGATCCCCAAGTGCCCTTCTGTCTCTGTTATGACAGCTTCCTGCAAGGATTTATTTAGCTATAATTTCCCAAAGGCGGAGGAAAGCTGGCTTCACCTCTGTGCACCCAGTGTCTTGATCACAGCGGGTGCTCCTTTATTGGCTCCTTGGAGTCCCTTCTGATCTGACAAATCCTGTAAGTCTAAGTTGGAACAGTGCTTTATTCACCTGTGTTTCTCCGGGCCTGAGCATAGCACCTAACACGGGCAGGTGTTCAAGAAAGAGTTCTAGAGAGCAGCACATTCCCAAGAAGCCAGGTCAGCCCTGAAGCAGATGGAGAGAGGACAGTGAAGGAAGGAGGGGGAAGGGAAGGGGGAGGAGCAGGAAGGAGGGGGAGAGGGAGGTAGGGAAGGTTGGGGGGTGTTGGAGAGCGGGACAGAGAGATAGAGAGGGAGAGGGGAGAGGTGGGGAGAGAGCTAAAGCTGCGGAGAAGACAGGTGAGGTGTGGCGGGCGGCCTGATGGCAGAGGCACTGTCATTTCTGGGAGCCTGCCTCCAGAGGGGCACAGTGATGGCCAAGGAGCAGAGGTCTGTGTGCTGCGGTGGGGCCGGGGGGCTCAAGCCAAGTCCCAGGGTGTCTTGGGAAACTGTCACTCAGAGGGTGGTCACGGAATACAGGTGGCCTCAGTGTGATGGGCTGGCATCTAGCCCATCTGGGCCATCAGAGTAGAGACCTTGGAGCAGAGAGGGGCTGCCACTCTGTTACTTCAGCCTCCATCAGATGTTGAGAGACTTCCCTGGTGGTCCAGTGGCTAAGACTCTGAACTCCCAAAGCAAGGGGCTTGGGTTCAATCTCTGGTCAAGGAACTAAATTCCACATAGGGCAACTAAAGATGCTGCAACAAAGATGGAACTTGCTACGGTGTGCACATAAACTGGTGTAGCCAAATAAATATTTTTTTTTTTTAAATTGAGATGGTGCCCCTCATTTGGCAAGCCAGGACCGTGATCTTCTTAATGGTAAAAACTTTAAAATTTTAAGATACTTATGGAGATGCCTGCTGCTGCTGCTGCTGCTGTCGCTTCAGTCGTGTCCGACTCTGTGCAACTCCATAGACGGCAGCCCGCCAGGCTCCCCGTCCCTGGGATTCTCCAGGCAAGAACACTGGAGTGGGTTGCCATTTCCTTCTCCAATGCATGAAAGTGAAAAGTGAAAGGGAAGTCGCTTAGTCACGTCCGACTCATAGCAACCCCATGGACTGCAGCCCACCAGGCTCCTCTGCCCATGGGATTTTCCAGGCAAGA
The DNA here is from genome assembly GCA_006410935.1 of Redunca redunca. Lineage (NCBI taxonomy): Eukaryota > Metazoa > Chordata > Mammalia > Artiodactyla > Bovidae > Redunca > Redunca redunca. The sequence goes on from SJYQ01014232.1 coordinate 320,825, forward strand.
GCACTGAAGTGGGGTGCCAGTGCCTTCTCCCATGGAGGTGCCTACTGTGCCTTTATTTCCCATCTAGTACATCTCTAAGTAACATTCAATCTTACCTGCACTACTTCAGCCTTTCTGCTGAAAGTGATATTTTTGGGGATTTGGAGGTGTTCTGAGCTCTGAGCTGTCAAGATCCCCACTTTGCTGATGGTGCATGACCAAGTGCAATGGGGTTGACCAGGTGGCTTTCATAGAGTGACAGTAAGGGAGGAGATGTGCTGCCCTTTTATGACTTTTCTGGGTAGAAAATACCCACCTACGCTGAACTGCAGTCATTACTGTCTTATTTCATTCAAGATATCGTGGGGAAATTCTTGTGAAGTTTGCTACTAAAACCTTGGAAGAAAGCAAACCAGCATTGTCCATTTTTTGTTTTTTTTTTTGGGAAAGAGCTTGGAAATCATCAATGTGCATTTTCCTCTTCCCAGCATCTTCTGGGATTGCACAGACATGGATATAGCTTTGCTTGAGGACAAGAGGCAAGAGTCTCATCTCTGCCTTTAGAGAGGTTCTACGTTGTAACTTCCTTTCTACATGAGAGCTGGACTATAAAGAAGGCTGAGTACTGAAGAACTGGTGCTTGCAAATTGTGGTCCTGGAGAACACTCTTGAGAGTCCCTTAGACTGCAAGGAGGTCAACCCTAAAGGAAATTATCAGTACTTCATTGGAAGGACTGATACTAAAGCTGAAGCTCCAATACTTTGGCCACCTGATGAGAAGAGCAAGTCATTGGAAAAGACCCTGATGCTGGGGAAGAGTGAGGGCAGGAGGAGAAGGGGACAGCAGAGGATGAGATGGTTGGATGGCATCACCGACTTGATGGACGTGAGTGTGAGCAAACTCCAGGAGATACTGAAGGACAGAGAAGCCTGACGTGCTGCAGTCCATGGGGACACAAAGAGTTGGACAGACTTAGTGACTGAACACGGAGAAGGCAATGGCACCCCACTCCAGTACTCTTGCCTGGAAAATCCCATGGATGGAGGAGCCTGGTGGGCTGCAGTCNTTGGCCACCTGATGAGAAGAGCAAGTCATTGGAAAAGACCCTGATGCTGGGGAAGAGTGAGGGCAGGAGGAGAAGGGGACAGCAGAGGATGAGATGGTTGGATGGCATCACCGACTTGATGGACGTGAGTGTGAGCAAACTCCAGGAGATACTGAAGGACAGAGAAGCCTGAGGTGTTGCAGTCCATGGGGACACAAAGAGTTGGACAGACTTAGTGACTGAACACGGAGAAGGCAATGGCACCCCACTCCAGTGCTCTTGCCTGGAAAATCCCATGGATGGAGGAGCCTGGTGGGCTGCAGTCCATGGGGTCGCTATGAGTTGGACATGACTGAGTGGCTTCACTTTCACTTTTCACTTTCATGCATTGGAGAAGGAAATGGCAACCCACTCCAGTGTTCTTGCCTGGAGAATCCCAGGGATGGGGGAGCCTGGTGGGCTGCCGTCTATGGGGTCACACAGAGTCGGACACGACTGAAGTGACTTAGCAGCAGCAGCAGCAGCAGTGACTGAAGAACAATAACTGGATAATCTAGGATATTCTCCCGATTTCAAGATTCTTGACCTTAACCACGTCTGCACAGTCCCTTTTGCCCAGTAAGGTGACATATTTTCAGGTTCCAGGCATGAGGATGAGAATATATTGAGATGTGGAGGGTGTTATTCTGCCTGCCACAGGCAGGGAGCCCTCCTGGGTCTAAGGTCTAAGGTCAGTGTATCTATACAAGTATTAACAATGACTGTCTTTGGACATATAAGGTTGTGGGTAATCACTATCACCTGATTTCATTGTGATTGAAAATTACAATAAGAAAAAATAATTTTTAATGGCTCCATTTGGTTCAGTGCAGGAAGTTGCCTGGTTCTATTATTAGATATCTAGGTCACTGGCAGCCTTTATCTATTAGCCTTTGGCACCAAGCAGAAATAACTGGCAGAAAATGAATCTGAAATGAAAAACAACTAGTACAGGACAAAGCAAAACAAGGCAAAGGATTCTTAAAGTGGCCAGCTGCCTTCACCGTGGTCTGGAGACTTCTGAGAATTCCCTGGGATGCTTTCAGGGGCTCACAAAGTCAAAGCTACTGCCCTACCACACTAAGATATCATGTCTTTTCACACACCCCTCAGGAGTGGACAACTGGGATTTCCAGAGGCTGCAGTAATATTGTGACAGACTGAATGCAGATGGAGGAGCCCACTGGCTTCTGGCCAGGCAGGAAAGAGATTTTCAAAAGTCTAAAACAATGCCATTCTTCTGATTGTCTTTTGTTTTAGAAAATATAGTTATTTTTCATAGAAATGTTTCTATTAACATGTTGTGGGTTTATTATTGTTCAAAACAATGCTTTAGGGGACTTCCCTGGTGATCCAACGATTAAGAATCTGTCTTGCAGTTCAATCCCTGGTCAGGGAACTTAGATCCCATAACTAAGCCCAAACTCACCAAAACCTCTGAGCCCACAATCGGAGAAGCCCAAGCACCTCAGTGAAAGACCTTATGCACTGCAAGCTAGGGCCCAATGTAGCCAAATAAATAAATACTTAAGAAAAATAATGGTATAAAATCTTATTTTTAATTTCTAATACAGTAAATATTAACAGCTATGACTCACAGAAACGGAAGTTGTTGGGATGTCTCCATAATCTTGAAGATTGTGAAGAGGTCCTGAGATCAGATATTCTGACCACTGAGCTTGACAGTCAGGAGAGCAGGGCCAAAGCCCACCCAGAGGGACGTGACAAGGACTAGATAGGCCTGGCGGGCTGGAGCTTGGGCTGGGGGCAGCAGTGGTGGGTGGGCAGAGGTCTTAGGAGGGTCTCCCAGGCTACCAAGGAAAGCCCCATTCCCCGCCCAAGACATAATGAAGGGTGCGCCAGCTGACAGGGCACTTAGAGAGCCTGCTTTCTCCGCCCTCAGGGCAGTCAGGAGGGGTGGGCAGTGAAGACCCTTTCTGAATTTCTGACTTGCTGTGACCTAAGGAATTCCAGTGACCTAAGGAATTCTCAAAAAACAAGTTTGGATAGAAGGATAAGCCTGCTTTTCAGAAGGTGGAGGCTGAGGCATTTGGTCTTCTTGTCACCACCTACGATGTGGAAAAATGGTTTCAAGTCCCCCAGCCAATCGGATTAACAAGACGATGCTTAAGAAAGTAGCTCTTAAAAATTCTCATCACAAGGAAAAAAATCTGAACTATGGGTGGTGATGGATGTTAACCAGACTTATTGTGGTGATGATTTTGCAACAGACATATATATCTACTCATCATGTTATACACCTGAAACTCATATGATGTTCTATGTCAACTACATTTCACTGAAGAAGAGAAGATGCTTTATTAGTAGAAATTTACCATTCTCTTGAAAATAAAGGACAAGGAGTTCTCTGCTGGTCTACTGGCTAAGACTCGGCTCTCTGAGTGCAGGGGTTGGAGTTCAGTCTCTGGCGCAGGAGCTAGATTCCACGTTGCACAGCTAAGATCCAGGATGGTAAAAACAAACAAAACACACACAAAAAACTGTGCTATTTAAAAAATAAATAAAAAAGGCAGGATGATCGTTAGTCCCCTTGAAGGCAAAGGGCTATGGACTATAAACCTGACTTTGCTACCGACTGACTGCAGTGGGTGTGTAGTTCTGAGCCCTTCTGGTCCTCAGTTTCCCCATCTATAAAATGGGAATTAAAGCATCTCCTACTCAGGGCTGTTGTGAGAATCCAGTGAGCCCCAGGGCAGGGAAAGTACTCAACACGGTGGTCAGTAAACCGCCTCTTGTTCAGGGCCGAGGCTGTGGGGCGTGTTGGGTCTTTCGAGGCGAACTTCTCTCTGTTAGGAAACTTGCGTCATTCTAACTGCACATTCTTTTTCTCACCCAGGGCTTAGTCACCCACTTGGCAGCAGCGGGGACCTTGGTGGCTCACACACTTGCCTAAACACACACCCTGGGAAAAGAACCCGGGGAGAGGCTGGACACACCCAGCTGAGCGGCCCGCCCCGCCCCACCCCATCGCCCGACGTCGCCCCACTAGCGCGGGCCAATCAGCGCGGCCACAGCGCTGGCCAGGTACCCGCCCGGCAACTGGCAGCTAGCCCCTGGGATGCTCTGGGGCGCACTTCCGGCCCCTCCCAAACCTACACGGCTGCCAGCCTTCCTGGGAGGCCTAGACTCTCACCTTTGGTGTGCTCTCGCCCAACCCGTTCCTTTTAAAGGCCCCCTTCCTTTAAAAGGCAGGAACCACGGGTGTACATGCGTTCCCAAACATGAACCTCCTCCCACCTCCCTCCCCATAACGTCTCTCTGGGTCATCCCGTGCACCGGCCCCAAGCATCCTGTATCCTGCATCAGACATAGACTGGCGACCCGTGGATTCATGTCAACGTATGGCAAAACCAATACAGTATNTACTAAGGCAGGAAGCATGAAGGAAGAGGATTTAAGAGTCTGAATAATAATTTTTTTTTAAGAAAGAAAGAAAATTAAAAAATAAATAAATAAGGAAAAAAAAAAAAAGGCAGGAACCTTAATTCCTTAGCAGCCAGGGGTCAGCGGGTGGGCGTGGGGCTGGCAGAATGAGGAGAGAGCCACCCTCACCAGGGCATTCCTTGCAAGGTTGGCCTTGAGCCAGCTTTTAATTTTTTTTCCCCCCCTTGAGACCAAAACTGGCTTTTCCCCCTTGGCTAGCAAAGATTGTCAAGGGGAGGTGACTGCACAGAGAAGGAACTGGAAACCTGGGGGAAATCACCGGGATGTGGAGACAATGGAAGAAGGATGTGACTGCCAGGCTACCCCCACCTAATTCCCCCTTAGAGCTAGGGAAGATCTGAAGTCCCTGTTGAGTGTTCTCTTGAGTACTTACTAAACATCANGAGGCCTAGACTCTCACCTTTGGTGTGCTCTCGCCCAACCCGTTCCTTTTAAAGGCCCCCTTCCTTTAAAAGGCAGGAACCACGGGTGTACATGCGTTCCCAAACATGAACCTCCTCCCACCTCCCTCCCCATAACGTCTCTCTGGGTCATCCCGTGCACCGGCCCCAAGCATCCTGTATCCTGCATCAGACATAGACTGGCGACCCGTGGATTCATGTCAACGTATGGCAAAACCAATACAGTATTGTAAAGTAAAATAAAGTAAAAATAAAATTTTTTTTAAAAAAGAAAGAAAATTAAAAAATANTAAAATAAAGTAAAAATAAATTTTTTTTAAGAAAGAAAGAAAATTAAAAAATAAATAAATAAGGAGAAAAAAAAAAAGGCAGGAACCTTAATTCCTTAGCAGCCAGGGGTCAGCGGGTGGGCATGGGGCTGGCAGAATGAGGAGAGAGCCACCCTCACCAGGGCATTCCTTGCAAGGTTGGCCTTGAGCCAGCTTTTAATTTTTTTTCCCCCCCTTGAGACCAAAACTGGCTTTTCCCCCTTGGCTAGCAAAGATTGTCAAGGGGAGGTGACTGCACAGAGAAGGAACTGGAAACCTGGGGGAAATCACCGGGATGTGGAGACAATGGAAGAAGGATGTGACTGCCAGGCTACCCCCACCTAATTCCCCCTTAGAGCTAGGGAAGATCTGAAGTCCCTGTTGAGTGTTCTCTTGAGTACTTACTAAATATCAGGTATCCTGTGGAAATGCTTTTTACGTTATCTCATTTAATCTTCTTGCCTGTTATTTTTCAGTCCCTAAGTCATGTCTGTGGCCCCATGAACTGCAGCATGCCAGGCTTTCCTGTCCTTCACTTTCCCGGAGTTTGCTCAAACTCAGTCCATCGAGTCAGTGATGCCATCCAACCATCTCATCCTCTGTCGTCCCCTTCTCCTTTTGCCTTCAATCTTTCCCAGCATCAGGGCCTTTTCCAATGGCTCTTTGCATCAGGTGGTCAAAGTATTGGAGCTTCAGCTTCAGTATCAGTCCTTCCTGTGAATATTCAGGGCTGATTTCCTTTAGGATTGACTGATTTGATCTCCTTGCAGTCCAAGAACCTCTTAAGAGTCTTTTCCAGCACCGCGGTTCAAAGAGATTTGTATCATTGCTTCCAGTTTGCAGATGAGGAAATTGAGCTCCTGGGATGATGGTTTAAGCAACTAGTAAGCAACAGAGCCAGAAGGCAAAGCTCTTAGTGCAAACACTCCACTTTTCCACCTCTCTTACTCCGTGATGAATCAGCTAACGTCCAGCAGGGAGCTGTCATTGAACACACCAGCTTGGTGGGCAGAGGACTGTGGACTGAAAAGAACTGCAGAACTTAAAAGTTGAGAATTATGTTTTATTTAGCAGACTTTCTGAGAACTTCAAGCCTGGAAGACAGGACTCTCAGATCTCTCTGAGTGACCCCTCTGAAGAGGTAAGGGAGAAGATAAGGTATAGAGGAGTTTTTGCAACAAAGACCAGATAGTCAGAACATCAAAAGATTATTAAATAAGAGTGTTAATTATTAATGTGTCCCTCAGTCATGTCCGACAATGTGTGGCCCCATGGACTGTAGCCCACCAGACTCCTCTGTCCATGGAGTTCTCCAGGCAAGAATAGTGGAGTGGACAGCCATTCCCTTCTCCAGGAAATCTTCTGACCCAGGGATAGAACTCAGGTCTTGAACTTGGTGGACATTTAGGTTGCCTGTATTGCAGGCAGTTCTTAACCATCTGAGCCACCAAGGAAGCCCTTTGCAACCCCATGGACTGTAGCCTGCCAGGCTCCACCCTCCATGGGATTCTCCAGGCAAGAATACTGGAGTGGGTTGCCATTTCCTTCTCCAAGGATCTTCCCAAGGAAGCCCTTAGTTATTAATAAGCCAAGATTATTAATGAAAGAAAACCAGATATCTCAAGTCAAGGAATTTGGTGCTTTTCTATTATGGAAAAATGCGAGTCTGGGCTTCCTGAAATCATTCCTCGGATGCACATCTCGGCCGTCTGGGGGCTGTATGCTGTGTTTTCTCATCTTGAGTCTCCTCAAGGTGTGTTGTTGAGGGGGTGGTGGTGACTGTAGTGGCTGACAGCTGGGTGGCAGACATCCTGTTTCTGTCCTGAGTTCCCTCAGTGCCCAGGGTCTGAGAGGTTGTGAAGTGCAGGCTTGATGGTTGCGTCATTCTTTGTTTACTGATATGGCAGGCAACATTTTTTCCTTCAGGGGACAAAAGATAGGACAAAGGAAAATACCGTTTTGATGATAACTTCCCAGAACATTTGGCCTTCATAGCAGCACATCCAAAAATCATCTGATTTATTTAGGCATTCAGTTAACAAACATCCATTGAGCCCTTCTGTGAGCCAGCCACTGTCCTAAGAATCGGACATACAGCCTTGCCCTCGTGGAGCTGACATTCCAGTGAGGGGTGGGAAGAGACAGGCAATAAGCAATGAATGTAAGAAAATAATAAGTTAATTGTACAGTAAAATCCGTGCTATGAGAAAAAGTGGAGCATGATAAGGGGATTGAAAGTGCCAAAGAAGTGGGAGCAGATTGAAATTATAAATAGGGCTTTTGGATGTTGACTTAAAAATATTCACAACCTAACAGTTGTTTGGAAGGACTGATGTTGAAGCTGAAACTCCAATACTCTGGCCACCTGATGTGAAGAACTGACTTACTGGAAAAGACCCTGATGCTGGGAAAGATTGCAGGCAGGAGGAGAAGGGGATGACAGAGGATGAGATGGTTGAATGGCATCACCAACTCAATGCACGTGAGTTTGGGTAAACTCTGGGAGTTGGTGATGGACAGGGAGGCCTGGTGTGCTGCGATTCATGGGGTTGCAAAGAGTCGGACACGACTGAGCGACTGAACTGAACAGTTAAGTGTTATGTTTTATCCAGTGGGAATTTTTAGGACTTAAGCTTGGGAGGCAGCATCTCAAGTAACCCTGAGAGAACTGGTCTAGAGGAAGTGGGGCAGGGAGAGGTTATCTAGAAGTTTGTAACAAAAGGCAGGTAGTATGAATGTCAAAAATATTTTTGTGAATTAAAGAAAACCAGAGTTAAGGACTGTAGCACTTTTCTTTGTATGGGAAGATGCAAGAGTCTGGGCTCACTGAACTCATTCCTTTCATGTGCATCTTAGCTATCAGGGCCAGTATCCTGTGTGTTTCAATTCCTGGGCTCCCTTGGGCTCACCGTAGGGAGTGGTTGCAGTCTGATTGTTGCTGGATCAGAGGTATTCTTCTCCTTCCTGAGTTCCCTTAGGCCTCAGCAGCTCACACTGGAGGGCTGGAGTTGCTGATGACGGTGTCATTCCTGTTTTCTGATATGGCAGGAAATACGCCTTTTCTCATGGAGTAGGATTAATTGAGAAGATAGCAGAGGTGTGAGCTTATTGCTGTGTTAAGAAAGCATTTTCTAGCCAGGGGTTGTAAACTGCACAATAGTTCTGAGACTGGCATGTAACTGGAGCAACTGGGAAGCTAGTAGGGTTGGAAACAGGGGAAGGAGTGAGGAATGAGGAGGGGATGGTAGGAGGTCTGGAAGAGGGGGCACTTGTCACATCACATAGGATCTTGTAGGTCATTATAAAGCCCGACTTTCACACTGGGTGCCATCAGAAGCCAGCCAAGGTATCACATGGTTTGACTTTCATTTGAACAGGATCATTCTACCCCAGAGTAACATGTGAGGAGTCAGGTGGAAGCAAAATGCCAGGTAAGAGGCATTCACAGCTGTGCAGTTGAGAGATGACAGTGGCCCAGGACCAAGGTGGGAGCAGTGAAGCTGGACAGAAGGACTTTGATTCTGGATCCACTTTGAAGATAGACTCAGTAGGAAGTGGTGACTGACTGGACGTGAGTCATGAACTAGAGGAGTCAAAGGCAACTGAAGGTTTTACCAAACCGAAAGAGTAGAGTTGCTCCACTTGAGACAGGAGCTACTATGAAGACATGTTGGTGGTGGGGACAGGGAGTTCACTCTTGTTTTTCAGCCACTGTGCAAACAACGGATAAGGCACAACCACATTTGGTGTGGGAGTGTTTCCTGTGCTCCAGCATGATGTTTCATTATGTTGAGAGGGTGGTGCTTTCACACCACCTTATGCCCCAGCTTTCTTCCCTCCACCACTGCCAGGTAAGTTTCTACTTATCTTTATATCTTAGGTAAATGGCACATTTCAAAGAACATTGTGTTGACACTAAGTGCCTGAGGTCAGTCTCTTGACCCTTGTTATCCATGCCACCCAGGGTGACACTTGGTCACATGCCATTATTTGTGGCTCACCACTTCCTTGAGGTTTGGTAGCCATCTTTCTCAAAAGCTGAGTGCTCACGCCTTATCCGGAGAAGGCAATGGCAACCCACTCTGGTACTCTTGCCTGGAAAATCCCACGGATGGAGGAGCCTGGTAGGCTGCAGTCCATGGGGTCGCTAAGAGTTGAACACTACTGAGCGACTTCACTTTCACTTTTCACTTTCATGCATTGGAGAAGGAAATGGCAACCCACTCCAGTGTTCTTGCCTGGAGAATCCCAGGAATGGGGGAGCCTGGTGGGCTGCCATCTGTGGGGTCGCACTGAGTTGGACACGACTGAAGTGACTTAGCAGCAGCAGCTGCATGCCTTATAGCTTGTATTTGACAGGGTATGTGACACACGAGCTTGGCTCTCAATGGGACTTGATCAGAGCTGATTGATTGAGCTGCTCTGGGACACTGTGGTGAATGACCACCGACATGGTGTGTGGCTGTGTCAGTTGGCAATCACAGATTTGAGATCATGGTGTCAGCACTGGTCTATTTCAGAGACCTGTCATCAGATAAGAAGCCTCGATCCCAGGGAAAATAAGTAACTGGTCAGAGATCTTTTAGGGAATTACAGAGGCAGGACTAGGATCTAGTTGCTCCAGTTTTTAGACTGGTACCCTTTCCCTCACACTCAGAGAGCTGGAACTGGGACAACTGGCATCTTTTAAAAGAGACTCCAAAATGAAACTCGGATTGCCTCAGAGCAGGTACAAAAGAGAGCGTTTTGAAACAGACACTCTCACAATCTGTTGCTGGTAGTAAATCTCCACAGGCTCTTCATAAAAGTTTGCCAGTATCGAATCAGACTTGGAAATGAACAAACCCTTTAACCCAGCAAATCTATATCTAGATATTTGCCCTAAATTAGACTCTGATGGTCAGGAAATGACATGTATGCAAGTCTAGCTATTATAGCAGTGTTTGTAGGAGCAAACTCTGGAAACAATCTATAAAAGCCATTAACATGGAAGAGTCAAGATCAGTAGGTCATCCCTGTAAGGGGTACAGTTCTGAAAAGGAGTTGATCTCATGTAGCCAATTTCTCATGCTAATATGGATGTAAGAGTTGGACTATAAACAAAGCTGAGTGCTGAAGAATTGATGCTTTTGAACGGTGGTGCTGAAGAAGACTCTTGAGAGTCTCTTGGACTGCAAGGAGATACAACCAGTCCATCCTAAAGGAGATCTGTCCTGGGTACTCATTGGAAGGACTGATGCTGAAGCTGAAACTCCAATACTTTGGCCACCTGATGCGAAGAGCTGACTCATTTGAAAAGACCCTGATGCTGGGAAAGATTGGGGGCAGGAGGAGAAGGGGACGACAGAGGATGAGATGGTTGGATGGTATCATTGACTCAATGGACATGAGTTTGAGTAAGCTCCGGGAGTTGGTGATGGACAGGGAGGCCTGGTGTGCTGTGGTCAATGGGGTCATGAAGAGTCATACACGACTGAGTGACTGAACTGAATATGAAATCAGGTCCAAGGGGGAAAGGCACAATAGGGAATGGTGTGTGCACAAGACTGTTAAATTTGCACAAGAGAAAAGTGGACATATCTACATAAATATGTTTGTGCACATTTCTGAACAAAAAAAAACTGACAGCAACTATTTGGGGGAAGAGGAAAACTAGAGAGGGAGGCTTATCGTTTTACTTTATATACATACATTGGCATTTTTTTCAATTTCTATTACCTTTTCAACTAAAAAATTTAATGAAATATATTCCTATAATTGAAGTACTATATATTGCCCAAAAATGATTTGCAGGGAGCCCTTGTTGTCATCCTCTCTTTTAAAACTTTCATTTATTTATTTGGATGTGCTGAGTCTTAGCTGTGGTATGTGAGATCTTTAACTGTAACTTGTGGGATCCACTTCCCTGATCAGGAATCAAACCCAGGTCCCCTGCACTAGCAGTGTGGAGTCCCAGCCACTGGGCCACCAGAGAGGCTCTCCCCTTTTTGGGCAGGTGTCCTGGATGTATAATACCATTGTTCCCTAAAGGAAGGAAATCTGTCAGGAACATACACCTGAGGAAGCGCATCCATTTTGACCCTCCCCGGCATCTTCATCCTTGGTGGTGACTGCCGACCAACTGGGAAATGACTCGGCCACCTAGGTGTCCTTGCGAGGCCAGACTTCAGCAGGGGAATAAGAAAAGGAGCATCAACCCCTGGTCTCTCACAGGCAGGGTCACAAGCTTGGGGAAGTATAATTCACACCCTTTTGCACCAGGAAGGGGAACCTAATACAGCTCCACCAACTCTGATCTAATCAGCTACACTTCTTATCTGCTTCCCCCACCCACCCCCCCATCCTGGCACACACACCCAGGAAGACACATAGGTCTGGCAATGGCTTCCCTCTCCAATTCGAATTTATACCCTCTGAAACTTAGCTTCACTAGTAGAGGGACCGTTGTCCTAACTCCTGTCCTAAACCACCTCCCTTCCTCCAACTGTATCCTAACGGGACTGTTGATAGGATGCCACATAGCCGTGGACTTGTGGTTGGCAGAATGCTGCATCCCCCAAAGATGTCCGTGTTCTGATTCCTAGAATCTGTGCATATGAGAGCTTCGAGGTCCCCCCAGCTGTGCAAGAATTCTCTGAGTGGCAGAACTGGAATGGACACTCGGAGAAGTTTAAGTGAGAGACAAACTGCTCATACATGGCTGAAAGTCACATGAGAAGGGAAGGCAATGCAATTCATGAGGTTCCACCAAGGGGTGTTGGAAGCGGACAGACAAACACGTTAGGAAAATAGCCTGCCTGTGCTCAGCCCCTGACCTGGGGAGATCCCACATGCCTCAGGGCGACGAAGTTTGTGCACCACAGCTGTTGAACCTGTGCCCTAGAGCCTGGGAGCCACCATGCCTGAAGCCCACGTGCCCTAGAGCCCATGGGAAGCCACAGCGATGAGAGGCCTGCACCCTGCAACTAAAGAGTAGCCCCGCTCGAGGCAACTAGAGGAAAGCAGAGCGCAGGACCTTCACACGGCAGTGAAGACCCGGCAGCACTAAAGCGAGAATAGCGGGCTGATAGTCACGGCAGTTTTCATTCCTTTTGGAGCATGATGCCCGTGGCTCCACGCAACGCTGGCAGATGGATTCCTCTGCTTTGAATTCCTTGCTGTTGTTCAGTTGCTCACTCGTGTCCAGCTCTTTGCGACCCAGGGACTGCAGCACGCCAGGCTTCCCTGTCCTTCACTCTCTCCCGGAGTTTGCTCAAACTCACGTCCATTGAGTCGGTGATGCCATCCAACCATCTCATCCTCTGGCATCCCCTTCTCCTCCTGCCTTCAATCTTTCCCGACGTCAGGGTCTTTTCTAAGGAGTCGACTCTTTACATCAGGTGGCCAAAGTATTGGAGTTCAGCTTCCACGTCAGTCCTTCCAATGAATATTCAGGGCTGGTTTCCTTTAGGATGGACTGGTTTGGAATCCTAGCTTATTAGAAATTCCTTTAGGAGTGACTGGTTTGGAATCCTAGCCTATTAGAAATCATTTCTTAGCCTTGACTCTCAAAGTTGACTTTCTAGTGTTCCTAGGAAGACAGTTGTGTTATATACCAAACTTAAAAAAAAAAAACAAACAGCTCTGAAGGGCTTTTCTGTATTGGAAATGTTCCCTGTTACTATCTAACCTGGACCTCCAAGGATCACACCACCTGCCAGAGGAAAGACCCCAGATCTGATGTGAGTGATGTGCCCCACGAAGGAGGAAGCAGTACGGGAGGAATGAGACAAAGGTGTCATAACTAAGTATCCCGCTGCCCCCTGCCCTCAGGGGAAAGCCCCGAGGGTGGAGGAGAGTGAAGGAGAGTAGTAGCATCTTCGTGGGTTTGGAGCTAATCTAAGCAGGGGCTGCCATCACTCAGGCAAATCACGAGACTCTGAGAGAATGCCTTTGTTGAGCCTGGTACCTGCCTCCCAGGGCCCATGGCTGAGGGGCATGTGAGGGCAGTGAGAGCCGTCACCTCTCTTCCTGTGGTCCCCCATTCTGAGGAAGAGGACCACAAGATGCTGAGAGAGCTGGTGGGTGAGAGATGCAGACAGGGATGACGGTGACAGGGCCCCGAGGTCAGGAACAGAGCCGGGACTGGGAACCAGCCAGCAGGAGCCACACACGGCGGCAAAGGCCCAGGCCCAGGACCCCACCCAGCTCCACGCACTGCCTTCTGTCCCCAGGTGCCTTCTCGAGGTTAGGGCGTGAGGAAGCCCCTGAAGAGAGGGAGAGAATAACCTCATGAATAGTCTTATGTTTGAACTTCCTACCCCACAGAGGTTGAGGCAACCCCAAAGAGAATAATTAAAATCCCAGAAGAGAAAGCAGCCTTTAACTGCCTTGCTAACCCCCTCTTCCACCAGCATTAGTGAGAACAGGGATTTCCAAGCACAATACCCTCAGTCCGCAGGAAATACACGTGCTTTGCAGATCTAAGCCGTACAGCACTCATTTCCATTTGTCAGTTCTCAGAGCTCGTCTGGCTCAGACTCTAGGAACTTAGGACACGCGGATCAGTCTTTCTGAAAATACTCCCTTTTCCAGGCTGTGGGGCATCACGCTCTGCGTCTGCCTTACCTTACAGATCGCTTGTTCTGCATCATCTTTGCTGTCTTCATCTCCTCTTTCCAACCTCTCTCTCCTGGAGTGTTCCAAGAATCAGTCCTGGGACCCCTGTTCTTGTCACCTACATGACTGCCTCCCAAAGCCTCCCAAGACCACTCTGTCCTCTGGGTCCAAGTGTCTGCTTGACACATGATGTGGGTGCCTAGCAGGCATTTCAAAGTAAGCATGTCAAGAACCCTTGACTCCTAATTGGCTCCTTGCCACAGGCCCCCAGATCTGTAGATGACGCTCATGATTATCCATTTATTTGGATCGTAACCTAGGACCCTCTTTGACCCTTTGTTCCCCTTTAGTCTTACATCAAATCCATATATAGGGGCCCTGCTGGTTCTACCATCAAACCATCATTTCATACCTCGTCTAACTGGACTTTTGTCCCCCTCCAAGAAATTCTCCTCTTAGCACCCAGAGCATAGTTTAAAACATAAAACCGACCCATTCCTCTCCTGCCCAGTACCCTCCAGTCTTCCTTACAGGCAGGATAAAATACAACCTCTTCTCCATGGCTTGTGAATCCCTCTATAATAACCTGTTTCTCTCTCTGGTCTCATCTCTAATTTCTAATAGCTCTGACTCCTTGCTCTGTTTTGCTGCCCCTGTTCCAGTCCACATGGGCCTGCTTCCATTTCCACACTCCTCAAACTTACTCCCCACTTGGGGTCTTTGCTCCTTGCTTTCCCCTCTGCCAAGAAATCCTGCCCTAGATATTCATATGGCTGATTTAACTCACCTCTTCCTAGAGGCATTCTGGAGCCCTCTCTCTAAAATAACATCCATCCATCATTTTCCATGTTCCCCTTGAAAAGGGAGAATTGGCTTTGAAACCATTGAGTGTCACTCCAGGGGCTCCAAAGAGCTCCAGTACCTCAGTCCTTTCTGTTTCAGCAAAGGTAGAATTCAGCAAAAGGCAACATGATGGATAAGAAATGATTTACTAGAATGGGTGCTTATGAGGCTTATTGCGGGCAGGTGAGAGGGTGCAAGGCCCTTGGAACTTAGTGGGTAACAGCTTTATAATCAAAGAAGAGTGGAGCGCAGAGGACCTCCTGCATCCTTCTTGAGTAGATATTATGCTTCCATCGTCAGCTTCTCCTCCTGGTTGAGCAAGGGAGTTTTCTTGTCCCAGCATGGTCAGGCTGGGTCCACAGATCATCCCGTTTTATGTGGGCAGAGAGCAGGCACTGGGCAGCATTACCTACCGAGCTCTCTGGGCAGGATGCGAGTCTCAGGCCACTGTTGCTTTATTGTCTGGGGGCGCGCCTCATGCTTCTCTCACGTGGTTCTGTTGCTAAGCGAGCCTGCTTGGTTTTGTGGTTAAGCAAACCTGCTTTCCCGAGTAACTTGACCCACAGGGGTCTCCCTTATTGTTTTCTACTTACAATCCCCTTGTGGGATTAACTATTTAATCACCTATTGTATCCCTTTTCTCTGTCCCTATGATCTTGAGAGCTTTCCTCGTGGCTCAGATGGTAAAGAGTCTGCCTGCAGTGTGGGAGACCTGGGTTCAATCCCTGGTCAGGAAGATCCCCTGGAGAAGGAAATGGCAACCTACTCCAGTGTCCTTGCCTGGAAAATCCCATGGACAGTGAAGCCTGGCAGGCTATAGTCCATGGAGTCACAAAGAGTCAGACAGGACTGAGCGACTTCACTTTCTTTTCACTTTATGAGCTTGAGAATGAAGCCAGCACAGGTGACAGAAGACTTGGGAAATGAAGAGAAATACAATAGTGGGATATCTTTCTCTAATCATAGATTCATAATGTATGATATAATCATGGGAGCCCCTCCTTCTACACAAGCCTGGACTTGGAATCTTCACAGTTTCATGAGTCAATGGAATCACTTTGTGCTGAAAACCCAGTTTGGGTTGTTTTTTTCTGTCATTTGTAATCAGGGGTCTTGATCATGGGAACCAAGCCTTTGTATGCCCACGAGCTGTGAGTCTTGACCTGACGTTCATATTCTACTGTCTTCCTCAGCATGACTTTACAAGATAAACCTTTTGCTCTTTTGTGCCTTAAAAGAAGCTCTCACTAAAATCATTGTACAGCAAAGCAACAAATTCTTTATGAATGGAAAAAACTGCTGAGTCATGCTTCAAAGTTGCTGAGTGGCAAAAACAAATTGTGCCAGCACCATCTCGAGCAATATGACTGCTATTCCAGGAGACATCTGTTTGCCCAGGAAGATAAGAAGTTGCAAATGATCTTACTCCTTGGGTCAGGAACTTCCTGAGGTCAAACTGATTCAAGAGAACATCAGACTGCTTGATATTTCAGTAGGTGGTTAACAAATAACAAGACTCCTCTAGTGGGAACCCCTGCCTCGTTATGTCCATTAATCCTACATGATTATGATATGATCCTTGCCCAGTGCTAATCAAGACCATGCAATAAAAGGCCCACCTTAAACCGGACCCCAAACCCATAAATATCTGAATACCCTAACTTTGTTTTCTCTACTCTGAGACTCTATTAAGACTTTATCAGGGTAGAAATTTGGATTGACTGATCAACCAGTTATTTCAGTGGTATTTTCCAAGAAAAAGTACTTTAGAATAAATAAAACAGTCCATGGAATTTCCCAGGCCAGAACACTGGAGTGGGTAGCCTAGCCCTTTTCCAGGGGATCTTCCCAACCCAGGGATTGAACCCAGGTCTCCTGCTTTGCAGGCGGATTCTTTACCAGCTGAGCTGCAAGGGAAGCTCTGAGAATAAGTACTAATAGCTAACTAATTTTAGACCTGGGTTTTGTGAGTATGTGTTTGGGGTGTGAGTGTGCGTGTGCGGGTGTGTGTGTGTGTGTGTGTGTGTGTACCTTGCATGCTGTCAGGGACTTTCTAAAATCTGACACCCAAGTGGAGTCTTTCTTTGTCCACATACATTTCCCCTATTTTTTACCTGCTTTCTCCTGATCAGCTGACCTTATGGATCTCTTTTCTGAGGCCACCTGTGAAAGTGTGTATAAGCCCCTATGCCCTTGTCTTTTAAAGCAAAACGCTGACTCAAGGGTTAATGATTATGGCTCACGTGATGGTGGAGGCTTAGTGGTTCCAAAATTCTCAGGGCAGGCATGCAGCCTGGAGGCCCAAAGAAGAGCTGCAGTTTGAGTCCAAAGGATGGCGTCTTTCTTGGGAGAGGTCAATCTTTTTCTATCAAAAATGTCAACTGATTGGATGAGGCCCACTCACATTGTGAAGAGTAATCTGCTTTACTCAAAGTCTACTGATTTAAATCTTAACCGTGTGTTTAAAACACCTTCCCAGCATATCTAGAGTAATGTGTGAACAACTCCCTGTGTACTAGGACCTAACGAAGTTGACACAAAAGATTAGCCATAGCACAAACCCAAATTTCTGTTTTAAACAACAATAACAACAAATCCAACTTGGTTTATGTCATTTTCCCAAACCCCAAATATTACTATTTTCTACTTTTCTAAAGTTACCAGCTATCAGTTACCATTATCTTTAAACTGATTCAATTTTAAATTTAAATTCATTTTAAAAGGAAGTCTTATTTCCATGCATTAAACTAAAAGCTAATATAACTTTATATATACAGAAAGTAATTATGAAAACAAATATAATGTGAAGAAATTCAAGTTCTTAAAGTCTAGCTAGATGGAATTCCCTGGCAGTCAAGTGCTTAGGACTTGGTGCGTTCATTGCCAGGACCCAGGTTTTATCCCTGGTCAGGGAACTAGGATCCTGAAAGCCACACAAGAACAACAACAACTAAAAAAAAAGGTGTCTAGCTAGAAACCACTGTCTCATGTGAGTGAGCCCTGTTTTCTCTCAGATAAAAGAAAATAAAAGAAAGAAGATGGGCTGTACGGGGGAAAAAAGAAGATACAATAGCAGCAAACTGAAATCATTCTTTTTGCTGTAATTGGACTGAGAATAAAATCTAAAGGGAATACTTTTTCTTATCACAAGATGTGCTACTATGCTCTTTCTGGGAATGGTCTAAAATCATTACACATACAACCAAAAAGTGTCTCTTATGGATTCATATCTTACTCCTTGGGAGACATGGACCCCTGAGGGAGGTGTGAAGAGAGAGAATACAGTGCCCAAAATTAAAAAAAAAAAAAAAGGAGAGAGAGAGAGACTGGAAGTATGTGTTTGACGGGGACCTAGGGGAGGAAATGCTACAGTCTCTGTAAGGAAATCTTTCTATTTTCTCCTATAAACCCTTCAGTAAAATCTACATCTGATGCTAATGCAATAATTCTTAACCAATGTAAAAAAGTATTGGGTTGTACATCAAAGTTGCTGCAGGGCAAAAACAAAATGTACGATCAGAGACAGTAAATGTATGGGTTATAAATCTATTTAACTCAAATGATTATTGAGCACCTATCAAATGCAGGCACTGATGCACACCTTGGGAGTACAGAAATGAAGACATGGTCCCTCCCTGTGTGGAGCTTGTACGAGTGGCAGGGACGTGGTGGGAGTGAGTTGTCTCCCACAGGATAGAAGCATTTTTGTAGGATTTTTTTCCATTTTACTTTTGAGAGTAAGAAAATAATTTTAAAATAATATTGTGTTCTTAAGACAATGAATGAGATCCACTGGCTGGTGATTTTATCTCAACCAGTGGGTTCAAGGTTTCCTCTTTTATCTCACTGCTTCCGAAGAGTGTGCTTAAGTCTGGCTCATCTGTCAATGCTCTGTCCACCGATACTTTTCAAGTCTGGAGCCAATCAATGTTCTACTGTTCACTAAGAATCACAGAGCTATGGCATTGAAAGACGAGGCAGATGACGCATTGGTGGCCTACTGTTCCCTGGACGATTCTTGGATTGTAAGAGCTTCCCTATACATGAAATCTGGAAATATACACTAAGTGATCGAACCTGTATTGACCATGTTTGAACCTGAAGACAGCTGAAAGGAATCAAATCTCCCCACCCACCAGACCTTCAGGGCAGGTTTGAAACAACTTCTCACTAAACCCAGTAGTGACTCATCTGCTTTAACCACTTTCCCTGTGGCTTCCTGAGTAAACCTCTGTGATTAAAGGAACTCACTTTTGCATAAGCCTGAAGCATCTTTTCAACACTGGAATTGAATTGAATGAAGAATGTGTCACCTTGCTCTCCAGAACCAATGCTTTGCTTAAGAGAATTGAAGAAAAAATAATAATAATTTTTATTATTATTAGAAGCTCCTCTTGTGATAAAACCATTATCAAATCTCTAAGTTTGTTCCCCTTTCTAAATCTCTCTTAATGATGCTCTTGTTTGTTCATTCATTCATTCAATAAACACTTGCTGCTCATACACTACGACAACCATGTACATTGCCTTTACTCATGAAGAACTGATGGATGTTAATAAGCATATGGACCATTTTGGCACCGTATAAGCAGTTAAGTTATAAAAGTCAAAAGAGGCTTCCTGGAAGAGGTAAAGTTTGGGTTGAATCCTGAGGGCTGAGAAGCAATTAGTCAGGCAGTGATGTCAGAGAATGGGGTTCTAGGCAGAGAGAACAACACATGGAAAGATCAAATCTGGGAAAAAGCACGAAAGAGAAAAAACCTAGAGAAAAAAAGCATGAAGAAATGCTCAGTGTGACTTGAGTGAAAGCACTTAGGATTTATAGTGGGGGAAAAAAAGGTTATAGAGTTTTAGCTCTACCCTGAAAGCAGTCAAGAGTTATTTAAAGAATTTATAACAAATGAGCTCCTTAAGTAGTATATAGATTATATAGAGGTACCCCTGACAGTAATAGCCATAGCACACGAATTTAAAGGAAGACAAAACAGATATAAGACCACACTGCATTATCTCTTCACATCCACCAGAATAGCTAAAATGGAAGCAATAGACAATGCCAAGTGTTGGCAAGGACATGGAGCAACCAGAACTCACATACTGGGAGAGTGTCTGTTGTGACAGTCACTTTGCAAAACTTTGTTGGTAGGAACTACTAATGTTGAACACGTGCCTAACCTATGACTCGGCCATCCACCTTAAATATATACCTGGTGAAGCATATACATAAGTCCACTAAGAGACATGTGTGAGAAGGTAGCAGCATTATTCCTAACAACCCCAAACTGGAAACTACCCAAATACTACTCATCAAGAGTAGCATACACAAAGAAATCATGGTCTATTTGCACAATGAGATACTATACACTAATTAAAAAGAAAACAATTTACAACATGAAACAACACAGATGACCTTCACAAAGTTGAGATGACAAAGCCAAACACACACAAAAAAAGACTCTACAATGCAGGAAAGCATGTTGCCAGCCAAAATCTTGGCGTTCTCTGCACACTGAAACCAAATGAAAAACATGTAGACAGAATTGGGAGGAAATAGAAAGGAGACATTTATTCTCAGCCAGTGGAGAGGGGAACACTGTAGGCTCATGAAAGAACTGTGCCCCCCTACCCCCTCCATGAGGAGTCTCAGTTCAGTTCAGTTGCTCAGTCATGTCCAACTCTTTACAACCCCATGAACTGCAGCATGCCAGGTCTCCCTGTCCATCACCAACTCCCAGAGTTCACGCAAAGTGACATCCATTGAGTCATTGATGCCATCCAGCCATCTCATCCTCGGTCGTCCCCTTCTCCTCCTGCCCCCAATCCCTCCCAGCATCAGAGTCTTTTCCAGTGAGTCAACTCTTCCATGAGGTGGCCAAAGGACTGGAGTTTCAGCTTCAGCATCATTCCTTCCAAAGAAATCCCAGGGTTGATCTCCTTTAGGATGGACTGGTTGGATCTCCTTGCAGTCCAAGGGACTCTCAGGAGTCTTCTCCAAAACCACAGTTCAAAAGCATCAATTCTTCAGCGCTCAGCCTTCTTCACAGTCCAACTCTCACATCCATACATGACCACTGGAAAAACCATAGCCTTGACTAGATGGACCTTTGTTGGCAAAGTAATGTCTCTGCTTTTGAATATGCTACCTAGGTTGGTCATAACTTTCCTTCCAAGGAGTAAGCATCTTTTAATTTCATGGCTGCAATCACCATCTGCAGTGATTTTGGAGCCCCCCAAAATAAAGTCTGACACTGTTTCCACTGTTTCCCCACCTATTTGCCATGAAGTGATGGGAGGGGCTTATATAAGGCAAGGGCTCCGAGTCAGGAGTCAGTGATGAGGAACAAAGGTGACAGGATCTTGATTTCTTCCACTTTCATTGTTTCAAAGACAGTCATAAACTTTCAGCAGTAATCCAGTAATTGAGTCTGGCAGTTAGGTGGCTCTGAGGCTTTCTTTCTGATATGTGACTATAAGGGGAAAGCTGTTGTACGGGTAAACACCAGGGAGGCGATGTATGTAGTATAGAGTCAAAGGAGAAAATGTAAATTGTAGCTCCTATAGTGTTAGGGGGCAGAAAAGCAAACTTAGTTACAGACATGCAGAATTAGGAGCAGTTAAAGTAAAAAAACCTAGATAGTATACTCAAAAGCAGAGACATTACTTTGCCGACTAAGGTCCGTCTAGTCAAGGCTATGGTTTTTCCTGTGGTCATCTATGGATGTGAGAGTTGGACTGTGAAGAAGGCTGAGCGCCAAAGAAGTGATGCTTTTGAACTGTGGTGATGGAGAAGACTCTTGAGAGTCCCTTGGACAGCAAGGAGATACAACCAGTCCATTCTGAAGGAGATCAGCCCTGGGATTTCTTTGGAAGGAATGATGCTAAAGCTGAAACTCCAGTACTTTGGACACCTCATGAGAAGAGTTGACTCATTGGAAAAGACTCTGATGCTGGGAGGGATTGGGGGCAGGAGAAGAAGGGGACGACNGGAGGGACTGGGGGCAGGAGGAGAAGGGGACAACAGAGGATGAGATGGCTGAATGGCGTCATGGACTGTATGGACATGAGTCTGAGTGACCTCTGGGACTTGGTGATGGACAGGGAGGCCTGGCGTGCTGTGATTCATGGGGTCGCAAAGAGTCAGACATGACTGAGCGACTGAACTGAACTGAAAGTAAAAAAATAAACACAAAAAAACCAAGGAATGTTCAGGCCTGGTCACTGTTCTCTTTGTTTTCTTTGTTCTTAGAAAAGGCAAAAAGAAAAACTCCTTCCTCTTTTTTTTCCTTTTCATTGCTACAGGCAGGATATAGTTATCCTTAGGGGGTAATTCACTGGGGTGCTCATTGCAAGGACTGGTGCTGAAGCTGCAGCTCCAATACTTTGGCCACCTGATGCAAAGAGCTGACTCATTTGAAAAGACCCTGATGCTGGAAAGGATTGAAGGCAGGAGGAGAAGAGGACGACAGAGGATGAGATGGTTGAACGGCATCACTGACTCAATGGACATGAGTTTGGGTAAACTCTGGGAGTTGGTGATGGACAGGGAGGCCTGGTGTGCTGCAGTGCATGGGGTCACGAAGAGTTGGACACAACTGAGTGACTGAACTGAACTGAAAGCTGTGTGAAGGAAGCTTCCAGGGTGGTAAAAAGAGTTGTTTTTTAACCAAGGATGCTCATTTTGTGAAAAACTCCTCAAAGTGAATATTTATGATTAACTGCTTTTCTGTATGTATGTTATACTGTAATAAAAAGCCACTCTCCTCCAAAACGGAAGCATGAACACACACACACGCGGTACCTGCAAACCAGGAAGAAGAAAAGAATATTAAAACTACCAACACATGTCTCTGGGACTCGAGTCTAGAGAGAAACTAGAACAGATTTTTCTGCAGGTACTTGAGCTTGGTGCAAAGGTAAGAGAGGGAGACCAGCTGACATGTGGCTTCAAAGTCCTGCACAGTATTCTTACCATTTGTAATTAGTCAAGAGCATTCTAAAAATTGAGCATAAAAATCTAAATGCCTTCCCTCTTTGCTTCTCAAAAACGCCTTGAAGATCTAGCAACACCATAGGGTACAACCCAACAACTGACTGCAGTGAAGTACCGCTGCTCCCCCGGTCATGACCCCACTAGCGCTTCACGTGCTCACATCCCCCTCCTCACACGACTGTGTCAAATGCCAAGGAAAGTGAACACAGGTGAAGGGCCAGGGGATTTAACAACATGCGTGCATGCTAAGTTACTTCAGTTGTGTCCGACTCTTTGAGACCCCATAGACTGTAGCCCGCCAGGCTCCTCTGTCCAGGGGATTCTCCAGGCAGGAATATTGGAGTGGGTTGCTGTGCCCTCCAGGGGATCATCCTGACCCAGGCATCAAGCCCGAGTCTCTTACACTTGCCGCAGTGGCAGGCGGGATCTTTAGCACTGGCACCCCCTGGGCACACGGCCAGAGCTGTCTTGGTAGAGACACTCAGTTGTGTCTGACTCTTTGCAGCTCCATGGACTGTAGTCTGCCAGCTCCTCCTGTTCACTGCCCAGACAAGAATACCAAAGCTGCTTGCCATTTCCTCCTCCAGGGGATCTTCCTGGACCAGGGATCAAACTCAGGTTTCCAAGGTCTCTTCCATCAGACTTGGATTCTACCACTGAGCCACCTGGGAAGCCCAAGCTGTAAACCTGGGGCCTCCTGGTGACTCAGTGGTGAAAAATCCACCTGCCAGGGGATGTGGATTTAATCCCTGGTCCAAGAAGATCCCACATGCCATGGGGCAACTAAGCACATATGCCACAACCACTAAGCCCTCTCTTGGTGGAGTGTTGACCAGAAAGCAGGTGGGGTAAGGTCAAAGAACGGGAAGAAAGGAATAATAATCAATCAATATAATCAATCTTTCCATGGGACTTTGCTTCAAGGGGAGTTGAGAAATGAAATCACCAATGCAGACAGAAAAAAAAAACCAAAACAGCTTTTTTTCTTTTTTACATTTATATGCCTGTTTTTGTTAAGTGGTGAAATTGACTGTATGTTTGTGTGCTGATGAGAATAATGTAACAAAGATCCAAAAAATTGAGGCTGTAGAAAACAGAAGGTGCCGGGGTCCAGCCCCGGTGGATCCAGGGAATTCGAAGGTGGGGATGGCGTCGACGTCTCTGGAAAAATACATATTTAATCACAGATATATAGAGAGATTAGAAACTGATAGTGTAGTAGGAAAATTAGTTGAGATAAAGAGGCTGAATAACTTGGTTTACATGGAATAGCATCCATGCTCCAGACGGGAATTCAGCCAGAAAAACGGGAGCAAGAAAGAAACGACATGGGGGAATCAGTCTTTCCGGAAACTGATCCGATTTCTTTATTTTTTGGGTTTGTTTATATATCTTTTTTTACATATAGGGATGAATACAGAGTCACATGGGGGTCAGCAGTCCTGACCTTCATCGAAATCAGGTGCTTCACATAAATGTAAAAAAAAAGGTCTTAGGGAATTTACATCATCTTCTGGCCATGAGACCTGCTGACATTTTATGATCCCTTCTTTCTGATAACCAAAGAACTTATTTCTTCCAAGGGTTTTTTCTTAAACCGGGCACCACCCTCCAAACAAAGTTACATTCCTATAGGGTGAGGGTGTAGTGAGTTACAATCAAGAAAGGAATTTATTTAACCCAAGGTTAACATGATTAATCTTAAAGGTTAATACTTATTTCTACTTATTTNAGAGTTGTAGGTGAGAGCATAAAACAGACTCTGGTTTTGGGGTAGACGCTCGGGAACAGAGGGTTTCCTGAGGCTCGATCACGCCTTTGCCTTTGCGTATGCCGAGCCTCCTTCCTCATGACCTTTGCCATGGGCGGAGTTCCTCACGCTGGCTCCCGGCAAGAGGGGAAGAGGCAAGCAGAGTCGAGAAGCTGGTCACAAAGTGACTGGCTTCTGATATCACCTGTGGCGTTAGCCCAGATGTTGAGTGTGCAATACAGATGCTGGTAGATGGAAAACCACTCTGGGTCTCAGCTTCCTCATCTGTACTTAACAGGGGCTTACAATGCTCATCTCACACAGACTCTCAGATGGTAAAGAGTCTGCCTGCAATGCAGGAGACCTGGGTTTGGACCCTGGGTCGGGAAGATCCCCTGGAGGCAGATATGGCAACCCACTCCAGTATTCTTGCCTGAAAAATCCTATGGACAGAGGAGAATGGTGGGCTACAGTCCTTAGGGTTGCAAAGAGTCGGAAACGACTGAGTAACTTCACTTTCTCTTTCACTTTACAATGCTCATCTCACACAGACTTTGTAGAGGCTGAATGAGTAAATATAGGTGAGCCTCTGGTTCCCAGCTGTACTCAAAAAATGACAGCTGGGATGGTGGTCCAGTGGCTGACTCTGTGCTCCCAATGCAGGGGGCAGGGGTTCGATCCCTGGTGGAGGAAGTTAATCCCGCATTCCACAGCTAAAGATCCTGCATGCAGCCGTGAAGGCTGAAGACTCCATGTGCTACAACTAAAACCTGGTGCAGCCAAATAAATTAAAAATAGATTTTTTAAAACGACAACTCCTTGTCTCATTGTTCTTAAGACACAGTTTCCAGCTTTGGAAATCTCTTTATTAAGAAGATGTACATCTGGGACTTCCCTGGTGGCCCAGTGGTTAAGAATCCACCTTCCAATGCAGGGAAAACGGGTTCAATCCCTAGTCAGAGAACTAAGGTTCCACCTGCTGTGGGGCAACTAAGCCCACGCATCTCAACTACTGAGCTCGCATGCTCTGGAGCTGGCAAGTAAAATAAATTAATTAGGTAAATAAGGTTGTACATTGATTAGATAAATTCAAGAAGCTAGTGAGGTTAGGTTTATCCAGAAATAATATATCAGATTTTTTTTAGACATTTCACTCCACAAAACATCTCGGGATTCTGCGTGAAATACCTCTGATGACAATATTAAATCAAAGGCAATAACAAAATCTGTCAGAGCAGCATATTTCCAAATCTTTAGAATCCCGCCTGACAGGCAAATTCTAAACATAAAGACTAATTTAAATATTTTGCAGCTTTTATAACAAACTTAAGGTACAGGAACTGCTTTGGGCTGCGAGTCTGAATCTGTGAGAATTCACCTCCTCCCTTACTTAATTTCAAAGGGCAGATCAGCCAAATGGATGAACCAAGAGTCTAAAGTCAGCCAAGTGGCAATGTTTAGCTCTGCTGAAATGGAAGTAAAGGGCAGTTCCCTAGAAACAGGGAACCCTGGGTTCTAGCACTGAGGTTAACCTCTGCTGTCGGGCATGGCCAGTGGCTACATGCTGAGTTGCTTCAGTCATCTCTGACTTTTTGTGACCCCACAGACCGTAGCCAACCAGGCTCTGACCAGCAGAAAGACCTTCAATCTTCTGAGACTCTGTCTTAATCCATGAAGCAAAGGGCTTAGACCCGATGGCTTCACTTCACCTTCCAGGGTCTATGACTCTGAGACTTTGGGTGAGAAGTAAAAAGACACTGGGGCCACCGCTAACCCACTAATGGAACTTGAACAGACTGTTCAGCTTCTCTGAGTCTCAGCTGCATCATCTTTCCCCTGAGTTGTGAGACCCAAATCCTGTTTGCTTGAGAAAGTGATGTGAGAATCCGATCCTGTTAGAAAGTCACTGTTGAGGGTACTCTGCTATGCCAAATGAAGAGGCTAAGGCAGTGATCTCCACCAGGAGGGGGCAGGATATGTCAGGATTGACCTGGGGAGTGTATTCAAAATATTCACATCCCTCCTACCCCTCAGGAAATAAGCCAGTGTGGTAGATGGGTTTCGTCTCTTTTTTAAATACTTAGATTGATGATTCTTGTTTAGAGCCTAGTCTTGAGAAGAATGGTAAGAAAGCAAGAGGAGCTCATTAGAAACTTTGTGGTTGATTAACAGTGTCTGTGGGCTTCCCTTGGGGTTCACCATGGTAAAGAATCTACCTGCAATGCAGAAGACATGGGTTTGATCCCTGGGTTGAAAAGATGCCCTGGAGAAGACAATGACAACCCACTCTAGTATTCTTGCTTGGAGAATTCCATGGACAGAGGAGACTGGTGGGCTACAGTCCTTGGGGCCACAAAGAGTTGAACATGACTGAGTGGCTAATAATTAACACATGTGCTAAGTCACTTCAGTCAAGCTCAGATCAGAAGGCTCATGGCATCAGTGCATAATGGGTACTTCTTATCTGCAAAGCTAATTTTATTGCTAACTTTATTGGGGCTTCCTCATAGCTCAGTTGGTAAAGAATCAGCCTGCAATGCAGGAGACCCCAGTTGGATCTTGAGGTTGGGAAGATACCCTGGAGAAGGGAACGGCTACCCACTCGAGTATTCTGGCCTGGAGAATTCCATGGACTGTATAGGCCAGGGGGTCTCAAAGAGTCAGACACGACTGAGTGACTTTCACTTTCACCTTCTTTCACTCTCAAGAGTATAATAAACAACAGGTTACACTGGACTGAGGAGATGCCCACTGTTCCCCACCTTTCTTTGTCTGCTACCTGGACACTTATCACCCAAAATGTGTGGCTTCCTGTCAGTCTAGAAATTCCTGGTTTTCTTTGTCTGTCTATGGACTCTCCCAATCCCCACCATTTGCAAGATGTGTGATTTCCTGCCACCTGGCCCCTGCCTCATTTCTCTGCCCATGCCTAGCTACCTGCCTGCTATAACAATTTGACAAATAGAATGCAGCCAATGTGATGTTCTGGGACTTGTGGGCCTACACCCTAGGGAGCCACATGGATTCTTCTTTTACTCAGAGGGGAACCCAACCAACCATAGCAAGAAATCTAGGTTATAGGTTCCAGACATGTGAGTGATTTCAGCCCACACTATAGGAAGAGAGAAGCCCACTCATGCTGGTTTGCCCCTAGCCGTTCCCGCTACTCCCGCCAACGCTCTGGCCATGTGAGTGAGGCCGTCTTGAACCCTGAGGTCCCAGGGGAGCCATACTGAGACCCCATGGGGGCAGACACAAGCTGTTCCAGCTGAAAGCTGCTCAGAACTGGGACAAGAAAATGGTAATTGTGCAAGCCACTAAGTTTTGAGAAAGTCAAGGCTCAGGTGAGTTAATTACCTTACCCCAAGTCACAGAAGTGTGAAAGTGTTAGTCGCCAGGCTCCTCCATCCATGGGATTTCTCAGGCAAGAATACTGGAGTGGGTTATCATTCTCATCTCCAGGGGATCTTCCCGACCCAGGGCTACAGTCCATGGGGTTGCAAGGAGTTGGACACGACTGAACGATTAACACTTTCCCTTTCGCTTAAGTCACAAAGAGAGGGGCTAGCACAGCTGAGAGGGGAACGCAAGACGAGGCTCCTCAAAACTGACAAGGTTTCCAAAGTGTGTGTGTGTGTGTGTGTGTGTGTGTGTGTGTGTGTGTGTGTGAGTGAGTGTTGAAATTCCAGAGATACAACATGGAGAATCTTGTGTGGTAGAATTTTGTTGTTGTTCAGTTGCTGAGTCGTGTCCGACTCTTTGCAACCCCATGGACTGCAGCACGCCAGGCTTCCCTGTCCTTCATTATCTCCCTGTTCAGACTCAAGTCCACTGAGTTGGTGACGCCATCCAACCATCTCATCCTCTGTTGCCCCCTTCTCCTCCTGCCTTCAATCTTTCCCAGCATCAGGGTCGTTTCTAATGACTTGGTCCTTTGCATCAGGTGGCCAAAGTATTGGAGCTTCAGCTTCAGCATCAGTCCTTCCAGTGAATAGACAAGACTGATTTCCTTTAGGATTGACTGGTTTGATCTCCTTGCTGTCCACGGGACTCACAAGAGTCTTCTCCAACATCACAGTTTGAAGGCATCAGTTCTTCTGCGCTCAGCCTTTTTTATTGCCCAGCTCTCACATCCGTGCATGACTACTGGAAAAACCATAGCTTTGACTATATGAACATTTGTCAGCAAAGTAATGTCTCTGCTTTTTAATATGCTGTCTAGGTTGGTCATTGCTTTTCTTCCAAGAAGCAAGCGTATCTAAATTTCATGGCCGTTGTCACCATTCCACAGTGATTTTGGAGCCCAAGAAAATAAAGTTTATGACTGTTTCCTTTGTGACCCCATCTATTTACCATGAAGTGATGGGGCCACATGCCATAATCATGGTTTTTTGAATGTTGAGTTTCAAGCCAGCTTTTTTACTCTCCTCCTTATCCTCTATCAAGAGGCTCTTTAATTCCTCTTCACTTTCTGCCATAAGGGGAGTGTCATCTGCATATCTGAGGTTATTGATATTTTTCCCTGCGGTCTTGATTCTAGCTTGTGTTTCATCCAACCTGGCATTTTGCATAAGATACTCTGTATATAAGTTAAATAAGCAGGTGACAATACACAGCCTTGACGTATTCCTTTCCCAGTTTCGAACCAGTCCATTATTCCGTGTCTAGGTCTAACCGTTGCTTCTTGAACTGCATACAGGTTTCTCAGGAGGCAGGCAAGGTGGTCTGGTATTCTCATCTTTTGAAGAATTTTCTGCAGTTTGTTGTGATTCACACAATCAAAAGCTTTAGCATAGTCAATGAAGCAGATGTTCTGAAATTCTCTAGCTTTTCCTATAATTCAACAGATGTTGACAATTTGACCTCTGGTTCCTCTGCCCTTTCTAAATCCAGCTTTGTAAATCTGGAAGTTCTCAGTTCACATACTGTTGAAGCCTAACTTGAAGGATTTTGAGCATTATTTTGCTAGCATGTGAAATGAGTGCAATTGTGTGGTAGTTTGAGCATTCTTTGGCATTGTCTTTCTTTGGGATTGGAATGAAAACTGACCTTTTCCAGTCCTGTGGCTGCTGCTGAGTCTTCCAAATTTGCTGGCATACTAAGTGCAGCATTTTCACATCATCTTTTAGGATTCGAAATAGCTCAGCTAGGATTCCATCAAAACCTGGCCCACTGGAGAAGGGAATGACAAACCACTTCAGCATTCTTGCCTAGAACCCCATGAACAGCATGAGAAAGCAAAAAGATTACTGGGTTAAAGGTGGAGATTTTCTTATGGGCCAGGGAGTTCATGGGAGAGCAGGGATAAAGAGTTGAAAACCTTCCTGTTTGAGGCTCAGTGATAACAGAACATATTTGTTGGTTGCAATGATGTTGGCTGAGGTTAGGCTTCCAGTGGAGAATTCAGAATGAGGAAGTGGAATGTCGGGTTCCAAGCCAAGGTCCCATGATGGAGATGCCCACTATGTCAGGCATGTGCCTAAGACTGGAACTCCACCTTAACCAACATGCTTGGACCAAGATCATGCTGCTGAGGACTTTTTAAATTTAAACAACAGTGTTTCCACCCTGGGGGCCTGAGCCTGGGCCCTGTTGTCCAAGTATGACAAAGAGTTGGATCCTTTGAGGAGTTACTGCCTCCCTGAGAAGACCACTGGGATTCTCGGATGATTGATGGGGAGAAGATTGGTTCCATCAAAGTTCCTCTTCCTTCTCTTAATAGACTGCACTGGGCCTGATAACCATAAGGCTTCCCAGGTGGCACCAATGGTAAAGAACCCACAGCAATGCAGGAGACATAAGAGATGTGGGTTCGATTCCTGGGTCAGAAAGATCCCCTGGAGGAGGAAACGGCAACCCACGCCAGGATTCTTGCCCGGGAAATCCCACAGACAGAGGAGCCTGCTACAGTTCATGTGATTGCAAAGAATCAGACATGACTGAGCAACTAACACTTTCACTTTCGCTTTCTACTCACCCTCAGATTTATTCTTTACTCTGACTTCCCTGGTGGCTCAGAGGTTAAAGCATCTGCTACCAATGCAGGAGACCGGGGTTCAATCCCTGGGTCGGGGAGATCCCCTGGAGAAGGAAATGGTAACCCACTCCAGTGTTCTTGCCTGGAGAATCCCATGGACGGAGAAGCCTGGCAGGCTACAGTCCACGGGGTTGCAAAGAGTCGGACATGACTGAGTGACTTCACTTCACTGCCCTGCTCTTCTCTGTATGCAGGGCAGCTGACCCCCGAGGGCTCCCGTGTCTTCTGGCTTCTTGACAAATTCAGTAGCTGCAGGAGTTGATGGAGACAGGAAGGTGAGGAAAAGGGCAAGATGAGGGCTATCCTCCCACCCTTTCTGCTTAGGTAGCCCTTCCTTCGGCAGGTTGGTCATCTCTGGGACTCCCTACTTCTGCCCAAGATGCCTGCCTGGTCCCATCTCCAGCCAGGTGACCTGGCCCCTAGGATGTAGTGACAGGTTTTCCTCCCTTTGATTTTCCAGCCTTACAGTAGTGAAGGCTTCCAGCTGTTATTCTTCTCCAGTCCCAGCTTTGCTTCCTGGCTTCCTTCATTACTGGTGCAATAAATCCCTCTATTAAATGTATTCTCTTGTAAACAATTAGAGGGCTTTCCAGATTGCACTAGTGGTAAAGAACCCGCCTACCGATGCAGGAGATGTAAGAGATGTGGGCTCGATCCCTGGGTGGGGAAGATCCCCTGGAGGAGGGCATGGCAACCTGGTGGGCGGGTATATGCATTGTACTGGTAGAAGACGAGCACTTTGATCTCACAGCTTGCCTTGAATGAGAGCGACAAGACAGGCCTCTCAACCTGGAGCAGGTCTATCCGTTCCAGGATGGCTTGACCATTGCTATAGTTTTGCCAAAACATGAAGCCCTCTTTGTCATGTCTCATGCAGCTGAGGTCCCTTTAAACTCAACAATTTTCCCTCAGTTCAGTTCAGCTCAGTTCAGTCGCTCAGTCCAACTCTTTGTGACCCCATGAACTGCAGCACGCCAGGCCTCCTTGTCCATCACCAACTCCCGGAGTTCACTCAAACCCATGTCCATTGAGTTGGTGATGCCATCCAATCATCTCATCCTGTGTCGTCCCCTTCTCCTCTTGCCTTTAATCTCTCCCAGCATCAGAGTCTTTTCAAATGAGTCAGCTCTTCGCATCAGGTGGCCAAAGTATTGGAGTTTCAGCTTCAACATCAGTACCTCCAATGAACACCCAGGACTGATCTCCTTTAGAATGGACTGGTTGGATCTCCTTGCAGTCCAAGGGACTCTCAAGAGTCTTCTCCAACACCACAGTTCAAAAGCATCAATTCTTGGGCACTCAGCTTTCTGCACAGTCCAACCCTCACATCCATACATGACCACAGAAAAAACCATAGCCTTGACTAGATGGACCTCTGTTGACGAAATAATGGCTCTGCTGTCTAGGTTGGTCATAACTTTCCTTCCCAGGAGCAAGCGTCTTTTAATCTCATAGCTGCAATCACCATCCGCAGTGATTTTGGAGCCCAAGAAAATCAGAATCAGCCATTTATATAAGAATTTTTTTTATTGCTTCACAATGTTGCGTTAGTTTCTGTTGTACAGCAAAGTGTGTCAGCCATACGTATCCGGAAGTGCTGTGTATGTCCTGCCCTAAAATTCACTGTGACGTGCTTAGTTACTCAGTTGTGTCTGATTCTTTGTGACCCCATGGACTGTAGCCCCCCAGGCCTCTCTGTCCATGGGGATTCTCCAGGCAAGAATACTGGAGTGGGTTGCCACGCCCTCCTCCAGGGAATCTTCCCAACCCAGGGATGAACTCAGGTCTCCCACATTGCAAGCGGATTCCTTACTGACTGGGCCATCAGGGAAGAATCCACCCAGAATACTGCAGTGGGCAGCCTATCCCTTCTCCAGGGGATCTTCCTGACCCAGCAATCAAACCAGGGTCCCCTGCACTGCAGGCAGATTCTCTACCAGCTGCGCTACCAGGAAAACCCACATATACATATATCCCCTCTTTTCTGGATTTCCTTCTGGTTTAGGTCACCACAGAGCACTGAACAGAGTTCCCTGTGCTGTACAGAAGCTTCTCAGTCGTCAACAACTTTATACCTAGTCGTGTGTATTTATCATTCTAAATCTCTCCATTCATCCCACCACCCCCTTCCCCTCCTTGGTGTCCTTACATTTTTCTCTATGTCTTTATCTCCATTTCTGCTCTGCAAATAGACTCATCAGTACTATTTTTCTAGATTCCACATACATGTGTTAATGCACGATACTTGTTTTTCTCTTCCTGACTTACTGCACTCTGTATGGCAGTCTCTAGGTCCATCCACGTTTCTGCAAATAGCAAAGTCTCTTTCCTTTTATGGCTGAGTAACATTCTGTTGTATATATGTGCCACGTCTTCTCTCTCCAGTCCTCTGCTGATGGACATTTAGGTTACTTCCATGTCCTGGCTATTGTAAATAGTGCTGCAATGAATGTTTCAAATTATGTTTTTCTCAGGGTATATGCCCAGGAGTAGGATTGATGGGTCATATGATAGTTCTGTTTTTAGTTTTTTTAAGGAATCTCCACACTGTTCTCCATAGTGGCTGTACCAATTTACATTCCCATCCACAGTGTAAGAGGGTTCCCTTTTCCCCACACCCTCTCCAGCATTTACTGTTTGCAGATTTTTTGTTGATAGTCATTTTGACCGGTGTGAAATGAAAGTTCCATCTCATTTTTTTTGTTTGAGCCCAATATGGTCACCTTCCTTCAGCAAAGCAGGAGCGAAACAACTTAAAAAAATCAGCCTCACAAAGGATCTTCAAAAGAATGAGCCAGTAGCATCTGAGCTATAGTCACAACTTGTTACCGTTTGGTTGCTAAGTTGTGTCTGACTCTTTTGCCATCCCGCAGACTGTAGCCCTCGAGGCTCCTCTGTCCATGGGATTTCCCAGGCAAGAATACTGGCGTGCATTGCCATTTCCTTCTCTATCGGATCTTCCCAACCTAGCGATCGAACCTGTGTCTCCTGCTTGGCAGGCGGATTCTTTACCACTAGGCCACCTGGGAAGCCCATATAGTCACAAATAGAAGACAGTTTGAAGGGGGCGGGGGGTGAGTACTCACCTATTCACATGCCACTTCCGGTATACACTGACAGAATGCAGATGGTATGAATACATAGAACACCCCAATAAATAGAAGCTAAGATGGCCCTGCCATCCCTGGCAGGTGTGGCATAGCCCAGCGGGTGGTCAGATGCCCTGCAAACCCTAGACCCTCATTAATCACCTCCCCAGCGTCTGGCAGTGCTGGGAGCTGATGGTTCTCAGTCGAGTCCGCTCCAGGATTGTTTCTGATGAAGTGACCGGTGTACCCGCCTCTAATGACTGTTCAGCATTCATTGTTCCAGCCCTTCCCTCCAGGAGGGACTCCCAGGAGGACCATCCCAGCTCCCATTGGGAGCAGCCGGACCTTTTCTAAGGCCGCATGGCAGATTCATCTCTCCTTCTGGTCAAAACTGCTTCTTTTGTTTCCCCTCCCAAAGTGTTGTTCCCAAGAGCACCGCTAATAAACTTTCTGCTCTCACATCCTCTTCTTCTGAGTCTGTTTCCCAAGGATAACCTGATCAACTTGTTTGAAGTCATGAAAGTATTTCTGAGTTTTCTGTTTTGAAGCAGAAAACTCATTTTTTATCATTTGGAAGTATGTGTTATAATAAGTATGGGCTTATAATTTGGAAGTGTGTGTTAACAAACAGATTACAGAACAGTTCCCATGATATGACTATAATTTTAAATATATATAAATACCCACATTCATAATAATAAAGATCAAGGACATAGTCAGTGAACTAAAACTTCTTGAGGACCTACTTTCTTGACAGGGATGAAGCTTGGCATTACACCAAAAATATGAAAATGGTAATTATCTCTGGGTGATGGAATTAGAAGTCATTTTTATTGTCTTCTTCTTTTTCTTAATAAAATTTTGTTTTGTAATTAAATACAAAGTTATACAAATTATATATATCAACCTTACATAAATAAAAGTTCATTTTCATCAAGTATTCCAATAAACATTTACTGTAATTTTTATGTTACATATAACCCCAAATCTTCTCTTTATTCTCTGAAAAGCCCAATATCTTCAAAAATAAAATGTGTCAATGTGACAGAAGTTGAAGAGCAAGTTTTAAATTTCAAAATCTGGGATATGCTGAGTTGTCATTAATTCTCCAATACTGAAATAAATGGCCTCAGTGTTTTCTGAATCATTTGCATTTTGAAGCTAGAAAAGGGGACTTTCAGGTACTTCCTGATGACCTCATTACATGATGTAACATTCCTGATTACATGATAAAAGGAACATAAAATTTTCCCAGCATTAAGTCTTTGAGAGTTTGGGACCACACCCTAAATGCCCTGATAGTCTTTATCAATCCAATCTATAATTTGTCATTCAAAAATCATATCCTCTAGTTTTTCCTGGCCACATGTCTATTTAGAACATATTCTTAACTGAGAATATTTGGTCTTCAGTTCAGAGAGAAAATTCAATATATCCTCATTCTAAGACTAAAAGGACAAAATGTAGGCTCAATTTTTAGATAAATATTATTATTAATTATTATATTAATAATATTATATTGTGATNAAAACCCATTTGCTTTGGTTGTTCTTTTTAGTGTGCATGACTCAAATAAGTGTATTTTATTAACGCCTTTCAGGCAAAAAATTTTTTTGATTGAATTCAAACAAGAGTACCTACCTAATGGGTAATTGAAATATGGACATATTGCTACATAATCTTTTCCAGCAGTTTATAAGTTTCTGCCAAGCCAGAATAAAGGGCGAGAGGTAAAGATAAGCTGATGCTTTTAAAAATTATGAGTCTGGCCATTATGGTGATTCCACGCCAAGGCACATCTGACCTGCTCTAATGTGGGGTAACCTCAGAGATGGAAGTGGGGATCTCTCCATAGAGATAAAGTGGAGATCCCTTTAACAGTGTTTCTGATTTTCTCTGGTCTTGGAACAAACAAGAGTGTAGCAAGGACTTTAGGGAAAACAAGAGTGTTCATAGTTTTCCTTGGGAGAAAAGCTATGACAAACCTAGGCAGCATATTAAAAAGCAGAAACATCACTTTGCTGACAAAGGTCCTTATATTCAAAGCTATGGCTTTTCCAGTAGGCATGTGCAGATGTAAAACCTGGACCATGAGGAAGGCTGAGTGCCAAAGAATTGATGCTTTCAAATTGTGGTGCTGGAGAAGATTCTTGAGAGTCCTTTTTACAGAGTGATCAAACCAGTCAATCCTAAAGGAAATCAACCCTGAATATTTATTGGAAGGACTGATGAAGCTGAAGCTCCAATACTTTGGCCACCTGATGTGAAAAGCTAACTCACTGGAAAAGACTCTGATGCTGGGAAGATTGAAGGCAAAGTGAGAAGGGGATCCCAGAGGATGAGATGGTTAGAGAGCATCACCGATTCAATGGACATGAGTTTGAGCCAACTCAGGAAGACAGTGAAGGACAGGGAAGCCTGACATCCTGCAGTCCATGGGGTTACAAAGAGTCAGGCATGACTCAGCAACTGAACAACAATAACAACTATTACTAGGAAGGTGAATTTCATAGCTTTGAAGAATGCTAATTCCTCATTCACTCTCAACTCATTTGAGATGTAAATAATTTAGGTAAAAATTCACAAGGAAGAGGGCCTGCATTCTCACAGCACCAAACCCTCACATTCTACTGCATTGGTGCCCAAAGTTTCAGGGCTGGCGGGGCATTTAAAGGGAATATACCTGTGAGCTGAGATGAAAAAACCCAGAGAAGAAAAGAGAGGGAGGATTTGCCTGCCTCTCCGCTCCCTGGTGGCCCAGGATAAAATGAGTCATTCATCATTTATCACCTCAGCAGCAGCAGCAGAGTTTGTGAAAACTGGGAAATAGTGAAGAACAGGGAAGCCTAGCGTGCTGCAGTCCATGCGTTCGCACAGAGTTTTATTAGCAGAATTATTTTTAGCAATAGTTGACAATCAAAGACATTGAACCTAGGTCAGTAAGCAGGGTGGCTGGACATTAAAGTCAGATGGTCCAAGTTCTAAGCCCATATTTTTAGCTATTGTCCTTAAACAGATAGGGCTTTCCTGTTAGCTCAGCTGGTAAAGAATCTGCTTGCAATTCAGGAGACCCTGGTTAGATTCCTGAGTCAGGAAGATCCTCTAGAGAAGAGATAGGCTACCCACTCCAGTATTCTTGGACTTCCTCTGGTGGCCCAGTTAGTAAAGAATCCGCCTGCAATGCAAGAGATTCCCATTCAATTCCTGGGTTGGGAAGATGCCCTAGAGAAGAGAAAGGCTACCCACTCCAGTATTCTGGCCTGGAGCATTCCATGGACTGTATAGTCCATGGGGTCACAAAGAATCGGACATGACAGAGTGACTTTTACTCACTTAAGATGCTTTTGAACTGTGGTGTTGGAGAAGACTGTTGAGAGTCCCTTGGACTGCAAGGAGATCCAACCAGTCCATTCTGAAGGAGATCAGCCCTGGGATTTCTTTGGAGGGAATGATTCTAAAGCTGAAACTACAGTACTTTGGCCACCTCATGTGAAGAGCTGATTCATTGGAAAAGACTCTGATGCTGGGAGGGATTGGGGGCAGGAGGAGAAGGGGATGACAGAGGATGAGATGGCTGGATGGCATCACTGACTCGATGCATGTGAGTCTGAGTGAACTCCAGGAGTTGATGATGGACAGGGAGCCCTGGTGTGCTGCGATTCATGGGGTCGCAAAGAGTCGGTGACTGAACTGAACCGAACTGAAGGAGATAACTGTGTGGTAGAAGCACAGATATGTAAATAGATCATTTCTATTTACCCCTCTGTCCATGGAGACATTCAGTGAGCATTTATTAAGCATCTACTATATACAGGCAGGATGCTAGCCTCCAAGGATACACAATCCAGGGAAATATCAGGGCCCCAGAGTGCAGAGAACATGAGTTTGATCCCTGGACCGGGAACTAAGATTCCACATACAGTGAGGCAGCTAAGTCCATGTGCCACAACTACTGAAACCCGTGAGCCTAGCGCCCACGCTTCCCAACAAGGGGAGCCACTGCAGTGAGAAGCCCATGCACCGCAGCCAGAAGAGCAGCCCCTGCTCCCCGCCATTGGAGGAAGCCTGTGCAGCAACGGAGACCAGCACAATCAAGAGCTATAAATATTGAAAAGTATCTAGAATCATGATAGAACTGGGTGAAGAAATGGATTTGGAAGTCAGACATACAGGTATGAAGGCCAGCTCTGCCCGTAATTGCTTTTTGTATAAGTCATTAAACTTCTCAGAGCTTTGGTTTCCTCATCTGTAGAATGGGGATAGTAATCTACTTCATTGATCATGGTGAAAGCTAAATGGTGTGATAGTTAACTTTATGTATCACCTTAGCAGGTCACCTAACAGAAGCAGAAGATATTAAGAAGAGGAGCAAGAATACACAGAAGAACTATACAGAAAAGATATTCATGACCCAGCTAACCACAATGCTGTGATCACTCACCGAGAGCCAGACATCCTGGAGTGTGAAGTCAAGTGGGCCTCAGGAAGCATCACTACAGGCAAAGCTAGTGGAGGCGATGAAAGTCCAGTTGAGCTATTTCAAATCCTGAAAGATGATGCTGTGAAAGTGCTGCGCTCAATATGCCAGCAAATTTGGAAAACTCAGCAGTGGCCACAGGACTGGAAAAGGTCAGTTTTCATTCCAGTCCCAAAGGAGGGCAGTGCCAAAGAATGCTCAAACTACTGCACAATTGCACCCATCTCACACACTAGCAAAGTAATGCTCAAAATTCTCCAAGCCAGGCTTTAACAGTATGTGAGCCGTGAACTTCCAGATGTTCAAGCTGGATTTAGAAAAGGCATCGGAACCAGAGATCAAACTGTCAACATCCGTTGGATCATAGAAAAAGCAAGAGAATTCCAGAAAAACACCTACTTCATGGACTATGCCAAAACCTTTGTCTGAGTGGATTATAACAAACTGTGGAAAATTCTGAAAGAGATGGGAATACCAGACCACCTTACCTGCCTCCTGAGAAATCTGTATGCAGGTCAAGAATCAACAGTTAGATTCCAAATTGAGAAAGGAATGCATCAAGGCTGTATATTGTCACCTTGCTTATTTAACTTATGTGCAGAGTACATCATGAGAAATGCCTGGCTGGATGAAGGACAAACTGGAATTAAGGTTGCTGGAAGAATTATCAATAACCTCAGATACTCAGACGATGCCACCCTGATGGCAGCAAGTAAAGAGGAACTAAAGAGCTTCTTGATGAAGGTGAAAGAGGAGAGTGAAAAAGCTGCCTTAAAACTCAGCATTCAAAAAACAAAGATCATGGCATCCAATCCCATCACTTCATGGCAAATAGATGGGGAAACAATGGAAACAGTGACAGACTTTATTTTCTTGGGCTCCAAAATCATTGCAGATGGTGACTGCAGCCATGAAACTAAAAGACGCTTACTCCTTGGAAAAAAAGGTATGACAAAACTAGACAGCATGTTAAAAAGCAGAGACATTACTTTAGCAACAAAATTTCATATAGTCAAAGCTATGGTTTTTCCAGTAGTCATGTATGGATGTGAGAATTGGACTATAAAGAGAGCTGAGCACCAAAGAATTGATGCTTTTGAACTGTGGTGTTGGAGAAGACTCTTGAGAGTCCCTTGGGCTGCAAGGGTATCAAAGCAGTCAATCCTAAAGGAAATCAGTCCTGAATATTCATTGGAAAGACTGATGCTGAAGTTGAAGCTCCAATACTTTGGCCACCTGATGTGAAGAACTGGCTCATTGGAAAAGACTCTGATGCTGGGAGAGATTGAAGGCAGGAGAAGAAGGGGACGACAGAGGATGAGATGGTTGGATGGCATCACCGACTCGATGGACATGAGTTTGAGCAAGTTCTGGGAGTTGGTGATGGACAGGGAAGCCTGGCGTGCTGCAGTCCATGGGGTCACAAGGAGTTGGACATGACTAAGTGACTGAACTGAACTGAGCAGATCACTTTGTCCAGCCTTTCGGTCAAACATTATCTTGATGTCTCTTAGAGGCTGTTTTTTTTTTTTTTCAAGTGAGATTAACATTGAAATCTGTGGGCAGATTACACTTTATAATGTGAGTTATAATTTTCTCACCCAAAAAGTTGAAAGCCTGAGGAGTAGAACAAAGACTGACCTCTGCTGAATAAGAGGGAATTCTGCCAGCAGGTGACCTTCGAACTAGAACTATACCATTATCTCCTCTGGGTCTCAGCCTGATGGCTCTCCCTGCAAATTTTGGACTTGCTAGCCTTCATTATCACACAAACCAACCTCCTAAAATCCACCTCTATCTATCTATCCTCTATCTATCTATTACCTGTCTATCCATCCATCTATTACCTATTAGTGATCTATTTGTCATCTAGAAATGGCAATCCACTCCAGCACTCTTGCTTGGAAAATCCCATGGATGGAGGAGCCTGATAGACTACAGTCCATGGGGTTGCAAAGAGTCAGACACGACTGAGCGACTTCACATAACATAGCCATCATTTATCTACTTATCTATCTAATCATCTATCATCATCCATCTATCTAATCTATCATCTATCCATCTTCTATCTATCTATCCATCAATTTAATCATCTACCATGTGGCTCAGATGGTAAAGAATCTGACTGCAATGCAGGAGACCCAGGTTCGATCCCTGAGTTGGGAAAATCTCCTGGAGAAGGGAATGGCAATCCACTCTAGAATTCTTGCCTAGGAAATCCCATAGACAGAGAAACCTGCCAAGCCACAGTCCATGGGGTCACAGAGTCGGACACAACTGAGTGACTAACAACCTCCTCCTCTATCTATCTACCTACTCATGGTTCTGTTTCTCTGCACAACCCCAGCTAATACAAATGGTATGATTCATGAAGGCCCCTGACATATACCAGGGGCTCAATGGGTAATAGGTTTATCCCTGCATCCCCAGAGACACTCAGGCTCTTCATTGCACCATAGGAAGATGGTGGCCCAAAAAGGTGCTAGGATTTGTCCACTACCTAAAAGTTCTGAGATCAACCAGGTGATCCACTTTGAGTTTAACAATTTAAGGCATGGAACATCTCCATGACTGGAGTGACCGTTTCATTTTCTACAAAGACTCGCCCTGAAGGGACTTCAGAGTTTATCTGATCCACAAATGTATAAGGTGTTGATCTGAGAGCCAATATGGGCTGGTTTTTTTGTTTTTCTGACACAAGGTTTTTTGTTTGTTTGTTTGTTTTAGTTATTAGTTTAAGATTTGGAAAGTGTCACATAAGCCTGGACTGCTGGTTTCTCTTGAGGAATTGGTAGTTCAGAGGACTTCAAGCAGGCCTGCACTCTTGCCTGGCAACACTGGGGCTGCAGCTGAGAGGTCACCACCAGCATAGACAGGATACAGGTCCTGAGGGCATTTTACTAATTTATGTTTCCAGTTGATATCTGCAGACGTTCGAGTCTATAACTCCACGTGTCTTCCAGCTCCTTCAATTAGAAAAGCAAAAACAGAGACCCAGAAAGGTCTGGTGTACTTGCAGAAGGTCATGGAGCTGGGATTTTTCAGAACTGGGTCTAGAACCCAGATCTTGCTTCCTAACCCCCTTAAAATATGCTCTATGCCAAGTGAGCACAAATGCTTTTATTGACGAATTAGGTGATTCCAAAGCTTTTCCTGTAAGACAATTATTTCAGTTATCGGATCAAGTTTAGTGTTAAAATGAATGCTGTTCTTTAAAATGGAGTAGATTATGACTTGTCTTACTCATCTCTGTGACTATAAGCA
Source organism: Redunca redunca (assembly GCA_006410935.1). Classification (NCBI taxonomy): domain Eukaryota; kingdom Metazoa; phylum Chordata; class Mammalia; order Artiodactyla; family Bovidae; genus Redunca; species Redunca redunca. The sequence continues at coordinate 362,111 of SJYQ01014232.1, forward strand.
CAATTTGGGGTCAGATCACACCTAACTCTTCCATTTTTGTGGGCAAATTTGTCACCTTTTCATAACAGTTGTACAAATCACAACATGCAGTGGTGAAAACTAAATGAAATATTTCATGTAAACTGCTGAGTACTGGGTCTGGATTATAGCAAGCATTCAACATATGTTGTAGAATTAAGACCTCAGAGAAATTAAAATATGACAAAATAGCAATGTAGCTAAACAATATTGCATCTGCAAATATGTATAAGTTCACAGTGATCCCATCAACTCAAACTCAACACCTCATTCGTCATCTCTCAGTTTATACATTCATTCTTTGTAGTCATTTGGTCTAACCTGCAAAACATCATACATGTCAAAACGAACTATTGATTAGAGTTAAAGATTGATTTGTGGTTATTTTCATCCTTACAACATATTCCAGTAATGTTGTACAGTCAGTATATTATGTACAAACAAGACTTGAGTTCATTTCTTGTGCCTGGGTAGTTGATTTATCAATACGATGTACACTAGGGTCAGTTTGTTGCTTCTTTGTATTGATTTTAAGATCTGCTTTATTTCATCCTTTATGATATAATTTTGGTTTTTAATATCCTATACTTGTTTCAACCAGCAAGTACTAGGTTCATGGAAATAAAGTGATGGAGAAGCGTCGTCTGTCTCTAAAACTTTGGAGGTGGAGATGGTAGAGGAAACACACATGTAAACAGCAGGCATGCTAAGTTGCTTCGGTGTGTCCGACTCTTTGCCATCCCATAGACTGTAGCCCACCAGGCTCCTCTGTCCACGGGATTTTCCAGGCAAGAAGACTGGAGTGGGCTGCCATTCCCTCCCCCAGGGGATCTTCCCGACCCAGGATCAAATCCATGCCCCTCACGTCTCCTGCATGGGCAGGCAGGTCCTTTGCCACTAGCGCTACTGGGGACGCCCAGCATCACTATAGACCATGTCCTGGGGGCAGGGAGGAGGCAGAAGGGTCACAGTGGTTTGACTGGTAGATGTCCTGCGCTCGGTCATTGTCGTGTTCGACTCTGCGACCCCAAGGACTGTAGCCCGCCAGCTTCCTCTGCCCATGGGATTCTCCAGGCAAGAATACTGGAGAGGGCTGCCATGCCTTCCTCCAGGGAATCTTCCTGACCCAGGAATTGAACCTGGGTCTCCCGCATTGCAGGCAGATTCTTCACCAGCTGAGCTATAAGGGAAGCCCTCTTGTGGCTGACTGGTAGATAATGGGGGATTAATAAAGCTTGCTGAATGAATCAGTGAAATAAATGAATCAATTTATCATTTGGTGTGTGACTCAGCGGTAAAGAACCCACCTGCCAATGCAGGAGACACAATTTCGGTCTCTGGGTCAGGAAGATCTTCCAAGAGTGGAAGCCAGCTCTTAGCGAAAGGTCTTAGGAGGATCTCTGGCCAGTCCTTTCAGGTGGGCAAGTAGTACCCACCTGGGGTGATTCAAAGCCCACCTAGGATGAGAGAGTGTGGCTGACCTAGCTGGTTGTCAAGAGAGCCATTCCCTGCCCTCTCCTCCACTGTCCATGAGGTCTCTGGGTCTCAGCTTCCAAGCCAGGTAGGCTTGTCAAGCAATTTACTCTAGAATAAAAACAGATTCCAACAGTATTTTTTGAATTTAAAAAACTAAACTTGATGGTACTCTATGTGTCAAACACTGTTTTTTTAATTATTTTATTTATTCTGCCATATATCAACATGAATCAGCCATAGGTATAAGTGGTATATGTTCGTAGCCTGCCTCTTGAACCTCCCTCCCACCTCCCAGCCCAAGCACTGTTTATATATATATACACACACATAGGCCATGCAGCTTACAGGATCTTAGCTTCCTGACAGGGGATTGGACCCAGGCCATGGCAGTGAAAGTGCCAAGTCTTAACCACTGGACCGCCACTTCAAGAGCTAGTCTGAGAACTGTGCAGCTATCATCTCGCTTAAAGCTCAACCCAAAGAGCTGGGCACCACTATCACCCCATTTTACAGGTAGAAAAGCTGAGCTCTGTTCTAGGCATTCTATGCACCTCAGGATCCAACGTCAGCTGGATCTGGTGACCGTGAACGTGAGGCGGGCGTGGGAGGCGAGGGCCATGCTCCGTGTGCTTCGGCATGCACCACCCACTTCAGTTATTTCTGGTCTCAGAAGCAACAGTGGCCACATCTGGCAGTGACAAAGTGACAGCTGAGTGTCTCTGGGGCAAGGATGACCCCTCGACCTGACCTGTCTGTGGAGTCCTTTGCAATGTTGCCCTTTTAAAAAATATTACTTATTTATTTGACTGTGGCAGGTGTTGGTTTGGCACGCAGGGTTTGTTGCAGATTCTCTAGTTGGGGCTCAAGGACCTAGTAGCTGGGGCGTGTGGGCTTAGTTGCTCTGTGGCTTTTGGGATCTTAGTTCCTAGGCCAGGGATCGAATCCACATCTCCTGCATTTCGAAGTGGATTTTTAACCACTTGAGCACCGGGGAAGTCCTGGAAGGTTGCTCTTGACTAAGTGGCTTCCAAACTGTTCTCCTACCCTCCTGGAAAACCTTCCAGCCTCTGAGCTTCCCTAGAAAATGTATTTCTGGCCGGGGCTGTATTCAGTTGTTGCAGCTAAGGTCACTGGTTGATACAGGTGTTTGACGAACCTTCTTCGGTTTCTCTTCTCTGCAGGTCTGCAGTGGTTCATGATTCCAAACATTGTTTCGCAGTTATGTTCCTTATTAATAGCCACACATTTCACTGTCTCATCACATCGACTCCTGGGAGGTCTCAAGTGAGGTTTCTTAACAGGACAAAGGTGTGTCATCACGTGATTCTCCAGACTTTCGAGCTGAGATTCTTGCTGGAAAGCAAACAGCACTATTTGTTCCTCGATGTCTCTGACGGCATAGAGGAATGGTGAGGGCTTATCAGGTCTTCAGCAGACTATGTGCACCCCTCTGAGCATCTATTCCCACCTCCCCCGTCCCCAAGACATCCACAATGAACATGCATCCTCTCTCCGGCTGCCTGACTCACTTAACCTTAGGGTAGGGTTGGCGAGAGGCCATGCTGTCTTTGGAAGAGCATCTCCAGCTTGTTTGATTCTTCCTCCAACCCCATAGACAATTGTGGCAGGTTTTTTTCCCCAGCTTTATTGAGGTATGACTGACGAATAAATATTGATATATATTTAAGGTGTACAATGTGATGTTTCTGTTTACATATACATTGCTCAACGATGATCATAATTAAACTAATTAACACATTCATCATCTTGTATAGTTACCTGTGTGTGTGTGTGTGTGTTGAGAAAACTTGATACTTATTTTGTTGTTGTTGTTCAGACGCTCAGTCATGTCCGACTCTTTGTGACCCCGTGGACTGCAGCACACCAGGCTTCCCTGTTCTTCACCACCTCCTGGTGCTTGCCCAAACTCATGTTCATTGAGTTGGTGATGCCATCCAACCATCTCATCCTCTGCCATCCCCTTCCCTTCCCATCTTCAGTCTTTCCCATCATCAGGGTCTTTTCCAATGAGTCGGCTCTTCGCATCAGGTGGCCAAAGTATTGGAGTTCAGCTTCCCTAGTCACTGTGTCTCCAGAACTTTCTCATCTTATAACCAGAAGTTTACAACACCCTTTGACCAGCATTGCCCTGTTCCCTACCCCTCCAGCTCTGATGGCCACCTTTCCACTTGTTGTCACTGTGAGTTTGGCTTTCTTAGATTCTACACATAAGTGAGGGCAAGCAGTTTTTCCAGACACAATCGTTTTTAAAAGAATAAATCCACAAAGTCCTTTATTATTTAGTATTTGTATAATTCATTGATATCTGTCGTAAATATATTCCAAACTGGAGAGTCACAGATGTTCCTGAACTTTCTCACTGGGTTACTTGTCTCTTAATCCCACTGTTTTCACTACCTTGTGCTGTTTGCACTTTGCTTAAATGATTTCTTAAAAAAGCATGATGAGTCAAATTGAATTAAGTTCAAGGATAAACACTGTGTTAGGGATCAATTCAAACCCTTCTGTGCTTTGTGAGTGTGATCTGAGGACCAGCTAAGCACTGCCTCTTGGGGTAGCACCCAGAAACTGAGTCCCTGATGGACTGATATAAAAATCATATATGTAAATGATGGCTAGTACTGTTTACAATAGCTAACACAAAGAAGCAACCTAAATATCCATCAGCAGAGGAATGGATGAAGAAGATGTGGTATGTCTATACACGGGAATATCACTCAGTCATTAAAAAGAATGAGAAGTAACGCCATCTGCAGCAGCACGGATGGGCCTGGAGATGTGTCACACTGTGAGAAGTGAGGCAGACGAGCAAGAGGCATATCGTAAGTTCCTGGGGACAGGTGGGGGAGGGAGAGCTGGGGAGCTGGGGGTTGACCTGTTGTTTAGTCACTCAGTCGTGTCCGACTCTTTTCGGACCCCATGGACGGTGGCCAGCCCTGCTCCTCTGTCCATGGGATTTTCCAGACAAGAATACTGGTAGATTCCCTTCTCCAGGGAATCTTCCTGTCCCGTGGACTGAACCCACGACTCCTGCATTGCAGATAGATTCTTTACCACTGAGCCACTTGGGAAGCCTACCGCTCTATTTAAAACGGATAACCAACGAGGCCTTCCTGTGTATAGCACAGGGAACTCTGCTCGATGTTACGTGCCAGCCTGGACGGGAGGGGGTTTGGGGGAGAATGGATACATGTGTATGTGTGGCTGAGTCCCTTCACGCTTCACCTGAACTGTCACTGTTAATCGGCTATGCTCCAACAGGAAATAAAAAGTTCAAAAAATGACGGTTAATGTAGCAAAAAGAAATTAATTGCTTCATTATTTAAAACCTGTGGGAAAATGTTAGGCTAACATTGCATTTATAAAATGCTGTCTTTTTCTAATACCTTTTTATTTTTTGATTAATTTTTATTGGTGCACAGTTGCTTTACAATGTCGTATTCATTTCTGTTGTAGAGAAAAGTGAATCAGCCATACATATACACATATTTCCTCTTTTTTAATATCTTATCTTTTATTTATGCGAAGCTGCAATATAACACAGGGAACCCAGCCTGGTGTTCTGTGACAACCTAGAGGGATGGGATGGGGGTGGGGGTTGGGAGGCAGGCTTAGGAGGGAAGAGACATAGTTATGACCAACTCAAGCTATCCTACGGCAGAAATCAACACAACATCGTACAGCAATTATCCTCCAATTAAATAAATAAATACGGATGCCTTTTAAAGTTATGCTGTAGGTTTATTTTAACATTTTGCTTCATACAATTTTAATTTGCCATACAAAACTTGTATTCATATAAATAACCACTTGCCCTTTTTTTATATATATATTTTGATATTTATTGCAAGGAGTTGGCTTACATAGTTGTGGGGGCTGGCATGGCAAGTCTGAAATCTGCAAAGCAGGCTGTCAGGAAGGGCAGGCAGGAGCTATAGATGCTATCCATGGCTGGAATTATTTCTCTCCTTTTTCTCCCTGTTTTCCTTCCTCTCCCTCTCATGTGCATCCTTGTCCTTGTTCCTATCCTCCTCCTGCCCTTTAAAAAGCCACGAAAACACAGAGTCATTCTGCACCATGTGGATTCTATCTGAGATGCCCAAGTCACAGTCTTGGGAGTGGTCCTCAGGAGAAACTGCATGCCAGGAAGTAAGTCAGCACGGCTCCCAAGGCACCTCTTCCAGCGGGGAGTGTGCAGGCTTGGGTGAGCTTGTTCCAATGAGAGTTGAAAGGCACAGAAATTTGTCGAGCTGAAAAGAATGTATTTTTCCAAAATATTTGATATATACTTGGCTTTGTCTGCCAAGTATATAAGAGACACAGATGTGGTGTGAAACAGGTCGACAAAAATGGGACTAAGAAAGACCTACTAAATGCAGCATCCCTGTGGACTGAGAAAAATGTGTGTACACATATATACATATACACGCATACATGCATACGTGTATCCTTCCAACTATCAGAACTGTGTTTGAAAGTGTGCCTCAAATGTTATCAAGTCATAAGCCATTAGAGAAGGAAAATGGTGATCCTTGAGATGTTGGGAAAGGGAAAGGAGGCTACGGTTCATTCCCAGAGCCTTTGGGTGAATATGGTGGTGTGTAAAATCTGGGATAGTGACAGGATTTTCTAGAGCACACAGGAATGAAGTGGGGAGAAAAGGCATACCAGGTTTACAAGTAAAATAGGAGGTTTGATGAGCAATCATCAATTTGGTAGAGATGTCACTTATAAGAGAAGGGATATAGAGGATCTACTTACAGAAAAAGTCCTTAGGGCCAGAGACGCACGATTTAGTCACTGAGTCATATCTGACTCTTTCGACCCTGTGGATTGCAGCCCGCCAGGCTCCTCTGTCCACGGGATTTTCCAGGCAAGAATACAGGAGTGCATTGCCATTTCCTCCTCCAGGGGATCGTCCCAACCCAGGGATCAAACCAGCGTCTCCTGCATTGCACGTGGATTCTCTGCCAGCTGAGCCACCAGGGAAGGCCCATGATGCGTGGTCAATGGTGAAGATGCAAAATCAGAACTGCAGGGCGAGCGGAGTCACGGATGAAGCCTCATGCTAATGGAGACACAAAGGAGGTGTGAGGAGCAAACAGCCTCAGTCCCCAGCCGCCTCCAGGGTCCTCGGGGCGCTCTGCAGCGGGCGTGACAGGCTGGGGGCCAGCCTCCTCTTTGGTGTCCACCAGCTTTGACCTTAAGCACTCAGTCGAGTCTTCTTGAGGGGAAGATTCTCACAAATTGATTTTTACTCTATCCATTTCATCACTGAAAGGAGATGTTAAGGACAAAACTTTCCTGGCACAGGGAGCCACCTCATGGGGTATCCTGGTAAACAAGGAAGGTGCATTAAAGGACCCGGAACTCAGCAGGCTAGCCCAGCAATAAGGCAGAGTCTTGAGAAGAAAAACAGCTGGTTACCCAGTAGGTTAGCAGGGACCTATTTCTGAAGACGTTCTGCAGATAGGCAGGAGGCAAGATTGCACCTTAACCAGAACTGGTCCCTAGCATCTATGTTCATGTGCAGCCAAGACCACATTCCACGGGAAAGTGGAGAACGGGCTGGTGAAGAATCCCCGCTCTGGTGGCAGTGGTGGTAGCTGCGAGAACTCCCGACGGGAACCGGATTGTCAGTCCAGGCAGAAGGGCGTCCACGATGTTCTAGTGATTTCTTACGTACGACTCACTGTGTTAGACTGTCAGTTTCTGTCATCTTCTTCAGTGTTCACCACACTCTGATGAGGGTAAATTTATAATCCTTATTTAAGTGACAAAGAAGCTGAAGTTCAGAGAGATTAGGTATTTCATTCTAGAGCACAGAGTGATGCCAAAATATGGACCCAGAAACGTCTGACTCCAAAATGTATGCTGTTTTCAAAAAATGTACTGGGCTCCCTGAAGGATTTCCAAATGAGTTTATTAATTCTCCACTCAATGCATCTTATGTTTTGACAAGAACAACAAAGAACTAGAAAATATCCGGATGTTTAAAACTTAAGCAACACATTTTGAAATAACAATTAAATCAGAAAATATTTTTAAATTATGAGGAAAAGAGACATATCAAAAATTTTAAGAGCTGCAGCTAAGGCAGCACTCAGAAGAAAAATTATAGTACTAAAATGCACACAGTTTGAGTACTGCAAACTCAGTGATCTCAATTTCCATCTTAAGAAGCTGAATAAGGAAATGCAAAGAAATTAGAATCTCTCTATCTCTAATAATACAGAGAAAAGTAAACCCTAAATAAGTAGAATGAGAAAATCAACAAAGTTAAATGTTGGTTCTTTAAGAGTAGTAAAAATGATCATTTCCAAGCAAGACTAATCAAGTAAAACTCAAGTGGGAAACAAACTGTCAGCATCAAGAACAAATAAACACATTTTAACTGACTCCTGCATAAGACACAGAGATGAGGAGAAGCAAGGAAGAGGACGAGAAAACGTACCTGCTTTGAAGCCATGCAGAAAAATCACGTTTCAGATTCTATTGTATTCAATTTAATCCAACATACATTCATTAGAAGAGAACATAAGGACTATCAATCTAGTATTATCTGCCTAGAAAGGGCAAGCACATGAATTTTTGAAATAAAATTGAGTTCAAATTCATTCTCTGCCTTGACCTAAATGTATGACTTCTGGGAAATTATACAAACTTTCTGAACTTATTCTTCTCATTTAACAAATGGAGGATAGAAATACCAACCTCACAGGGCTGTTGGAAGGATTAGAGATAAAACAACAAGCACAAGAGTAACTTACATCCTACAGAATGTAACATGACCCATAGCCATGGCATCTATAGTTTATCTGTAGGAAAGATACAAAAATATATCCTGAGGTAAGGTCATTCATTTTTATATGTGACCTTTGCTGAAAAGTCTGGGCATTTATTTTTCTTGACCGGCCAATAGGTTTGGAGAGGTCATTCTTCAACAGAGAGGATGTTACCAACATATTAGCAATATAAAAGAATCATATGAAAAATAAAATAAAAAACTATATAAAATTTCTACTCTAACTTTATATTATAATTAATTTTTCTTGACTATTAGATAAAAACTATGTCAATAGCATGTTATTTTAAGATCCTGGAGGAAAAGGTTTCCATCTCTGGTGTTAATTTTATGACAAAAGTTTCCCCCCAAAGTCCCAACTTTCCACCAGCATGTCTCCTGAATCATGTGTGTTGATCTGTACTGCCAGGGCTCAACCATGCTGATTGACTCATCTGCGAGATAATCCTTAGAATCTTCGAAGAAACTCGTCACGGCTATGATGAGAAAGAAAAAAGGTCAAGAGGCAGTACAATACACCCCTTGATCAACTTGCCAATGAAAGAAGGCCCTTCATTAATAGCAAAAGTATGCATAGACCACTTAGCACCCACACAAGTTCCTTCTGCAGCAGTGACAATGCCAAGAAAGGTCAAGTCCAAGAGTGAAGGGCTGAAACTACAGCCGAGGGTAGCTTCATTTCATGTGCAAAGCCATAGAGATAGGTAACCGATGTTTGATGATAATATGTGGAGAAGGGAACGAATGTTTGGCCCACACATGTCACAGATAGCTGCTGTGAACCTCAGCTGATGGTCAAGAAACAGCAGAAGCAGCAACCAAAGAGGAGAGACCCCATGTTTTCCATTCAGGATTGGTTTTCTCGTCTTCAAAAACTTCCTGAGGAAGTGTTGGGTCAAAGCATCAGGCAGCAAGAGGTCATAGACTCTCTAGAAGAGGGCTGGTTGCCATCAGCAAGAGGACCACGATTTTTTGCACAGAACACCTCCTATAGTATCAGCAGGTGAACGACTCTAGTTTTCATAAGAATCAAATCACAAAGCAACGGAGTTCGATGGGAGTGGCTGGCACATAGTGGAGGGGGTTGTCTAGTGGGGGTAAAGTGGTTCCTTAAATTGCAGTCTAATCTGATTTTGTTAAATGTGAGTCAAGAGAGAGAGAGAGCCTTAGAAGCAGCTAGCAGCATCCCTGGGCTTCTAGGATGGACCATCTCAGGCTCATCTCTAGCCCTCTGTCATGACCAGCTGGGCACACTGGCTCTAAGAAGAGTCATCCATCCTCATCAACATTGTGATCTGGGATCCCCCACGTGAATACGTGTGTGTGTGTGTGCACGTGCACACTCAGTTGTGTCTGACTCTTTGAGACCCCATGTCTTATAGCCTGCCAGACTCCTCTGTCCATTCTTGTCTGGAATATTCCAGACAAGAATACTGGAGTGGGTTGCCATTTCCTACTCCAGGGGATCTTCCTGGCCCAGGGGCTGGACCCTCATGTCTTTTGTCTCTTGCACTGGCAGGTGTGTTCTTTATCACTAGCGCCACCCAGAAAACCCACGTGAATACATTCTAGGTGGGGAAATTATCCTCACCCTCAAGGAAATAATGCTATGGAAGGAGCCTACAGTCGACATCTATATCCATGACGTTCACTTGGAGCTCTCCTAGAGACAAGCAAGTTTCTTGCAAAGTCATCAAATTGTTCGATACAATAGGGAACTGTTAGATACAGCAGGGCACCCTGAGGGTCTGGCTATGCTGAATATATCATGACCTCATGGTGGGAGCAAACCAGCAGTGGTTTCAAATATGGTCCCCAAGTTCAAGGTCATGTGAACTGATGCTTGAGTGACAGGTGCTGGCCTCCTATGTAGGCCACTCCACAAGTCCAGATGGGAAGGTATACTTAATTATTTTTGCAAGGTGAAGGATGAGTGAGCTCACCCAGAACCTACAGTTTGGGCCATTCATTAAAAAAAAAAAAGGTGAAAGGTTAATGTAAGGAAAGAGATAAAAGCGTTTTGTGAATGACTCACTTAACATTCCCTAATCTTGCCCTAGGTTTTCGTATTCCATTCTCTCAATGCAAAAGATCTTTGAGTAACTCGGACTGGTCAGATGTCTGCCATGTCTCTTCGATGGGTGTTCCTTTGTTCTGTTTTCCCATCTAACTGCTATAGAAGCTTGTGTTATTCTCTGGCAGTTTCCAGAGAGAAGCCAGCTGGCTGATGGGGAATTCAGGTCATTGGAGAGACAAAGGCTTCAGCAAATGTTCCTTGAATCTGCCCCCCTGCCTTTCTGACAAGGTTGGTGGGAAAGGGTGGTGACAGGGAAGTGATGGGAAGCATTTCAGCTTTGATATTCTTTGAGAAAGTGTTTCTCTCTGCATTTGTTCTATGGGAACTGAATGCCCCATATCTATCTGTCATGTATGGGAAAATTTCCAAAGATGCTTTTAGCACAGATCTCTGCCTGGAGTTAAATATTGACCACACATCTTAAAAATAGTGAGGGGTCTCAGTTATGATAACAGAGTCGCAGGTGATTTTAAAAAACATATACTTGCATACAGGATTATCATTACCATCTTTCTAAATTCCATATATATGCATTAGTATACTGTATTGGTGTTTTTCTTTCTGGGGTATAGAACAGTCTTTTGGACTCTGTGGGAGAGGGAGAGGGTGGGATGATTTGGGAGAATGGCATTGAAACATGTATAATATCATATATGAAATGAGTCGCCAGTCCAGGTTCGATGCATGATACTGGATGCTTGGGGCTGGTGCACTGAGATGACCCAGAGGGATGAGAGGTGGGAGAGACGGGGGTTCAGGATGGGGAACACGTGTATACCTGTGGTGGATTCATGTTGATGTATGGCAAAACCAATACAATATTGTAAAGTAATTAAACTTCAGTTAAAATAAATAAATTAAAAAACAAAACAAAAGCTACACTTGGGGCTTCCCTGGTGGTACAGTGGATAAGAATCCACTTGCCGATGCAGGGGACATGGGTTCGATCCCAGGTCTGGGAAGATCCCACACGCCTTGGAGCAAGTAAGCCCTCATGCTGCCAGCTACTGGGCCCCACACACCCTGGAGCCTGGGAGCCGCAGCAAGAGAGGCCCTGCGGCTGAAGCCCGCTCACTGCAGCTCGAGACAAGCTCACTCGGCAACGAAGGCCAGCACGGTCAGAGATAAACAAATAACTAACAGTTTTGAAAACCAGGAAAAAAATATATCTATCCGTAATTTACACTTTTCTCCAATAGCGTTACGGGTAAACAGTTTTAAGAGTCTACATTTTTAAATTAGAAAACCATAAAGCTCGCTCTTTATGATTTGAGATTATGGCTGCAGCTGCTGCTCTCCCCTCTGCCCTCTGAATCAAGGGTCAGGGAGGCCAAGCTAGGAAGTCTTAGAAATCGCCCAGTCCACTCCAGTGTTACAGATGATGGATTGAAGCCCGGAAAGGGCGGTGGGCTTTATGGAGAATAAATGTGAAGGCTTGAAGTCAGGCTTCCTGTCTGTTGTGAGTGTCTGCTTAAAGCCCCCCTGAGCAGATCTGAGTGTTGGTGTCTAGAAGAGCTAGGCACCCAGGGAGCTGACCTGGGTGTGAGCTGAGCTGTTTGTGTCTGTGTGTAAGCCACAAAGTGTTAGGCATCTACAACTGAGACCCAACCAAAGAAACCTCACCTGCAAGATATGGCAAGTCACAAGGCTTTTATAAATCCTTTGCTTTGGGCAAAATGTGCTTCTATGCCCCTGAAAGTCAGGAGCTCTGGGTCACACGTCTCACATGGGAAAGCAGGAAGGATGCCCTCAAACCTGGGTCACCTTTAGGAACAAATCACTGCTAGAGTTGCGTGGGGAAGGACAAGGAACAGGATGGGGGAACATCGGAAGGCCGCTGGCTGGAAATGGCTTCTGGGCTAAGCTGGGAGAGGGGTGGAGTTCACCGAAGGTTACCACCCAGACCGCTGTCAAGGCCCAAGGGAAGAAATTCTGCACATGCGGGAAAGCATCAGTTACCTGAGATTATCCTTGCAGCTGAATCTGGCAATTCTTCCACTTAAGATGGACTCCAGTTCCTTTATAGAGGAGCCAGAGCATGAGTCACTGGAGGAAAAAAAAAGAAAGTGTTAAAATAACAAGACCTCACAAGCATTTCCTTGGAGTCGCTTGGTTTCTTCCAGGAGGCGGGCCCTGGGCAAGGCCCTCGGATGAAGACGTGAAGTGGAGGGAGCTTCAGAGAGCTCACAGGCCCGCAGCAGAGTCAAAGGCGTGAACTAGGTAGAGACCTACCATGGAGATACAATTAAGAGACTGTCGAGTGAGTGAAAGTCGCTCAGTCGTGTCTGACTGTTTGCCACCCCATGGACTTAGACCATGGAATTCTCCAGGCCAGAATACTGGAGGGGGTAGCCTTTCCCTTCTCCAGGGGATCTTCCTAAGCCAGGGATCGAACCTAGGTCTTCCACACTGCAGGCAGATTCTTTACCAGCTGAGCCACCAGGGAAGCCCAAGAATACTGGAGTGGGTAGCCTATCCCTTCTCCATTGGAACTTCCCAACCCGGGAATTGAACTGGGGCCTACTGCTGAGTGGAATCTTTACCAGCTGAGCTATGTTGGGATGGGGTAAAAGTAGAGTAAGGCCCCACTGATTTCCTGAGCCAGTCTTTCCTTAGCGCATTCATCCTTGTGACTGTGGATTCTTTCATGAGCTCATTGCTGAAATAAGCCTGAGAATATACAGGAGTACAGAGTAATAACACATACCTGGGAGGTTTTCCAGGGTCATGTACCAGCCAAGCCTGTACTGTAACTACTGGTCTCAAGTTAGGGGCTTCCACTCGTCCAAATATGCTAAGAGAGAAGAGACACAGAACATTGTTACCCCCAGACTGAATTGTTGGAGCACCCAGAGCCCCTGTGAAAAGTCATCGGGCAGGGTGTCACTGGTTAGAACCTACCGTTTGGAAGTGACCCATGATTTGCATCAGAATCAGCCACCTTTACTTATTCAGGATGACCCCAAATAAGTAAGATTCTCAAAATAAGGGTCTTCATCTGTACATTGATGCTGATTCTTTACACACTTGCTATTCCAAGGAGATACAATTCTCTTACACTCGCTTAGACCGAGGTAAGGAGCTCACTAGAATCGCGGAATCTCTGCCCACCACCTGCTGAATCAGAGCCAGCAGCCCAACAATTCTCAGGCGACCCCCACGCACAGTGAGTTTGAGAAGCGTGTCGTTGAAAGACCCCTATGTCCTGTTCTGACCCCAGGCCTAAGCTCTCCCCATTGGGCTCCACTGCTCCTGTTACAAGTACTTGGGCCCCAAAGATTACAAAACTTTGGAATGTTCACACTTGCACCCAAAAGCCCGAAAGGTTGGGGTCAGAAGAAGACAAGAGGACAAAGGCTCCCTCCTGGACTCAAACATTAACAGAGGACAAGGAGGGGCTTCTCTGGTGGCCCAGTGGTTAAGAGTCTGCTTGTCGTGCAGGAGACGTGGGTTCAAACCTTGGTTGGGGAACTAAGGTCCCGCATGCCATGCGGGCAACTGCAACTAAGACAGGATGTAGCCAAATAAATATTAAAAAGAAAAAAAAGAGGAAAGAAGGAAGATTCATCCAGGGCCTCTGGAGTGCCGGGCGGTGGCGCTTTAGTCACCCGGTTACGTCCAGCCCTTGCGATCCCATGGACTGTAGCTACCAGGCTCCTCTGCCCACGGAGAGGAGTACACTGGAGCGGGTTGCCATTTCCTTCTCCAGGGGATCTTCCGAACTCAGGGATCAAATTCGCATCTCCTGCATTGGCAGGCAGATTCTTTACTGCTGAGCCACCTGAGAAGCCCCTGGGGCGTATTAATATATGTTTCCTCATCTCAGTCAGCCTTATCCAGGGAAAGGCTGGAGAAGCAAGACTGGAAAGGTAAGCAATGTGGTAGAACCTATAAGTACAGAAGGGGGTCAGTGAAGGAAAGCCGGGGTGAGACCGGAGTCAGTGGTGTGGGCGAAAGGAGACACTCAACCAGCACTTCCTCTGTCTGGCATGTGGCTCCGCATTTTTCATACACCCTCCCAGTCCATCTTCACGTCACCAGCACCTCCTCAGGGACACAGAGACTAGTGGGGCCCTACTAAGGGCACCCAGGTAAGATGTCACGGCCTCTGGAGTCCCCGCTTTTAACTGTGACAATGAACTGCTGGCACCGCCTGCAAAGACGGAACGCAGGCCAAAGGCGCGGCAGAGCTCCTGCTGCTCAGCAGCAGATTCGCTGGGATCCGTACTGTCCAGGGAGGAGAGAGGAGTCCTGGGCAGATGTTGGTGGACGAGAAGACTTTAGACAGGGAGAAGGAAGGAGGGGACAGGTCATGTGGGGAAACAGGGTGAGCAAAGGGAAATGGGCAGGATTGGGTGTTACGAGAGAGAGAGCGGGCATACTCAGCCAATCAAGCCCAACTCTCTGTGGCCCCGAGGACTGTAGCTCGCCAGGCTCCTCTGTCCATGGGATTCTCCAGGCAAGAATACTGGAGTGGGTGGCCATTTCCACTTCCAGGGGATCTTCCCAACCCAGGAATTGAACCCATGTCTCCTGAGTCTCCTGCACTGGCAGGTTGGTTCTTCACCACTGAGCCACGTGGGAAGCTCTACAGGAGAGAGAGCTGCTGCTGCTAAGTCGCCTCTGTCGTGTCCAACTCTGTGCAACCCCATAGACAGCAGCCCATCAGGCTCCCCCGTCCCTGGGATTCTCCAGGCAAGAACACTGGAGAGGGTTGCCATTGCCTTCTCCAATGCATGAAAGTGAAAACTGAAAGTGAAGTCGCTCAGTCGTGTCCAACTCCTAGCGACCCCATGGACTGCAGCCCACCAGGCTCCTCTGTCCAGGGGATTCTCCAGGCAAGAGTGCTGGATTGGGGTGCCATTGCCTTCTCCGACAGGAGAGAGAGCAGGTCTCAAAAAGCTAAGAGGAAGAGTTGGACCCCGTGCAAGGACCTTTAGAGAATTTTAAACAGCGGAAAAACTGGACAAAAGTGTTGACTTAGAAAGACAAAAATCTCACCATAGAATACAACATTTTACCTTTTGTAGCCCACATCTTCAGTCCTGAAGTTCGACATGGAAAGTATATTCTTCTAAAGGCGAAAGAGCCAGTAGGAGACTGTGTTAGCCCTGACCCACCGGAGGCAAAGGGACAAGTACCTCATTTTATCAAAGGCGTTCTCGAGCGACCCATTGAGCACCACCTGGACTGTACCACAGGCACTTTCTGCAAACTTGAAAACAGAAACACCGTTCCTCAGCGCGTAGCCTTAATGCCGGTCCCCAGCAGGTCCATCCCCAACAGCTCTACATCAGCTGCTGAAAGAGCAGCTGCCCGCAGGGTTCTACCTCAGACGTGTACCCCAAATTACTGGAGGGCGTATGCTTCCCTCCGGAGTTCTGGAAGCCATTGTTCCCATCTGTGTCTGAACAATGAAGTTCAGCTTCATCGCTGCTAAGTTGGCCGTTCAGAAGGCAGAAGTCCAGATGAGTAAGAACAGCATCATTGCCAGAGAAGGACGGTAACATTGCTTTCCTAACACCACGCACTGGAGACACCATACCTCTTATTCAGTGGGAGCAGACCCTTCACAGTAAGAAAGGAAGAAAGACAACAGAAAACGCCAAGGAGAAAGAAACTGACGGACAGTGGCCCTGAAGGCTGCACGGGAGTACTGAAGAACGGAGAACAAATGAATGAGTGGATAAAACATGGGCTTTTAGCTCTTCATGCAACAAAGATTCAGCTGGAATCTTTGCTAGACGCTGGGGAGAATAAGATGAGCAAAAGTATGTGATCTAGGGAGGGGAGAATGGATACATGTATATGTATGGCTGAGTCCCTTCACTGTTCACCTGAAACTGTCATAACACTGTTTGTTAATTGGCTATATGCTGATACAAAATAAAAGCACTATGCCATCTACTATTTCTTCCAGGAGGCCCACCGGACCCCTGGGACTATCTCTGCATCCCCTCCTCACATTATCCAGCTCTAGGGCATTGTGATGGAGAAGGCAATGGCAACCCACTCCAGCGTTCTTGCCTGGAGAATCCCAGGGACGGCAGAGCCTGGTGGGCTGCCGTCCATGGGGTCACACAGAGTCGGACATGACTGAAGGGACTTAGCACCAGTAGCAGCAGGGCATTGTGATGATGAGTTTAACGTGGGTTTAGCCCCTGGGACTGAGAGTAGTGAGCCTGGCTGTCCCACCCACCTCCACAGCGCTGGAGCCTTGCAGCCAGGGTGGGCGCCCAAGGAAAGTCCATGGACAGAGAACAGGGAAAGAGAGCAAGATGCCCAGACACCCTGTGATGGAGAGCAGCGAGGAACCAGCAAAGGCGCAACAGAGGAGGACCAAACCCAAGCTCTAGAGGATGAATAGGATTTCGCCTGGTAGGGGTTGAGGCAGGTGCACACAGAAAGGCCAGGACAGGGCTGCTGTCCAGTGGTTAATAAACGCCTGCCAGTGCAGGGGACACGGGTTCGATCCCTGGGTCTGGGAAGATCCCACATGCTGCAGAGCAATGAAACCCACGCACCACAACTTCTGCAGCTCCTGCGGCCAGAGTCTGTGCTCCCCAACGAGAGAAGCCACCCCAGCGAGCAGTCCTCACACTGCAGCTAGAGAAAGCCTGCGTGCAGCAATGACGACCCAGCACGGCCACAAATAAATAAATCAATAAAAGTATTTAAAAAATAAGCACAAAAGCAGCTTAGAGTGAGGCCAGAAATATAGAGACAGAGGGGAAGATGGTATTTCTCAGTGGGAATTCTGGATCGGGAGTCAGACATCTTGGGACAAACACCCACGTTTGCCACTTGCTGCATCTCTTTAGTGGAATGCTTATTTACCTGCACCTCCATTTTGTCATCTGTAAAATGGGTATGATACTCAAGGTGCCTGCTTCGCAGAGTTCTTGCGAGGATGCGTGATTTTAATCCACATAAAACCCTGAGGACTACACCTAGCACACAGTAAATGGTCTGCAAGTGTAGATTATTAAGACTGTCCCAGGAATCGAAGATGGGCCAATACCTGGATCAGAGGATTCCCCAAGCCAGAGGTGCCTGGCAGCCAAAGCTCCAAAAAAAGGCAGAAGCAGGGAATCTTCATCTAGAGCCCGAGACCTTCCATGAATGGCCACAAATTACATGTGAAAATCTTTTGGCACGTGCCTATGAACATTTTTCTCAGGAAAGAATCCTAAACTTTTGTTTCTAAAAGGAGCTGGGATGCTCCCTTCTCCAAATGAATTAAAACCAACCACTGACTGGATGACCTCCTAAGCTCTTTGGTCTCCAAATTCTAGAATTTCATGTGTGGCACTTACCCTTTTGTTTGTTTTTCTTCATAAAGTGAATTGTTTTATTTTAATGTTTTTAACTGGAGGATAACTGCTTTACAATGTTGGGTAGGTTTCACACAGTACAACACACCAGCACCAGTGAAGTTGCTCAGTCGTGTCAGACTCTGCGACCCCACGGACTGCAGCCTAGCACGCTCCTCCATTCATGGGATTTTCTCGGCAAGAATACTGGAATGGGTTGCCATTTCCTTCTCTAGGGGATCTTCCCGACCCAGGGATTAAACCCAGGTCTCCCACATTGCAGGCAGACACTTTACCGTCTGAGCCACCAGGGAAGCCCAAACAACATGAAACAGCCATAAATATACATATATCCCCTCCCTCTAGAAACTCCTTCCCATTCTGCCCCCATCCCACCCTGGTTCTTACCCTTTCGGACAGCACTTCCCAGAATACAGAAAGATAGTTTGTTCCGCAGTCTTTCTTCCAGTCTGGACAAGACCACGTGTTCAAATCTGAAAGACATGGTTTGCAGAAAAGTACTTAAAGTGGGAGAGAAAAGGCGTAATTCATCTCTGTTCTTTGTGGGCTGCCGGATCACAGTGGAGCCACTTTCTGGGGCATCACTGCCAAGACAGAGGACAGAGAACGGACGTCTCTCGACCCAGTTTAACTAAGTACCCCTGAATCCCTTCCAAGTCCTCAGCTTACCCTCCACGCCCCAGACAGGAACACAGGGACCGGCTTTGAGTCATCATTCTGGGAAACTGCAGCAGAAGCTCATCTGACAGAGACAAGCCCCCAGTAGAATTTCCAGTTCCAGGAAGAATTTGAGATCATTTCCTCCCTCACTGCTTTCATCCCCACACCCTTAGGCTCAGATACCCTCAGAGTCTTCCTACACACACCCTATCCAGACAGGCTCAGCTGTCAGCGAGGAACCACAGACATAAGACGGGAACATGCAGTTTCTGTGTTACTTCTACCAAGGATACATGCCTTAACACACTGACATTTATTTATATTGCTTTTTTTTT
The DNA here is from genome assembly GCA_006410935.1 of Redunca redunca. Classification (NCBI taxonomy): domain Eukaryota; kingdom Metazoa; phylum Chordata; class Mammalia; order Artiodactyla; family Bovidae; genus Redunca; species Redunca redunca. Next base: position 380,837 of record SJYQ01014232.1, read on the forward strand.
TAATTTTTATTTTAACTTTAGTTTACTTTACAATACTGTATTGCTTTTGCCAAACATTGACATGAATTCACCACGAGTGTACATGCGTTCCGAAACATGAATCCCCTCCCACCTCCCACCCCATAACATCTCTCTGGGTCCTCCCCATGCACCAGCCCCAAGCATCCTGCATCCTGCATCAGACATAGACTGGCGATTCGTTTCTTACATGATAGTATACATGTTTCAATGCCATTCTCCCAAATCATCCCACCCTCTCCCTCTCCCCCAGAGTCCAAAAGTTCACTCTATAGATCTGAGTCTCTTTTGTTGACTTGCATACAGGGTCATCATCACCATCTTTCTAAATTCCATATATATGCGTTAGTACACTGTATTGGTGTTTTTCTTTCTGGTTTACTTCACTCTGTATAATCGGCTCCAGTTCCATCCATCTCCTTAGAACTGATTCAAATGTATTCTTTTTAATGGCTGAGTAATACTCCATTGTGTATATGTACCACAGCTTTCTTATCCATTCATCTGCTGATGGACATCTAGGTTGTTTCCATGTCCTGGCTATTATAAACAGTGCTGCGATGAACATTGGGGTACATGTGTCTCTTTCTATTCTGGTTTCCTCGGTGTGTATGCCCAGCAGTGGGATTGCTGGGTCATAAGGCAGTTCTATTTGCAATTTTTTAAGGAATCTCCACACTGTTCTCCATAGTGGCTGTACTAGTTTGCATTCCCACCAACAATGTAAAAGGGTTCCCTTTTCTCCACACCCTCTCCAGCATTTATTGCTTGCAGACTTTTGGATCGCAGCCATTCTGACTGGTGTGAAGTGGTACCTCATTG
>SJYQ01014241.1:0-59489 GCA_006410935.1 Redunca redunca
TTTCCTATTTCACTATTATTGATATTTCTAATTAAAATTAAAATTCTTGTTTTTTTTCCTTGGTAATTTTATAATTTATTTTTAAGTTAAATGCACTTATTGGTACAAAATTTAGTTAGGTAAAGTATTTAGGTAAGATTTAACTTCACTTTTCTTCTAGGTGGCTACCCAGTTATCACAGTATTGAAATATTATCTATAGGTGTGCTTAGTTTTTATATATAATTTGGTATTTTTACTAGACTTTTATTCTGTTCCGTTGATCAGATTACCTGTTTATACCTAATGACATCATTCTTTGATTGTAATCCTCTTTCATTCTACTTCTTGGAGTTTTCCTGGATACTCTTTGTTCTGTAAAACTTAGAATTAGTTTCTTGAGCTCCCTCCCCACATCTTTTGGTATTGATCCTGCATTCTATTTGAAGATTGAGTTAGAGATGACTGACTTCTTTTTGAGGTTCAGTCTCCTGTTCAGGAAGAGGGTGTACATTCATTTCTTGTTTTTCAAATTTGTTTTTGTATCCCTTGACAACAATTTAAAGTTTTTTTCATGTAGACTTTTTACATTTCTTTTGCATGTATTCCTGGTATTTTACCTTTTTTTGTTACTATTGTAAATGGGGCTTCTATTGCTGTTATACTTTAATCTTGCTCTTTGAACATGGTAATGCTATTAATTTCTGAGTATTAATTTTGTACTTGGCCACCTTTGGAATCCCAGTACTATCTGTTATGGTTCCCCAGTTGTTTTCTAAGGTTTTGCAGTGAAATAATATCACTGGGCTTCCCAGGTGGCTCAATGGTAAAGAATCCACCTGCCAATGTAGGAAACGCAGGAGGCGCAGGTTAGATCTCTAGGTTGGGAAGATCCCTGGGAAGAAGAAATGGCAACCCACTCCAGTATTCTTGCCTGGAAAATTCCATGGGCAGAGGAACTTGGCGGGCTACCATCCACGGGGTCACACAGAGTCAGACATGACTGAGTGACTGCACACAATATTGTTAGCAAATAAAGATAACTTTATCTGCTCTTTTCCAGTTTTTATACTTATTTCTTTCTTTTGGCAAATCAATTTGGTTAGTACTTTCCAAAAATATTAAACAGTAAAATAGTAGTGGATTTTTGTCTTATTCCTGACTTAAATGCTAGTTTTTTCATGCTTTCCTATTAAGCTTGACTTTAGGTTAAAGTGTACATACTATGTTAAAGTAGTCAGCTGTTACCATTTTACAAAGATTTTTTTAAAATATGGAAGTTAAAATTTTAGCCTCTGTGGGAATTACGTGATTTTTCTCCTTTGTTTACTATTGTGGTGAGTTGTCCTAAATAGATTTACTGTGACTGGACCATCCTTGCTTTCCTAAATCAATTCACTTTGTTATTGTGTATTATTTTATATGTGCTATTCGGTTCTATTTCCTAAACCATATTTAGAAATTTTGCATCACTCCTCTTAAGCTAAATTGCTTTGTAGTTTTCTTTTATGTATTTTGTCTTTGTTAGATTATGCCACTTTCATAAAAATAATTTCAAACTTTTATTTTTCTATGCTTTTTTCTCCTCTCTGGTTAAATGGCCTTCAAGTTAAATGTTTGGTTGAATTGCCTGTGAGATTATTGGATCTTGAGTATTTTGGGAGGAGACTAGCTCTTTGACAATTATCTCTTTACTTCTATGATAATTTGACTGCTTATCATTTATATCTTTGTGAGGAAGCTTTGCCAGTTTGTATTATCCTACAAAACAACCTGTTCACCCACTTTCAAAATTATTTGGGTAACATGAGCAAGGTACTCTTATGATTAAAAAAAAATTTTCTGTGTCTGTGACTACACTGTCATTTTATTCATTATCACTTCTTATTTAGTATATGTGAGGCCTTGCCCTTTTGTTGTTTGCAACCAAGTCTTGAATTTTTAAAAAATTTAGTTCTATTATTTTCTCTTTTCTTATTTATATTTTTCTTTCACTGTTTTAAATCCTTCCTTTAGTTTTTGTTATGTTTATTTTGTGGCTGTTTTCCTGTCTTATGTGGAATCCCTAATGTTCTTTTCATTCTTGTGTTGTGTATGTTTGTGTGTGAGCTTCGTCATATCTGACTCTTTGTGACCCCATAGACTGTACCCTCCAGGATTCTCTGTCCACAGACAATCCAGGATTTTCCAGGCAAGAATACTGGAGTGGGTTGCCATTTCCTTCTCCAGGGGAATCTCCCTGACCCAGGGATTGAACCTGCATCTCCTGCATTGGCAGGCAGATTCTTTACCACTGCACCACCTGGGTGTTAAATTTTGAGTTTTCTTCTGAACAGTACTTGAGATGTGTCTTGTAAGTTATAGGTTTCTTGTGTTTATTTTCTGAATATTTTTGTAGTTCAATTTTTGATTTATTTTCTTTAGCACAAGAGTAGTTAATCCTTTTAAACTTTAACATAGCCATTTATATGGCTTTAGTAGTGTTATTGAGATTTAATTCACATACCGTACAGTTCACTATTTAAAGTGTACAATTCAGTGATTTTTAGTTTATTCAGACTTGTGGAATTATTACCACAGTCAATTTTAGAACATTTTCATCCCCTCAAGAAGAAGCCCTATGTCTGGTAAGTCGTCCCTCCCTTATCTTCCTGCTCCTCTTCTCCCCTACCCACTAAGTAACCATAATCTACTTTCTTTCTCTCTGTATTTCCCTGTTATGGACTTCTTCCTATGAGTGGAGCCATAGTCTTTTTGACTGCCATCTTTCACTTTCCATACTGTTTTAAGTTTATTAATTTGATGCAGATATCAGCACTTCATTCCTTTTTCTGGCTAAATAATATTCCATTGTATGACTAGATCACATTTTGTTTATCCATTAACTGACATATAGATTGCTTTTCACTTTTTGGCTGTTGTAATAAGCATTTGTGTATAGATCTCTGTGTGGACATATGTTTACGTTTCTCTTTGGTGCATGCCTAAGTAGGATTTCCCTGGTGGTGCGGTGGTAAAGAACCTGCCTGCCAATACAGGAGACATGAGACATGACACAGGGTTCGATCCCTGTGTCAGGACACGGGGATAAAGCAGATAGATAACCCTTCTGTGTCCAGCACGTTTTCTGGGAGGGCCTCTTACCCTGCTGGCCATGTGCTCCCACTGGAGTGCATAGGAAGGTGGTGTATTTGTATTCAAAACAAATGTATCAATACGAAAAGGAAATGTATCCTTGCCTGGAAAATCCCATGGACAGAGGAGCCTGGCAGGCTACAGTCTATGGGGTGGCAAAGAGCTGGACATGACTAAGCAACTTTACACACACACATATCTAGGTATAGAATTGTTGGGTCAGTTAGTAACTATGCTTGACATTTAATCATTTCAGAAACTGTCACTGTTTTCCAAAGTGGGTGGAATTTTACATTCCTACCAACAGTGTAAGAGGGTTCCAGTTTTTCCATATCCTTGTCAACATTTGTTTTATCTGACTTTTTGATTTTAGTCACCTTAGTGGGTATGAGGAGAAGGCAATGGCACCCCACTCCATTGCTCTTGCCTGGAAAATCCCATGGACGGAGGAGCCTGATGGGCTGCAGTCCGTGGGGTTGCGAAGAGTCGGACACAACTGGGCAACTTCACTTTCACTTTTCACTTTCATGCATTGGAGAAGGAAATGGCAACCCACTCCAGTGTTCTTGCCTGGAGAATCTCAGGGACTGGGGAGCCTGGTGGGCTGCCGTCTATGGGGTCACACAGAGTTGGACACGACTGAAGTGACTTAGCAGCAGCAGCAGCAGCCGATATGAAGTGGTATCTCATTGTACTTTTTGACTTGCATTTCCCTCATGACTGATGATATCAAGCATCTTTCCTTGTTTTTCCCTTTTCTCTCCTCCTTTCTAGTTTTTTTTCTTTTAAGGTATGATTGACATTGTTTATCTTTTCATGTACTTGTTGGCTAATTGTATGTCTTCTTTGGAGAAATGTCTTTTAGATCCTTTGCTCAATTTTTAATTGGATTGTCTTTATTATTGAATGGTAAGAACTCCTTATACATTTTAGCTCTCTCTACATTTCCCCCGCACCCCCACCCCAGGTAGGCCTAACATAATCTCAAAGTTCCTTTATTTATTTATTTTTACTTTACAATATTTTATTGGTTTTGCCACACATCAACATGAATCTGCCATGGGTGTACATGTATTCCCTATCCTGAACCCCCCTCCCACCTCCCTCCCCATACCATCCCTTTGGGTCATCCTCGTGCACCAGCCCCGAGGATCCTGTATCATGCATCGAACCTGGACTGACAATTCGTTTCACATATATTATACGTTTCAATGCCATTCTCCCAAATCATCCCACCCTCGCCCTCTCCCACAGAGTCCAAAAGACTGTTCTATACATCTGTGTCTCTTTGGCTGTCTTGCATACAGGGTTATCATTACCATCTTTCTAAATTCCATGTATGTGCATTAGTATACTGTATTGGTGCTTTTCTTTCTGGCTTACTTCCCTCTGATAATAGGCTCCAGTTTCATCCACCTCATTAGAACTGATTCAAATGTATTCTTTTTAATGGCTGAGTAATACTCCATTGTATATATGTACCACAGCCTCTCTCTACATTTTATATTTTATGTATTTCAAGTCCTTTGTTAGATATATGATTTGCAAATATTTTCCCTGTTCTGTGGCTGTCTTAGCAGTTTCTTAATTGTGCTCTTTGAAGCATAAAAGTTTTAAATTTTGGTGAAGACCTGTTTATCTTACTGTTGTTATTTATTTATTTGCTTTTGCTTTTGTTGTCATGTCAAAGATCTTTTTACCAAATCCAGGGTCGTGAAGACCTGTGTTTTTTCTAAGAATTTTATAGTTTTGCTCTAACATTTATGCATGTGGTAAAGGTTATCTTAATTGACTGTCCTGTTGAAAAGACTGTGCTTTCCGCCATTGAATAGTCTTGGCATTCTTGTTGAAAACCAGTCAACCTTAAACATGTTATTTATGGACTTTTAATTCTATTCCATTAATCTCTGTGTCTGTCCATGTGCCAGTGCCATAGTGCCTCAATTACTGTTGCTTTGGACCTAGTTTTGAAATCAGAAAATGTGAGTTCTGCTTTATTCTTTTTCAGGTTTGTTTTGGCTATTTTGGGTCCCTGCAATTCCATATAAATTTGAGAAACAACTTGTCAATTTGAGGAAGAACTCAGCTGGGGTTCTCATAGGGATTGCTATCTGTACATCAGTTTGAAGATGTCACCATCTTTTAATGTTGTCTTCTAATCCCTGAACATGGGATATTTTTCCATTTATTTGGATCTTCTTTAATTCTTTCAACAATGTTTTGTGGTTTCCAGAGTTTGTTTATTTTAATATCTTGCTTGCCTTTCTCAAGCAAGAAAATGTTGTCCAGGTGCTTTCACTCTATTTTCAGCGGTGTTTTTGCTCCTTTGTATTAGTTACAGTGAAGATTGCATTTCTGCATTGGTTTCATTTTTTTCCTTCCATTTCTTTTCTGTTCTCTGCCTGCTGATATTTTGTCTGTTATCTTGTCTTCTTCAAGTTAGAATTACTTGTCTTTTCTGCCCCTGAGGCAGCATTAATTTTGGTAAAGCTTATTGTCTTCCATTTCCTACCACCACTGTAAAAGGAATACAAGCTCTCATAGTGGCATTATTTATAACAGCTTAAGTGCCCATCAACAGATTAATTAATATAGAAGATGTGGTGTATATATACAATGGAATACTATTCAGTCATAAAAAAGAATGAGGTTTGGCTATTTGCAGCGACATGGGTGGACTTGGAAGGCACTTTGCTAGGTGAAATAAGTCAGACAAGAAAGACAGATACTGTATGATATTACTTATATGTGGAATCTAAAAAACACAACAATCTAGTGAATAGAGCAAAAAAAAAGAAGCAAGCTCACAGATATAGAGAACAAGCTGGTAGTTATCCGTGGAGTGAAGGAGCAGGGAGGGGCGACACAGGGATAGGAGACTGAGAGGCACAAAATATTAGGTAGAAAATCAACTACAAGGATATATTATACAACCTATGGAATATAACAAACTGTAAATGAAATATAATCTTTAAAATTGTAGATCACTATATTGTACATCTGTAAAATACATAATATTGTATATCAGCTATACTTCAATTTTTAAAAAAATACAGCTCATTATTAAAATTTGGAAAATATTGAAAACTTGAAACAAGAAGAAAATCATCTATAGTTATTCCATTTGATACTTGTGTCAGCATTTTGATATTTTGCTTTTTTAGTTCTTTATCAGTGAATTGTGTTTTATTTAATATTGTATAAATCATTACATACTACTAGTGGCAACTTGGGATTTTCTTAAACCTGTTCTGTATTTAAATGTTTTCTCTTATTTTACCAAGTAGACTGTTTCTCCTCAATTTATCATACGAATAACTGTTTAGATTTTTTTCCAGCTGATGTACTATTTTACTTCTTTTCTTCACAGCCAAGGTTTTGGAAGAATAGAATCAGTTGTTTAATTTCTTTTTTTCCTCTTCAGTCTATTGCACGTCTCACTTCTGCCTCCATTGTTCTACTCAAGTCTTCTTGCTAAGGTAATAACTTATTAACTGCCAAATTCATTAGATATCTCTTAGTCTTCATCCTACCCAGTTTCTCTAGATTTTGATTTTGACTAGCCCCTTTACTAAAGCCTGCGAGTGTATAACTAGACACAGTCTGTATTCCTAGAGAGCTCTTAGTTACCCTTTTTATCGCTTGAATTTCTCATTAGTTTTTCTTTATCTGGTGCTTAATGCTGATATCCAAGAGTATATCTGTTTGTTTCCCTCCTCATTCTTATATCTTCCCCTGGGTGATGTCCTTAATATCCTGACAACATACAAATCTGTCTCTAGACCAGAGCTCTTTTCCTGGCCTGTTTGCCAGTGGCTACTAGACAGTGCCACTCAAGTGACTAATGAGTGCCTTAAATTCAGCTCGTCTAAAAACAATTTCATTATCTTTCCTGCCAAACCTGTTCTTGCTTCTGTGTTCCTTATTCTGATTAATTTAATGGCTACCTCATCAATTTAGTGAATCAAGCCAGAAATCTGAGAATCACATTAGATTCCTTTCTTTTGCTCACCCCTTGTACAGTTCACAAAGTCTTGCCAATTTTTCCTCTTTACTCTAATAATTTTTCTGACCTTTTCTACCACTACAGCATCATCACTTATGTCTTTCATTTTATATTTCAGCAATAGAACTATTTGCAGTTAGTTGCTTTAAATTCTTCAAAGAAGTTAGGTTGGGAGGGAGAAATTTTTTAAGTTGCAATTTCTTGCAGTACCACACTGTGTCATGATTCTGCACGTAACCATTTTCTTCTTAGACTGCCATTTCCTAAATCCCTTCTAAGACCCACCCAAGTATACGTTACACAGCTTTTTTTCTGTTTGCTCTTTTAATACAAATAGATTACTTATATACTGGGTAGTTACTGTGTGTCTGCCTCTGTTCAGGGTGTTTTACAAATATTAATTCATTTAATCCTCATAACTTTGTGAGGTAATTAACTTTCTCATCCCCTTCTGTGATGAAGAACTGAGGCTTATAGAGAAGCTGCAGAACCTGCGCGAAATGCATATAGCTAATAAATGTCAGTTAGGGTTCAGACCGTCTCTCAGACTTCAGAGTCCATGCTGTTGTGCCTCTTCTTTGTGCCATCGCCTTCTTTTGTTTATACAAAGGATCACAGTACTTATATTGAATTACTTTGAAAGTATTTGTTTTCGAACTTATCTAACTATGGGCTTTTTAAAAAAATTGGAAGACAATTGCTTTGCAATATTGTATTAGCTTCTGCCTTACAATGTGGATCAGCTGTTAGTATACGTACATATATCTCCTCCCCCTTGAGCCTCCTTGCCACCCCCTCCTCATCCCACCCCTCTACATTGTCACAAAGCACCAGGGACTGAGCTCTTTGTGTAACTCTGGACTTCTTAAAGGGAAAAATAGTGTCTTATTCTCTGTCACCTTCCACAGGACTAGAACACTGCCCCATTTATAGCAGACTTTTCATAAATATTTATTGAATCAATTAGTAATTGTCAATATCTATAGTTACTCAGGCAGAAGAGTTGAGTTTAGGTTATTTTATATTACATAAAGCTAAATAAACTTTTTTAACCTAGGAATTTAGCACATACAGTTTTTGTCTGGCTTTTCCAAGTACAGTTTTATGTCTAATCTTATCAGTGGTTGTTGTATCATTCTGTCTTTTTCTCGATTCCACCCCTTCCTGCCTTTTCAGACTTTTCAGAATATTTACATTTTTATCACTTATCTGTCTTCTGACCCTTTCTGTTGATCAAGTCATCCCTTTAGCATTTGACCTTGCTCGAGTTTTATCTTTCTGGTTGTCCCCTTTTCTTCAGAGCCAAGTTCATGAAAATATTGACTAGAGTTGAGATCTTCATTGCCACATCTCCCCCTCTTTTCTTTGAAGTAACTCTTGTTAAAGTCACAGGTGACTTATGTGTTGTCAATCAAGTGATGTTTTTCAGTTTCCACCTTACCTGATCTCTCTTCATTTTGAAACATCCTTTTTCCTTTGCTTCTCTGGCATCAGCTCTGGTTTTCTTTTTGTGTCCGGCCCCTCATACTAAGTCTTATTTGTTGATCCTTCTTCTACCAGGCCTTTAAGGAATTGGAGTTCTCAAGTCTTGGTCCCATGCCTCTGCCCTTCTTTTTTCAAATTATTTTAGGTATTTTTTTTTTTCCCAGATCCATGGTGTTCATTTTTCAGTTATATATGAAGAAATCAGGCCACTTTGTAATTCTGCCTAAATCGCTCTTGAGGGCCAAATACTTGCCTTCTTCATGTTTCCACTTACATGGCATTTACCCCGCAAGTTCAGCATGTCTAAAACAGAATTTGTGACGTTTCTTTATTCTAAGCAAGGGAACTATTGGACAGTTTTAAGCAAGGGAGTATGTGATGTGATTTACATTTTTTTGTGTATGTGTGATTTACATTTTTTTGTGTATGTGTGATTTACATTTTTTAAAGCTTCCTGTAACTGTCAGGTGGAGAATGGATTGTGGGAAATGGTAAAAGTGAAGCGTAAAGGCTATTTAGAAAAATACTGCAATAGTCTCCTAAAAAGATGGTAGTGGCTTGGAGCAAGGTATAGTAGTATAAGTGGTGAGAATAATTAAGTATGAGATATATTTTGAAAATAGTATGAACAGGATTTATTGTGAGATATGAAAGAAAGAGAAGAATCAGAATGACTCCAAAGTTTTTGTCTTAAGCAACTGGATGGATGATGGTGTCATTAAATGTGATGGAGCAGACTGAGACAAGAAGGATTGTGGAAGTCAGTCAAGAGTTCTCTTTTGGCTGTGTTAAGCTTGACATGCCTATTTGACATCGAAGTAGAGGATATAAGGTAAACAATCCCCATATATAATCAAATCAAGGGAGAGGATATAAATCAGGATATAAATTTTGGAATAGTAGCATGCAGATGGTACTTACAGTCACTGTGGAAAATTCTAAAAGAGATGGGAATACCAGACCACCTTACCTCCCTTCTGAGAAACCTGTATGCAGGTCAAGAAGCAACAGTTAGAACTGGACATGGAACAATGGACTTGTTCAAAATTGGAAATGGAGTACGTCAAGGCTGTATATTGTCACCCTGCTTATTTAACTTATTTGCAGAGTACATCATGCAAAATGCCAGGCTGGATGAAGCACAAGCTGGAATCAAAATTGCTAGGAGAAATATCAACAACCTCAGATATGCAAGATAAGCAAGTGATACCACTTCAGTGGCAGACAGTGACGAGACACTAAAGAGTGTCTTGATGAAGGTGAAACAGGAGAATAAAAAAGCTGGCTTAAAACTCAACATTCAAAAAATTAAGATCATGGCATCTGGTCACATCACGTCATGGCAAACAGATGGGGAAAACAATGGAAACAGTGACAGATTTTATTTACTTGGTCTCCAAAATCACTGAACAGTGACTGCAGCCTTGAAATTAAAGACTCTTGTTCCTTTGAAGAAAAGCTATAACAAACCTAGACAGTGCATTAAAAAGCAGAGACATCACTTTGCTAACAAAGATCTGTACACCCAAAGCTGTGGTTTTTCCAATAGTCATATATAGATGTGAGAGCTGGACCATAAAGAAGGCTGAGCACTAAAGAATTAGCTTTCGAATTGTGGTGCTGGAGAAGACCCTTGAGAGTCCCTTGGACAGCAAGGAGATCAAACCAGTCATTCCTAAAGGAAATCAGTCCTGAATATTCATTGGAAGGACTGATGCTGAAGCTGAAGCTCCAACACTTTGGCCACGTGATGCTAAGAGCCGACTCATTGGAGAAGACCCTGATGCTGGGGAAGACTGAAGACAGGAGGAGAAGGGGGCAACAGAGGATGAGATGGTTGGATGACATTACATACTCAGGGGACATGAATTTGAGCAAACTCCGGGAGATAGTGAAGGATAGGGAAGCCTGGCATGCCGCAGTCCATGAACCGAAGGGAGTCAGACATGAGTTAGCGATCAAACAACAACAGATGCGGTTGAAGGTTTAGTTTGTATATTGTCCTTGAGTTATTTTTAAGATTTTTTTTTTAAACAGTCTTTAGTGTTTTTGAACACCCAGATCATTAGACTGTTACCAGTATCTATACTGGGCAAACTTGTAGAACACAAAAAGTTGCGCTCACTTACATATGTAAATATGATTTCTTATTATTGAACTCAACCGTACCTGCCTGTCATTTTTAAAAAATTATTTTTGTTAAACTGAAAAACACTCTATAAGCCTGATAAAATGGTATACAAGGGAGACCAAATCTCTCTTCTCCTTAGATCACTAATTCTCCAGTTTCTCCCCAGAGGTATCACATCTGTTAGTTTTTGGTCTATCTTTCCAGAATTAAAACTTACGTATGTATACATATAGGTATGGAGTTTCCCTGATAGCTCAGTTGATACAGAATGCGCCTGCAATCAGGAGACCCTGCTTCCATTCCTGGGTCGGGAAGATCCGCTGGGCAAGGGATAGGCTCCCCACTGTAATATTCTTGGCCTTCCCTTATAGCTCAGCTGGTGAAGAATCCGCTTGCAATGTGGGAGACCTGGGTTCGATCCCTGGGTTGGGAAAATCCCCTGGAGATGGAAAAGGCTACCCACTCCAGTATTCTGGCCTGGAGAATTCCATGCAGTGTATAGTCCATGAGGTTGCAAAGAGTCAGACATGGCTGAGCGAGTTTCACTTTCACTTCACATATATATATGTTATCTTTATTTTTGGACAAATTAGAGTCAATACATAAAGAATACCTGGAGTACATATTCTTTCAGCACCTGTCTTTTTAAATTTTTACTAAAAATATATTGTAAAAATTGTTTTATATTAGCATATTTAGATTGATCTGATTCTTCTTCATGGCTGAAAGTATTGCATTGTATGGATGTATAGTAATTTACCAGCTACACAATTTAAAAAAAAAAAATTTATTGGAGTATAGTTGATTATCAGTGTTGTGTTAGTTTCAAGGTATACAGCAAAGTGCCAGCCACACAATTGATAAATATTTACATTTTTCTGGTCTTTTACTCTTTAAAAAGATTGTGTAGTGCATGGTGGTAAATATTGCTGACTTGCCCTTCAATATCTGTGTTTTTAAAATTTTCTTTTAAGTTATAGAATATTAAAACTCACACTGATAGTTATATCTTTACCTTACTCAACTTTCCCATCCAGCTAGTCTTTAAGTCCTTGTGTTTTATCCACATATAGTAACTATTATTAGCTAAGAATTTTTATAAACATTTACTCATAACATAATGAGGAGTAGGTACTGTTATTGTTCCCTTTTCATAGAGAAAGTGAGGCCCAGAGGGTAACACCTTTTCTAAGGCCACATAATTCACAAGGGACAGAACCCTTATGATTTGGATACAGGCAATGTGGTTCCAGTGTCCATGCTTTTGACTACTGTGCTGTCCTCATCTCTGTTGCCTTTCTTTCCCAGTAGTGCCATAATTCAGGTGTTCATTGCCTCAAATTTGACTTTATTTACAGGTAAAGGCTTCCCCAGTGGCTCAGTGGTAAAGAATCTGCCTGCCAAGCAGGAAATACAGGTGCAGTCTATGTGTTGAGAAGATCTCCTGGAGAAGGAAATGGCAACCCACTCCAGTATTCTTGCCTGGGAAATATGGACAGAGGAGCCTGGTAGGCTGCAGTCTCTGGGGTCCCTAAGGAGTTGGACACAACTTAGCAACTAAGAAAACAAATATAGGTATTCCCCACTTTTCCAAGTTTACTTTACACCACTTTTAAGAAAGTCCTATGTTAGTGTCTGTTTTCACTAACTGAAAGAAATTGGAAGAGGATTGTCACTTATGATAAAGCAAAAATATGGGTTCAACATTTGTTTTGCAGTGAGCTGGTACAGAGGCAGCGCACACCCCAAGCAGCATGAGTGGCCCTTCCAGGCTCCTTCCCTGGAAACTACACTCAGCATCTCAGCATCAAGCCACCATAGCTTTGCACTGTGTCTGTGAGCATCTGGGTTTTATCAGGATTTATTTTGTACATCAGTTAGCACAAAGGTAATTAAGGTAATTGCTTCTTCACATAACACCATTTTGCTTAGGAAAGGTTTCATTGGGAACACTCTACTTTAAGATAACAGGGGAAACCTGTAATGTTTTTGTCACTCTCAGTCTTCCTTTTCTATTTCATTCTATATACTGAAACAAGATTAATCTCCCCAAAGCATAACTTTGATTATTGCTTCCCAGATCAAAATCTTGAGTAGCTTCTTGCTGCATTTAAAATTCAGCTCTGGCTCATGCTCTTCTTTTTTATATGTGCTATACTGTCAGTCAGTTTGCTCCAAACTTTATCTAAGGTGTGATCATTGAGTTGTCTAAAGACTCCATTGAAATTAGAAGTAATTAAGCCAAAAAAAGAGATGAGGTAAACAGTCATTGGAGTTGAATGGTGCTTTTTTAGAAAAGTTTCCCGTTTTACTCAGTGTCTCTTGCCATATGGTTTCCTCAGCAAACCAGTTAATTTGAATCAGATGTGTAATTGATCAAATTGATCAAACCAAAGCTTAGCTGCAAACATCTTGGTGTCACATAAAATAAATTCCTTAAAACACACGGAAGTACGCAAACTTGATGCAGGAATGTGAATTTTCTAATTAAATTGAAAAGGACAAAGGAGAAGCCCCAGCAAGACGGTAGGAGGGGCAAAATTGTGTTTAGAACCAAACCCCAGACCCACCAGAGACTCTCAGAGGGCTCTAACAAAACCTGGTGCACACAAGGAGACCCCACAGAGCCTGAGCCAGGCCTGCCTGTGAGTGTTTGAGTGTCTCCTGTGGAGGTATGGGTCAGCAGTGGCCTGCCACAGGGAAAGGGACTCTGAGTGCACCATACCTGGGTGTGGCATGAGCCCTCTTGGATGAGGTCACCATTAACCCCACCATGGAGCTGCCAGAACTTAAATAGGACTGGGGAAACAGACTCTTGGAGGGCACAAACAGAACCTTGTGTGCACCAAGACCTGGGAGAAAGGAGTAGTGACCCCATAAGAGACTGACCCGGACTTTCCTGTAAGTGTCCAGGAGTCTCCCTTGGAGGCGTTGGCCTGCGGTGGCCTCCTGCAGTGTTGGAGGCCTGCTGCAAGGTTGAGTGTGGCAGTGCACGCATGGGACCTTTTGGAGGAGGTCACTGTTATCTTCATTATCTCCACCATAGTTTGGTCTCAGGTCAAACAACAGTTAGGGAACACAGCCCTGCCCATCAACAGAAAATTGGATTAAACATTTACTGAGAATGGCCCCACCCATCAGAACAAGACCCATCTTCCCCCACAGTCTCTCCCAACAGGAAGCTTCCATAAGCTTCTTATCCTTATCCATCAGAGGGCAGACAGAATGAAAACCACAATCACAGAAAACTAATCAAACTGTTCACATGGACCACAGCCCTGTCTAACTCAATGAAACAATGAGCCATGCTGTGTCACCCAAGATGGACAGGTTATGGTGGAGAGTTCTGACAAAATGTGGTCCACTGAAGAAGGGAATGGCAAACCACTTCAGTATTCTTGCCTTGAGAACCCCATGAACAGTATGAAAAGGCAAAAAATATGACACTGAAAGATGAACTCCCCAGGTTGGTAGGTGCCCAATATGCTGCTGGAGAAAAATGGAGAAATAACTCCAGAAAGAATGAAGAGATGGAGCTAAAGCAAAAACAGTGCCCAGTTGTAGATATGACTGGTGATGGAAGTAAAGTCTGATGCTGTAAAGAACAATATTGCGTACAAACCTGGAATCAAGGTAAATTGGAAGTGGTCAAACAGGAGGACGGCAAGAGTAAACATTGACATTTTAGGAATCAGTGAACTAAAATGGACTGGAATGGATGAATTTAACTCAGATGACCTTTATATCTACTACTGTGGGCAAGAATCCCTTAAAAGAAATGGAGTAGCCCTAATAGTCAACAAAAGTCCAAAATGCAGTACTTGGATGCAATCTCAAAAATGACAGAGTGATCTCTGTTTGTTTCCAAGGCAAACCATTCAATATCACAATAATCCAAGTCTGTGCCCCAACCAGTAATGCTGAAGAAGCTGAAGTTGAACAGTTCTGTGAAGACCTACAAGACCTTCTAGAAGTAACACCCAAAAAAGATGTCCTTTTCGTCAGGGAGGACTGGAATGCAAAAGTAGGAAGTCAAGAGATACCGGGAATAACAGGCAAATTTGGCCTTGGAGTACAAAATGAAGCAGGGCGAAGGCTAACAGAGTTTTGCCGAGAAAGCACTGGTCATAGCAAACACCCTCTTCCAACAACACAAGAGAAGATTCTACACATGGACATCACCAGATGGTCAATGCCAAAATCAGATTGATTATGTTCTTTGCAGCCAAAGATGGAGCAGCTCTATACAGTCAACAAAAACAAGACCGGGACCTGAGACTGTGGCTCAGATAATGAACTCTTTATTACAAAATTCAGACTTAAATTGAAGAAAGTAGGGAAAACCACTAGATCATCCAGGTATGACCTAAATCAAATCCCTTACAATTATACAGTGCAAGTGACAAATAGACTCAAGAGATTAGATCTGACAGACAGAGTGCCTGAAGAACTGTGGACAGAGGTTCATGACATTGTACAGAAGGCAGTGATCAAGACCATTCCCAAGAAAAGGAAATTCAAAAAGGTCAAGTGGTTGTCTGAAGAGGCCTTACAAATAGCTGTGAAAAGAAGAGAAGGTAAAGGCAAAGGAGAAAAGGAAAGATATACCAGAGTTCCAAAGAATAGCAGGGAGAGATAAGAAAGCCTTCCTCAGTGAACAATGCAAAGAAATAGAGGAAAACAACAGAATGGGAAAGACTAGAGATCTCTTCAAGAAAATTAGAGATACCAAGGCAACATTTCATACAAAGATGGGCACAATAAAGGACAGAAATGTTATGGACCTAACAGAAACAGAGGATATTAAGAAGAGGTGGCAAGAATACACAGGAGAACTATACAAAAAAGATCTTCATGACCCAGATAACCACGATGGTGTGATTACCCACCTAGAGCCAGACATCCTGGAATGCCAAGACAAGTGGGCCTTAGGAAGCATCACTACACACAAAGCTAGTGGAGGTGATGGAATTCCAATTGAACTATTTCAAATCCTAAAAGATGCTGCTGTGAAAGTGCTGCACTCAATATGCCAGCAAATTTGGAAAACTCAGCAGTGGCCACAGGACTGGAAAAGGTCAGTTTTCATTCCAATCCCAGAAAAAGGCAATGTCAAAGAATGTTCAAACTACCACACAATTGCACTCATCTCACACGCTAGCAAAGTAATGCCCCAGTTCTCCAAGCCAGGCTTCAACAGTATGTAAACCATGAACTTCCAGATGTTCAAGCTGGATTTAGAAAAGGCAGGGACACCAGAGATCAAATTGCTAACATGCATTGGATCATCGAAAAAGCAAGAGAGTTCCAGCAAAACATCTACCTCTGCCTTATTGACTACTTCCAAAGCCTTTGACTGTGTGGATTACAATAAACTGTGGAAAATTCTTCAAGAGATGGGAATACCAGACCACCTGACTTGCCTCCTGAGAAATCTGTATGCAGGTCAAGAAGCAACAGTTAGAACTGAACATGGAACAACAGACTGGTTCCAAATCGGGAAAGGAATAGGTCAAGGCTATATATTGTCACCCTACTTATTTAACTTATATGCAGAATATATCATATGAAATGCCGGGCTGGATGAAGCACAAGCTGGAATCAGGATTGCCAGGAGAAATATCAATTACCTCAGATATGTAGATGACACCACCCTTATGGCAGAAAGCTAAGAAGAACTAAAGAGCCTCTTGATGAGAGTGAAAGAGGAGAGTGAAAAAGCTGGCTTAAAACTCAACATTCAGAAAATGAAGATCATGGCATCCAGTCCCATCACTTCATGGCAAATAGATGGGGAAACAATGGAAACAGTGAGAGCCTCACTGTTTTGGGGTCCCAAATCACTGCAGTTGGTGACTGCAGCCATGAAATTAAAAGATGCTTGCTCCTTGGAAGAAAAGCTATGACCAACCTAGACAGCATATTAAAAAGCAGAGACATTACTTTGCCGTCTGTCTAGTCAGAGCTATGGTTTTTCCAGTGGTCATGTATGGATGTGAGAGTTGGATTATAAAGATAGCTGAGCACTGATGAATTGATGCTTTTGAACTGTGGTGTTGGAGAAGACTCTTGAGAGTCCCTTGGACTGCAAGGAGATCCAACCAGTGCATCCTAAAGGATATCAGTCCTGAATGTTCATTGGAAGGACTGATGCTTAAGCTGAAACTCCAGTAGTTTGGCCACCTGATGCAAAGAACTGACTCATTGGAGAAGACCCTGATGCTGGGGAAGACTGAAGGCAGGAGGAGAAGGGGACGACAGAGGATGAGATGGTTGAATGGCATCACCGACTCAGTGGACATGAGTTTGAGCAAGCTCCGAGAGTTGGTGATGGACAGGAAGCCTGGTATGCTGCAGTCCATGGGGTCGCAAAGAGTCGGATACGACTGAGTGACTGAACTGAACTGAATGTGAATTGGGTACCTTAGAAAGAGGTAATGTCTTTAGCTTTAAATACTATGCATATACAAAGGAAAACATTGAGGAAAGCATTCAGGGAGAAAAATAACTTCTCAAAGCTGTAACAAAATCTTTTCTATTCAGTTTTGATTTTAAGTCCAAAATTTATCTGTGCATTTTTAGAAAGAGTACTTCAGTGCAAGTGTTCTTGTGAAATGTTACTTTTTGTAATTTTTGTTTCTAAGAAAAGAATATCTATTTCTGAATATAATGCTTCATGCAAATATCTTACTAGAAATCATGTGTACTTTGGCCATATTCATATCTGGTATTTTTTTAGTTTTGCATTTAAGATATTGGCCCTCTGCTTATTACATAACAGGATTATTATCAATTTTTCAGATAGTTTGTTTCTAAATATCAAATTTTAACAGTTTTTTAAAAAATCCAATGTCAAAAAATTAATTATTTAATGAATGTTTTGTTGCTTTTGGCCAGATTTAGTCCACCACAAGCTCTCATTGCTATTGGTAAATCTAGATCTTTTCTTGGAAGACACTGCATTTACCAATAGAAAATGGTGACTTGAGAGAAAGCAAAGTTAATTCATATAAAACTGTGTCTTCACTTTCAAAACTGATCACTTTTCTAGTTTTAATCAAGAAACAATGAATAGCAAAAATAATAAATGGCATTTCTGGGTACAATTGTTTGACTGTTGGAATTTTTGGATTTCCTTCTCCTTAGGAGTTCCTCAGTTTCACTTGAGAAATAGCATGGACTCTGTGTCTGTAAGGAGCTACCCATCTTCAATGTTCCTTAAAGGAGGGAGGTTGCAAAAGTTTAGGTCAGCAGGTTTTGTCAAAATGATTTGATTTAAAAATTTGTTTTTCATATTTAGTCTGCTAACATCTATACTCACAGAGTACGTAGTCTTTTCTCTCTCTCTCTCAGAAATTTTTTTAGGGAAAGAGGTTATTCTCTGGAAATTGAAGTTACAGAGTACAAGAAATCCAGGAGCAAGTAAAGACCAAACAGTATAGTCTAGCTCTTGGGTGAATTATTACTATAAATTTTCATTTCAGTATAATTAGGATTCAGATATGTAGTTGTTAGCAAAGAAACTGATCCGATTATTTTTTAGGGTTGTAGAAAAATATTCGATATGCTTGATACAGATCCTTTTGCTATAGACAGGCACACATCAACACAACATTGTAAATCAACTATACTTCAATTAAAAAAAAAAGCCACATTGACACAGATAACTTAGAGCACAAATGCAGACTCTTTAAAATCTTTAAACATAGGAAACAACTTATAAGGAATAAAAAAAAGTTTTAAAATGACTTTTAATTTTTCCCTTTTCCCCTCCTCTAAAACGCCTTAGAATCATAAAATATTAAAATTGAAAAGGACCTTGGAAGTCATCTTGGTTTATCTTCTATCCAGTGTGGAAATCCTTCTCACAATAGCTCTAATTTTTTTAAAAAAATCTCTATTTAAAGAGATCTGCTTATTTTGATCTCTTCAGTTAATGGGTTGCCTATTTGCAGAGAGAGCTGTCAGATTATTTGTTGTCTTTGTTACAGAGATTTGCCTTAAATTCAGCTGCAACTTTGAGTTTCTCCCAGTTGTGTTTTCTGGTAGAATACTACCCTTTGAAGACAGTTATAATATTCTGGGTCTAAAGTCTTTTCAGTTGTATCTTCTGGTAGAATATGGAATAAATCCATTCCTTCTTCATTTAACTACCCTTTGAAAACAATTGTAACTTTCTGGGTCTAAATTCTTTTTAATTTTTTAACTTGGGGGGTCTATAAATTCACAAGTCTGTGGATAGTCTTCAGAGGATTATATCATATGTAAAATTGTGAACATATATGTGCATTTTTCTGGGAAGAGAGCCATGATTTTTATTAGTCTCAATGGAACCCAATTCCCTACCAAAGTTAATGTACCGGACCTACTAGAATGGACCTGGTAATCTGCTTTTTGTTTTTATATTTTTTAATAAGCTTGCAATGAGCTATCTAGTCCAGCATCTCAGGAACCATTGCATTGGGTAAGTTCTAAGATTAAAGCCTTTCTGATTCTGTTGAAAATGGTAGAATTTTTAGAGCTTTGGAGATCGTCTAGTATACATATAGTTTGTGATGTGCTTATAGTTATATCCTTCCTATCAAAAGATTAAACTGGTCCAAAAGGGTAGGGTTTTTATTTAAAACTTTATTTCAAAGTCTTGGGAGCCTGTGATGATGTTTTAAATTAGAATTTTTGTTTGTTAGATCTGGATATAGTATTTCAATCTAACAGAAGTTTATGAATTACACTACTTTTTGATTAATTTTTAATCTGTAAAAATTTTATCCTCTTTCATTTTTACTATTTCTAAGGAAGGATAGTATCATTTATGAACACTGGTTTCACGGCTACCTTTTGGAACAGTTTAGTTTCAGCTCCCCCTGTACTCCCTCCCTCCTCTGAAGACAAAACTACTCATCCAACGAGCCCATTTTTTTTTTTTTTCAGTAAAGTAGTACTTGAATAACTAATAATGTAAACTGAAATGACAAAGAATAGCTTAAGATTTGAAGATCTCAGTGTGCTGTGATTATTTTTATAGAATAAAAGAAATCTATGATAGGCCTACCTTTTGCTACACATGTTAGAGGGGTAATGTCAGAAGAGCAGAGAGACTAAAGTGAAAGCAAACAGGAAAATGAAGCATGGCAAGGGAAATGAGTATGTTTTAATGACCAACAGAAATGGCAAGCAACAAAAAGGCGACAACCAGCAATTTTCATTCATATACCATTTATTTATAGAGTTGGCTTATAAGCAGATACATGTGAAAATGGAATATTTAAAATAAATAAGGAGTGTGGTTAAAAAACAGCAGATATAACATCTGATGTCTGGGGGAGCAAATAACTGCTTTTGCCTCGATATTGTTAGTTCCCTAAAGATACGTTTCCTTTGCCTGTAGCTGGGAAGTACACTGGAAACCAGCAGGTAGTCAGCAGCTGCGTGCACGCTGCCTGAAGGCCCGAAAAGAGTCAGAGTGAGCTGCAAGTTGCCAGCACAGTTGCTCCTCAGTGTTTGACTCCCAGAAACCTAAGGGATGGGAAGTATTAACAGTCACTCCAGTAGTTAGGAATGACTTGGCTATGGTTTCATCCTTAATTAAGTGGCAATATAACGATGCAGTTAGCTTTCTGTATCCATGAGTTCCACATCCATGGATTCAGCCAACTTCGGATCAAAAACATTTGGGGAAAATAAAAAGTTCGAAATAGCAAACAATGAATCTGCTTCACTCCCGCAACTATTTACAGATAATTTACATTGTATTTACAACTACTTACATAGCATTTACATTGTATTAGATATTATCAGTCTAGAGAGGATTTGAAGTATATGGGAAGATGTGTGAGTAGGTTGTATGCCTACTTAAGCCTTAACCATTTTATAGAATAAGGGAGTTGAACATCCTTGGATTTTGGTATCTGTAAGGAGTCCTGGAACCAATCCCCAGTTGATATTGAGGGATGACTGTATAATGGAGAATCTTGGGAGAGGAGAGTAACTTCTTTAAGGAGTTGGGAGAGTGTACCTTTGGTTGAGAATTACTGCCTCAATATTCATTCATTCATTTAACAAGTATTTATCCAGTGCCTCTATTACACATACTTTTTTCAGGTGCCAAATTGAATTGTGGTTATGAGCATTATTTACATGGGTTTGAATCCCGGAGTTTTTACTTACTTACTTAGCTAAGTGACCTTGGGCAAATTACTTAATCTCTGTGTGTTAGTTTCCTCATCTGTAAATTTGGGATCATAATTTTTATCTATCTCTGAATTGTGGTAAGGACTAAATGAGTTCTTGGAAGAGTATTTTTATTAAGGAATATAGTTGTTTTCACACACACACATACAGACATATATACATATACATAATGCATGACTAAACCGGAACACAGCACAGTATAGCACTGTAACTCATATTTTGGTTTGTATTAATTTATACACTGCTTTGTTTCAAAAAGGATTTGAGGCAGAACCAAAGCCTCCTAAGAAATACTCTGTACCCAGGCAGCACAGCAGAATTGATACAGGTTCAGATCTTATTTTGAAAGGCAAAGACAGATGTTTAAAAATGAATGTATGTACATGCTGGGAATAGAGTGTATACTCAGTAAATGTCATTTCTCTTATGTTTAAAAGGAAGTAATTTACTTAACAAGCTGGTCACTGTCAGCCCAAAGTGTGCCATGGCACAGGTAGACATAGTTCTCTGAGTACATTAGGAGTAGAGTGCAGGCTGAATTTTGGCTCCCATTTATCCACTTGGCATGGAGTTCTCATGCAGTAAGCAGTCTGCACAACCATGCAGTGATTCTGAATACTGTATTAATTTGCTTCTCTTTTGAAATTCATTATAAATATTGAATTGTATAAGGCAGTAGGACCATATCATCTAAACTAGAATTCTTAGATCGAGTTCTCTGTCAATAGTTCTGATTGTTAAAATATTCATTCTTGTTTCTGATATGTCATTTTGAATGCAGTCTGCTCCATATCAACATAGTTAGGTTTTTCTTCTTCATTCTGGTTTTTATTTTTCATACTTTTTGCCTTGGAATATTGTAAATTTGCATTCAGTTGTAAGGAATAATTCAGAGAGATCCATATACCCTTCATCCAGTTTCCCAGATGATAATATCTTGTTGCTATCACATAGTAACACAACCAGGAAATTGGCATTGATACCATCAACTTACTTTACTCAGATTTCCTTAGTTTTATATGCACTAATTCATGTGTGTGTCTATGCACGTGTTTTGAGTTCTGTGTAATTTTGTCACATGTGTAGATTTTCATGGCCACCTAGTCAAGATACAGCACAGATCCATTTACAAGGGCCCCTTATGTACACCTCCCCTGGCAAACCTCTGGCACCCACTAGTCTGTCCTCCATCTCTGTATAGTTTCATCATTTCAGTTATGTTATATAAGTGGAATCATGTAACCTTTTTTTTTCCATGTATCCTTTTGACGCTGGCTTTTTTTATTCAACATAATTCCCTTGAGAGCCATCCAAGTTGTTGCCCCCATCAATAGTTGATTCGTACTGAGTAGTCTGCCACGGTAATAGAACCACAGTTTGTTTACCCATTCTGATTCATTGGAAAGTTGGTCAGGTTTTGGCTGTTGTGAATGAACTTTCTGTGAACATTTACGGACAAGTTTTTGTGTAAGCATAAGTTATTTTTTTTCTCCCAGTTTGCTTGGTGTTGAATTTTATCAAATGCTTTTTCTGCATTTATTGAGATGATTGTATAGTTTTTCCTCTTTATTCTGTTTTTTGTGGTGAATTATACTGATTTTTGAATTTTTTATCAGTCTCACATTTGGGGGACAAATTTCACTTAGTCATAATGTATTATCCTCTCTATGTAATTTTGATTTGATAATATTTTGTTTAGAATTTTTGTGCCTGTGTTTCTAAAAGATGTTGACCTTAATGATTTTTAATATCTTTATCAGACTTTGATATGAGGGTTCTACTAGTCTCATAAATAAGATTCTCTATTCTCTATAAGCATTTGTGTCTACCTTAAATGTTTGGAATGAAGCCATCTTAAAATTTTTACATAATACTTAAGTTTATATTTTTCATCAATATCTATATTAGTCACCCTCTGTATCTTTTTTTTTAAACCATTCATGAACTTTCCCTTCTCCCAACCCTTTTTACCCTTACAATTATTTCTGTCAGTATCACCTGAGAGTATACTTTTGAATGTTAGTAAGCTTCTGTTTTACTAAAACACTTATTTAGTAAGTCAGCACTTCTCTGCTTACTCTTTTCTTTTACTTTGATGATTATTACTGAATTTTTAAAAGAATTCTGGATATATATCTTTGAGTAATTCTTTCACTAGAACTCTTGAGAGAAGCAAAAATTTTGTGTCTTTGTGCATTCAAAAATGTCTTGGGAGGGACTTCCCTGGTGGTCCTTAAACCTCCATGTTTCCTCTGCATGTGTTATGGGTTTGATCCCTGGTTAGGGAACTAAGATCCCACAAGCTATGCGGTACAGCCAAAAAATAAAAAATAAAAAATTTTTAAGAATGTCTTAATTTCACTCTCACAGTTGAGTTTGAGTTGATACAGATTTCTAGTTTTGAAAGTATATCTAGTTGTCCCAGGACCATTTGTTGAAAAGATCATGCTTTTCTCATTGAGTAATCTTGTCACCCTTGTCAAGTCAGCTGACCCAGATGTATATGGATTTACTTGTAGACTCTTTAATTCTGTCCCTTTAATACACATGTCTATCCTTATGCCAGTACTACAGTTTTGAATACTATGTCTTTGCCGTAAGCTTTGACTCCAGGAAGTATGTCTTCCAGTTCACTTCTTTTTCAAGATTGTTTTGGTTTTATGAGTTCCTTGTGTTTCCATATGAAGTTTCATATTAGCTTGTCTGTTTCTGCAAAAAAAAAGCAGGTGGAATTTTTATAATAATTGCTCAATTTCCTTTTATATCTTATTAAAATGCTTCCCACCTCTTTTTCCTTCTATACTGTATTCAGGTGAATTTCTTTGGCTCCATCTTTTAAACTAGTAATTTAATTTGTTCTTTTTTTCATCCTTAATTTTTTTGTTAGTTAAATGATCAAAATTTAATTTCTAAAAGTTTCAATTTATTTCTTCTTAAATAAATGTATTGCTGTCTGGTATATCTCAGGATAGTAATTGTACCTAATCTAAGGTCTTACTCTATTTAATTTGTTAGCTCTCTTTCTTTGGGTGTGAGTTCTTTTTGTAACATTAATAACTTTTTCATGTTTGGGTCTTGGTTTTGTGCTCACTCGTATTTATATTTGAGAGTCCTTGTTAGCCTTCCTGTGACTGTTAACATCTGTTTACTACAGCAAGTCTCCACTGACTGTGGGTAGAGATGGAATATGCAATTGCCAGTCTTCTCTAATGTCTGTCCCCTTTTTCCTAGGATTTAATATCCACCCAGAGCTCTGTCCTGTCTTTTTGATCCAAGTGTTTGTATACTCATTGTTCCTACCTGGGGAGTGACACCTTTCTAGTTTGATGCCATTGTTCTTATCTGGAAGCAACGACTCCTAACCAGTTATGCTGAAATTCTGTAAATTATTTCTGTTCTTTCTGCTTTCACCTTTGGGCTTATTTAGTTAACTATGAGGGCTGTTCAGATCACTTGCAATAGCCCTCTACTCTGGGTGTGTAGGACTGTGATAAACCTCCTTTAAGCTGATTCTATCACCTTTTCATTTTTCAGTGATTGACTAAGACCATTTCTTGCTCTTTTTTGATTATATATTTTTAAAAATGGCTTTTATGTTATTTGTGAGGTCTTGGGGAGAGAGGAGTTGCTTGCAGTATGCTCAGCCTACTGTCTTGATTATTGATGACTACATCATATTTATTGTACAGTAAATAAACAAGAAAAACTTAAAAGCTAGCCAAAAATAAAATCTTGATGAAATGATTGGAAAATTATGGGTTTTGTTTTGAAGAGTAGAAGCAATCACAAATGAAGATTGACACTCAAATATATAAAAATTAAAGCTTCAATGAAAAAACTTTCAGGAATATGTTTACTTAAAATTGGAAAGATATATTTGGTATGTTGCTGATTTCTCATTTTATCTGCTCTTTGGCTAAAGGAAGAAAACGGGGGTTCTGAAGTTAGTGCCTGCTTCGCCTGAATAACCCTCTGCAGAGTCAATATTAGCCTGTGCCTTTGACAGACTTATGTTGGTTGCTGACAGAGAAGCAGGCCAAAGATGTATAACAAATTCTGAAAAACCATCAAAAAGAATTTTTGATTACAACTTTGGTTCAGTAATTTTCAGTGTTACTCCCTCACTGTTATCTAAATTTGTTTTATATTTTTCCACTATAAAATAATGTATGTCTTAGAAGTTTGGGATAATATAAAAGGAGTGATAATCCTCAACCTGAATCATAACCACTGTTAGCACTTTGATATGTTTCTTTATAGTATTTTCTTATCATAGCTTCAAAAAAATTAGTAATATGGTATTGTTTTTCTTCTAGTCCAAAAGTAATACCTACTCAGTGAGAAAGCTTGGAAAATAGAGACAGCACTAGGAAAAGAAAACAAAATTGCTCTTAATAACTGCCCAAAGATAACCACAATTAAAATCTGATGTATATCCTGCCTGAATGTTTCATGAATATATATACTTTTTTCTTTGTTAATATGGTATAATACGCTACTGCTATTTTGTACCTGTACCTTTCATTTGCAATATATTGTGAATGTCTTCTCATGTTAGTAAATACTCTTGTATGTATTTTTTAGTGGTGCGTAGAATGTGAATATATTTAAGTATGTTTACTTAGCATACTTACTTAACCATCTCCCTATGATTGGACTCTGAAAGTGTTTCAGATTTTTTACCATTATAAATAATACTGTAGTATCTTTGTCCATACATCTTTCCATGCATCTATAATTGTTTCTTTAGGAATAAATTCCTAGAAGTGGAATAGCTGGGTCAAAGGGTATGTACATTTCAATGCTTTTGATACATAAAGATGTCAAAATTTAAGCTAATCACTTGTTATATTTTGTCTCGTATTGCTATCTAATTGTTTTATGTGTTTGTCTTGTCTCCCTAATTAGAATATAAGCTCCTTGAGGGCAAGGGAAGTTTCTTATGCATCTTATGTATCCTTTGATAGTGTGGTTTTACACTGTTGGACTTAATGAGTGATCGACAAGTATTGTATTTATTTAAAGCTGTGGTTCTCCAGTCTTTGGATGCCATAAACCTATAAATTTAAAAATATGTATCTACAAACAGGCTTGCAAATTTCTGTTTTTCCAAGAAAGAATATTAAAAAACAAAATCAGCTACCATTTTTTATCACCTTCATCTCACAAAAGAATATCTAATAACAGAAGTTGCTAATTTCTGAGAAAAGGATAGACTTTTAAATGGAACATTTTAGCATTTAGAAAACTCACTGCCTTGTCCATATTTTTCTTATTTTGTGTTGTACTGGTAAATCTTTACCTTAGCCCAGCAGTGATCCATAGGCCAACATTTTGGAACTACTGATTTAAAAGACTTAGAGGATTAACAGATAAACTCTTTGCAAAATAAATAATTCTTTCCTTTGCCCACAAGTCTGTCTCCTCCACAATATTAAGTATACATGTACAGGTAATGCCATTTCATTACACAGAATATGTGTATCTCTACATACAAGTGCTATATCTAAGATATTTCCAGTTGCCAAAATAAAAAACTATATGCTTTCTAAGGAATTTGAGACAGGTTAAGTGTGATGTAGTAGAAAGAAGGCATGTATTAAGAGTCAGACTGCCCAGGCTTGACTCCTGGCTTTGGCATTAAGTCACTTAATTTTTTTTTTTTTAGCTTCCTTACTTATAAATTAAGATGATAATATCTTCCTTGAAGTGTTTTTATTGCCCCTGTTATAGCAGTTACCTCACTGTAATGTAATTATTTGTTTAGGCATCTGCCTTCCTCAGAAGACCATGAGTTCTTGAGGCTAGGAGTCATAGCCTCCTCTGGCTACCGTGGAGCCTAGCCTGGGGCTCACAGCAGAGCAGGTGCTTAATGAAATGACTGTTGAATCCGTACAGGCTTATTGTGGGGATCAAATGAGATAACATGTATAGAAGCTCTTTGTAAACTTTAAATTCAATACTAATGTTAATTGTTTTTATTGCCTATAAGAGCTATCTTTGGGAGCTATCAAAACTTTGAGAAGAGATAAAATTATCCCATTAACACTTTGCATTTTCTTCTATATTATAAGAAAACAAGTTTTAATTGGGATTAATGTGCAGTTAATTTTCTTCCTGTGAAGACAGAAAATTTTCCTTATTTTCTCCCCCCCTCCCAGTGGAATTGTCAAATGTTAAATGTTTGTTTTATTCGTTTGCTATCATAAAATTTTAATTTAGCGAGTTCAGCTTATTTCATATTTAAAGAATGATGCCCATTGCTTTATCCTGTTAACCATAAAACTGATAAAAGAATTACCAAACCCAGAAGAGAACAGGAGCCTACGTTATATCAAATTAGTTTTAGTAAGAGCTCCCTTTTTAACATTCACTGAGTTTTAAAAATGTCATCGTTTCTGATCTGTTTATAAAGCTCCTGGTAAATTTTTGCCACAAGATGGCATTGGTGATTATTGAATGCATGTTCTATTGAACCAGAATTTTGAAAAATGGTGCACATAATTGTTCATATTCTTTTGGGGATGAATTGAAAACCTTCATCACTGCTTATATATTAATTTGATTTTGTTTTGACTTCCAAAACAGGGTTAAATGCTACTTTACATCATTTCTTTCTGTATTCAAGTATTGTTTTGTTTCCTGTTTTTCTGTCTTTATAACTACAGTTGCTATGTATTATTTGCCATGTGTTGTATGTGTCTGACTTATTGCTGATAATTGTGGTAACAGGTAAGAAGAAAATACGATGGGACCCAGTTAGGAGGCGCTTCATTCAGTCCTGTCCCATCATAAGGATCCCTAACAGGTTTTTGAGAGGTGGGTGATAACTAGCAAGAGATCTGTGCTTCATATGGGTTAAAGGGAGCTTTGAATTTTCTAAACTCAAAACTCTGGTTTTTAAAAATTGTCTGAACAGCTAAAATTGGATTAAGGAAAGTCTAGAATTTTAATTTTAAACCTGTATTTCATATTGAGCACTGTTGGAACTGTAATTATAAGTTTTGGGAAGTTAGAATTACTCCATGTGTATTAGATAATAGAAATAAATCATCTCACTGATATCAGTATTATTCTCCTGTAAATATATTAAAAAGAACTTTGAATAATTTATAAAATAAGGGTATGGGAAATGCTTTTCTAAATATGATTTTAAGGAAGAAATATAAATTTTATTTGTATGTCAGAAGCCATTAATAAAAAGATAAAAGGGGGAAATATTTGTAACAAATGGTTAGTATCATGAATATATAAAGAGCTCTTACAAATCAATAGTTTAAAAACAAATACCCATTGGAAAAATAGGCAAAAGAACATGAACAATTAATAAAAAAATAATAAAAAGCTCATTAAATATGAGCAGATGTTTATTTTCACTATTGTTATAAATATAACTGAAATAATAAGATTTTTTTGCCTATTAGGTCAGCAAAGACTAAAAATAAAAGTACTCAGTGTTGCAATGGTATGGGGAAATCCAAACTCATATACTGAAGGAAGTATAAATTTAACACCGCCTTTCTGGATTTAATTTGGCAGTATGTATCAAAAGCCTTAAAAATGTTCACATCCTTTGACCTAGTAACCTTACTTTTAGGTTTCATTCTTTGTTTTTTTTTTTTTTTTTTCCAATAAAACATATTCCTACTGAAAAAAAGAAAATCTCAGAAGAGGGTTGAAAACTCTGGTTCACACTATTTTTCTAGATATAACAAAATTGTCAAACATTCTTAATATTATAATTTAGACCTTATTTAAAAGCCAATTTATCTAATTTTGACTGAAGAGATTATTAAAAAAAAAAAAAAAAGTCTAGAAAAAAGTCCTGCAGCAGCTAAAGATGTTTCCTGTTTCTAGTGCCTAAACTATTTTTAGCACCCAAGCTCCAGATCATGAAAAAATAAATAGGTCAAGATAAGATACAGAGGGTGCTATGCTACCTTTTTTAAGAATTCTCTTTTTCTTTTCTTTTGTTTTTTGGCTGCACTGCATGGCTTGTGGGATTTTAGTTCCCGGACCAGGGATTGAACCTGGGCCATGGAAGTGAAGGCACCTAGACATAACCACCAGACCACCAGGGAATTCCTGCTATGCTATCTTCTAGCAAAAATAATTTTATTGATAGAAACTAAGAGGTAATTTTAGTGTTATGTGACCCAAAAAAACCCACAAAAAACCATTGTGTACACGTGGCCAAGCAGTACATCTAATTCTATAACATAATTTTTCTTTTTCCTATTTAAAAGATTAAAATGCTAATTTATTGATTTATAATGAGAAAGCTAACTTGGACTGACTAAACAAGTATAATTAAGCAATTGTGAATAAATTCAACATAAAATTCAATATGATATTAATTTTATACAAATATAAACATAAAAAAAACAGAGGAAATGGTGAAATAACATTTTGTTTGGTTGGTGGGATTTTATTTTCTTTCGTTTATTCTCTGTTTTCCAATGTTTTAATCATGGAAAAAAGAGATTAGTACAGGTAAGTTTCATACCTTTGGTTATTTTTGTAAGCCCTAAATTGCCTCAAAAAATGGCTGAGGAAGATGGACTGACTGTGCTGAGAAAAGTGAGGGGACTAAACTCAGCACCAGCAACATCAGGACCCCCAGTGGCCGCCCCTGAAGCAGGGCCTTGTCTTACTTCTCACCTTTGACCTGTTTGTAGTGTTTGATCTGTTGACCACCTGCACCTTCTTAAATTTTTCTCTCTTTTTGGGTCATACTTTGATGTACAATCTGAGATGTTTTCTTCCAACCGCTTTGATTGTTCATTCCGTTTCCTATACTAGCTTCTTTTCTTCTTGCTCACTAAAGATGGGTATTACTCCAACGTTCTGTCCTCTCCATTATCTCCTTCTGTTATCTCATCAGATTTCACAGACTTAACTAACCTTGTTCGTTCATTCATGCTTTCATTCTTTGAGTATTTTCTGATTGCCTCCTGGGTAACAGGCTCTATGCTAGCTCAGTCATTTAGATACTAGAGAATCAGGTAAAGAAATAATTACAGAATAATTTGAACGTGTAATTCTTTGTGGTACATGTCCTGATGAGGTAGTATGGTGTGGGAACGCAAGAAGAGGTACCCAACTCAACATGTGGGAAGGACAGAGGAAGGGAAGTCATCAGGATGCCTTTTCAGAAGAGATACACGAGTAGTCTGAGTAGGTGTTAACAGGGCAGGGTTGGAACATCTCACATCATGGGGACCAAGCAGCTTGAGTAAAGGCAGTTAGGCAGAACAGAGTATGGTCTTTCAGAGGAACTGTAGGAAGTTCAGCAGAGTGGGAAAGAGTGCGGATAGAAGCTGGAGAGGGTCCAGATCAAGTTGGGCACTGTCCCTGAGGAGTTTTTAGGATCAGTTTATTTAACTAGCACAGAGACTTAATTGGAAGACCAGTTACAAGGTTGTTAGAGTTATCAAGGTGAGAAATGATGGAGATTACAACTAAGGTAGTTATATATAGTAGGACTAGAGAGTAGGTAATCGATTTAAAATGTAATGAAGTGGAATTAGATGAGACTCGGTGACCACTTGAAGAGAAGGAGGGAAAAGCCAAAAAAGCTTCAGCTTTTTGTGTGGACCATTTTCTCTTTACCAGGTGTTGTATTAGTTGGATGGAAGGGCAGGTTGAGGGAAAAGATAATAAATTTAGTTTAAACTCCCCAAACCAATAATAGCATGTCCTTGGACACTCAGTCTAAGAGTTATTTCTAGGGAAACCTCTTTGGAAGCCTGCCTCTTTGTTTTGATTGCACCCTCTGTGTAGCTGCCTATATCATAATACTTATCACACTGAGTTATAGTCATGTGTTTACTTGTTTTGTGCCTGCCGTAGACTGTAAGCTCTGTAAGGGCAGGGACAGTGAAACACTGCCTTTCATTTCTGTATCTCCAGTTTGTAGCACAGTGCATGTGGTAGGTGTATCATATGTATTTGAGTTGAATTTGTTATTGGTGAAGCTGCTGTCAAGAGAATAGGATAGGACTAAAATTTTAGTACATTTTTGACATCCTTCTGGTGATAGTGACAGCAAACTAATGAGTTGCTGAGAATATGAAAATGCAGTTTAGTGTTTCCTTAGTTTTTTTTAAGTTATCTATACTCTTGAAATTGCCACTTTTAAGCCTCTCATTTTGGGACTCCTACACATTACCTCTTCTGATTCTGATAAAACAGTTTCATGGTACTCATTTTCTGTCACTAGATTCCTTCACTAGATCCTGTATCTTTTCTAAAAGATATTTTCTACCCATGTAATAAGTAGTGTGAAAACAATATCAGTGTAGTGAAGACTGTGTTTTCATTGCAAAATGATGGTCTGATTATACCCATTTCCTCTCCCATACTTCTCATATATTACTGAAAATTACAAAACAGACATATAAAAAAGAATGAATCATAATTGTATTGAAAAACAGTAAAGCGAGGCTTTGAAGCCAGATTATCCATATCTGAATCCAGGCTCTGGCATTTACCAACTGTGTGACTTTGGGCAAGTTGCTTATTCTTTTTTTTTTTCAACCTCAATTTCCTCATCTGCAAAATTAGGATAATGATAATGATACCAGCTTCCTAGGGTTGCTGTGAGTATCAAGAGAGGTAACATGTGCAAAGCACTCAAGAGCTTTTACATTCAGCCAGTATTGACTTAATGTTAGCTGCTATCATTCTTGCTATTGTTATAATACCAGAAAATTGGTGGAATTTCAGGGTAATAGAAAACAGTTGGAATTATAATGATTGAGAAACCAGAACAGAATAAAATGCAACCCCAAGCAGGTACTCCTGCTGCATGCTGAAAGAGAATTTCTTAATGGAACTTCTTTCCTGAAACTCTAAGCCTAGAATCAGCAGGTGTAGGAGGAAGGAGGAGGTTGGGAGAAAATGGAACATCAGGGCAAATAATAAAGAGACTGCCTTCAAAACTTTTATTTCCTCTACTTCTTCTCTCCCTCCCTGGCAATGGCTTTGTTATTGTTGTTGTTTAGTCACATAACTAAACATAACTCTTTGCCACCCCATGGACTATATAGCCTGCCAGGTTCTTCTGTCCATGGGATTTCCAAGAAAAAAATACTGGAGTGGGTTGCCATTTCCTTTTCCAGGGGACCTTCCGCACCCTGGGATCAAACCGGCACCTCCTGCATTGGCAGGCAGATTCTTGACCATTGAGCCACAGGGAAGAGCAGTGGCTTTTGCTCTGAGGACAGTTCTTCAAGCAGAGTAGGGGATTTGTTGGAGGGGGGATTGAGCAGACAGTGGGCCTGGGATTGGAGAGTGTGAACGCAAAGCAGAGCTTTAGGTAGTGGATCTCCACAACAGATTGGATGAGGTGGACGGAATGTGGGAGAAGAAGAAAGTGAGCGCCACTGAAGACTGAGGTATGTTAAATGACTGAACCATCAAAATATTTTGGAAAAACTGTTTTTTTTCCTCCACTTCTAAAGACAAACCTGTCTGTGAGTATATCACATACCTGCAGAGACCCACAGTCAAACATATCTCCCATTTGGAAGTTTGGAGACAGAGTAATGCAACTGTAGAGGAAATCTGTTATTTTGAAGAGCAGACTCATTGGAAAAGACCCTGATGCTGAGAAAGATGTAGAAGGCAAAAGGAGAAGGGGGTGGCAGAGGATGAGATGGGCAGATAGCGTCGCCAACTCAACGGACATGAATTTGAGCAAACTCTGGGAAATAGTAGAGGGCAGAGGAACCTGGAGTGCTGCTGAACCTGGGATGCTCAGTTGGGTCGCAAAGAGTCAGACACTACTGAGCGACTGGACAACAACAGCAAAACTTGAAAAAAGATTAGTAAGCTGAATAAATGAAACAGTTGACTATGGAAATAGAGATACTGAGGAAACAGAATGGAACTTGAGGAAGTTCTGATCACAGCAGGTTCCCTCAGAATCAAGAGGAAATTGGGTTTACAAATAAAAAGATAACTGCTGTGCAGAAAAAAAGGAGTGGTTAAAGAATTAGTTCCGACTGAAATTTGATTGCTGAAATAAAATGCAGTTAGTTAAATAGTACACAGCTGCTGCTGCTGCTAAGTCACTTCAGTTGTGTCTGACTCTGTGCGACCCCATAGACAGCAGCCCGCCAGGCTCCCCCGTCCCTGGGATTTTCCAGGCAAGGACACTGGAGTGGGTTGCCATTTCTTTCCCCAATGCATGAAAGCGAAAAGTGAAAGTGAGGTCGCTCAGTCATGTCCAACTCAAATAGTACACAGACTTAAGACCAATTTTTACAAAACTAAAGTAGGAGAAATTTACAGACCACAAAGCAACAGGACAAAAAGAGAAAGTACATGAGGAAAATTATGCTATTAGGATAGATCTAAGTGATCCAGTATTCATTTTATAGAGGTACATATGGAAAGACAGTGAAAGAGAAAATAGAAAGAATTAAAGAATATTTTCCTATGCTGAAGAAAGACTGAATTTTCAAGTATAAAGAGCCCACCAGGGAACAAGCTAGAGAAATGTAAAAGCAAAAAGCATCTATCTGTACATTACTGAACTACTTATGATTCCAAAGATGGAAAACGGGCTACATAGAAAGACTTAAGATTAAGAATCAGACTGGTTTTGGATATAACATAGTTTTCTAGAAAATAAGTGCCTTCAGTGTTCTGAGGGAAAATTATTTTGAACACAGAACTGTACCCAGCCTCACTAATATTTGAATGTTTAAATAGGGGTCAAAATACTCTGAAAGTATGGGAAACACCTTTTTTGAGAAAATTACTTGAAGAGGTATTCCCAGTAAAATGGAAAACAAATCCAGGAAAGAGGACGATTTGGACATAAGAAGTGGTGATGTGCAAAAAACACAGTAAAACTTTAGAGTTACATTGAAATACAGGGACTGTGAAGCCTGGTATAATTGATAATGAAAGATTTCTAAATATACAGAATAATAATAAAAAATATATATGTATGTGTGTGTGTGTGTGTGTGTGTGTGTGTGTATGAAATATTCTCTAACATTTCAGATGATTTAAATAAACTAGGGAGAAAATAAAACTGTGCTAAAGATCTTATAATTTTTTGTTTTAGGATTTATAGGTATAATGTATGCTTATTAAAATTTAATATGGAAATATATTGGGTGAAAAATGAATGTCCTTATCTCAAGCATATATAACAAATTTGTACAAATCAATCAGAAAAAGACATCTCAGTACAAGAATGTGTAAAAGGCTTGAGCAGGCACTTCCTAAAAGGATTAGTCCAGTTGGCCAGTAAACAAGAAAAGGTGCTCTGCCTCATTAGTGACGAGATAAGTGCACATTCAAGCCATGGTGAACTAGGGCTACAGGAATGCTAAATTTAAAAGACTGAAGACATTAGTACTAAATAATTTGTAAACAGGCCTTATCTAGTAAAGATTTTCGTAGCTTATGACTTCAGAAATTCCGTTTCTACATTTACAGCCAACAAATACCTGAAAACACATACAAAAGTGTTTATAGCAACATTACGAACCACTGATTTGAACAAGCCAAATGTCCATTCACGCAACATAGACTCGGTAAATTGTTGTATGTATTCATACAAAGACATACACTATTTGGCAGTGGAAATGAACAGACCACCTCTAAGCCCAGCAACATGGATATATCTCAGAAACACAATAGTGAATGAAAGATCCCAGAAAGAAAACATACTGTATTATTCTATACAAATACACTTTAAAACTAGGCCAAAATAAACAGTACTGTTTAGAGGTTCATACTTAGGTATAATCAGGCTGTTAAAAGAAAGCAAGTTTTATGATTGCTATAAAATGTTAGGAAATAGGTTTTCTCTAAAAGTGAAGCCAATAGGATGGAGAGAGTTGTAATCAAAAGGGGTTGGTAAGGGGGGCATCTGTGTGCTGGCAATATTCTATTTTTGGACCTAGATGATGGTTCCATGTTACCTTTCTGATAACTTTGTTAAACTATACATTTATAATTATGTATGTCTTATATTTGACATGTGTATACATGTCTTATATTTCACAATAAAAGAACTTAAAAAAGCAAGATGCCATTTCACATCTTTATTCCCCTTCCAAGAAGTAACCACCGTTAATAGCCAAGTTTCTTTCCAGGCCTCGTTTACTCTTAGTATTGTTATAGAAATACAAATTTATGGGTTTTTAAAGAATATTAGGGGGTAATAGTATGTAGCTCTCCTGAGGAAAAAAAGAAACCTTGATTATTTCAGTAAGATTAGGTAAGTGGGAAAATGAAACAATAAGAAAGAATGACAGATTTTTAAAAAACTGTGTGTGTGTGTATATATATATATATGTATGTATATATGTATATAAGATGGCAGGGGTAATATAAAGAAAAATCAAGATCAAGTTGGGTTTATCTGTGGAATGTAGTACTTTAAAAGGTTGAAAGAAACAATTTAATTTTTCTGTTATCAGAAAACACATTTAATAAAATTTGATACTCAGTGTGTTCATTTTATTAAAATCCATTGAACTATACTCATGATATCTGCCCTTTTCTATATATACATTTTAATAAACACTGTTTTAAATCATACTCATTCCTGGTTATGATATCTGCCCTTTTCTATGTAGACATTTTAATAAGACTTTTAAATCATACTCATTCCTGGTTAAGAAAAAAATTTGTAGACATCCAGGAATAAAAGAAAGTTTGTTTTACTGATAGTCTACCTATAAGAAACTGATTGCAAATTTCATATATAATGGTGAAACATTACCAGTATCCTCACTTTTTCTGAAAAAGTGAAAACCGAGACAGAAATGCCCATTGTAATCTCCACCATTCAACCTTGTTCTGAAGGTTTCAGCCGATACAATAAAAGATGGAGAAAAAAAAAGGTATGTATATTAGAAAGCTGCAAATTGCCATTAATAACAGGATTATTACTATAAAATTCAAGATAATTAACTAATGATAGATACTAGAATTTAGAAAATTAGTTAGATAAAATTTAAACTTTAAAGATGAATTGCTTTCTTGTATATTAACAGTTGCCTGAGGGCTTTCCTGGTGGCTCAGACAGTAAAGAACCCGCCTGAAATGTGGGAGACCTGGGTTCTATCCCTGGGTTGGGAAGATCCCCTGGAGAAGGAAATAGCAACCCACTCCAGTATTCTTGCCTGGGAAATCCCATGGACAGAGGAGCCTGGTGGGATACAGACCATATATTAACAACCAATTAAAAAATCAAACCAGTCAGTCCTAAAGGTAGTCAGTCCTGAATACTCATTGGAAGGACTGATGCTGAAGCTGAAGCTCTAATACTTTGGCCACCTGATGCGAAAAACTCATTGGAAAAGACCTTGATGCTGGGCAAGATTGAAGC
Organism: Redunca redunca; assembly: GCA_006410935.1. Classification (NCBI taxonomy): domain Eukaryota; kingdom Metazoa; phylum Chordata; class Mammalia; order Artiodactyla; family Bovidae; genus Redunca; species Redunca redunca. The sequence goes on from SJYQ01014241.1 coordinate 36,288, forward strand.
AGGAGGAGAAGGGGATGACAGAGGATGAGATGGTTGGATGGCATCACCGACTCAATGGACATGAGTTTGAGCAAGCTCTGGGAGTTGGTGATGGACAGAGAAGCCTGGCGTGCTGCAGTTCTTGAGGTTGCAGAGTCGGACATGACTGAGCAACTGAACTGAATTAAAAAATAGAAGATGTCTATTTACAGTTGTACAGAAAATTTTAAAGTACTTAGGAAAGAAAACAAGAAAACAATGAAAGCATACTGATGATACAAAAAGATGAGGATAAATGGCTAGAGATTATATTCTTTTTATATAATTTCAGACTTATAGAACAGTTAAAAGAATGATAAAATTTTCCTGTATTCTTTACCTAGATCCCGCAGATGTTAACATTTGATCACGTTTGCTTTATCCTGCTCCTTCTCTTTTCTTTTTCTTCTCCCCTTTCTCCCCTCTCTATCTGTAATACATATGCATATACATATTGTTTTTCTGTTTGAATCATTTGAGATTGAGCTGCAGACACAATACTCCTTTACCCCTAAATATTTTGGTGTCTGTTCCTGGAAAACAGATACTCTCTTATGTAATTGCAGAACAAGTACTAAAACCAAGAAATTAACACTATAAATAATGGACTGAATTAACACTATTACTAGATTTACAGACCTCATTTTGGATTTTGCCAGTTCTTCCAAAAATGTCCTTTATAGTAAAATAAAATCCCCGATCATGTGTTGCATTCAGTTCTCATGTATCTTTAGCCTTAATACTGATATTCTTGAATAGTACAGACTAGTCATATTGTAGTATGTCCTTCAGTTTGGGTTTCTCTCATGTTTTTTCATGATTACATTCAGCTTATACATTTTGGGCTGAAATACCAACTGAAGTAATATTGTGTTCATTTCATTGCATTTGGTATTAATTTATCCCATTACTGGTGATGTGAACTTTGATCACCTGGATACGATGGTATCTGCCCAAGGGGCCTCATAGATTTTAACATACTGATTCTACAACCCAATGTAAGAGTACATGGAGAAAAGTAGCTGAGAAGTTTTGAAAAAGAGTAACAGCAGGGAGTTTGTCCCATTAGATGTTAAGATACTTCAGAGCTGTTGTAATTAAAACTGTGGTAATGGTGCAGGTATTAATAAATAGGACTGAACAGAGCCCAGAAACCTAGGCCAGTATGTAGTGACAGCTATCACAAGTACGCTTTGCTCAGCACTTGAAATGAACTCATGGCAGCACCAGTGTCTGTCAGACCAAGTTTCTTTTATTGCTGCCAATTTAGACTTAAGATTACTCTGCTCTTAGAGGCCAGATATAGTCTTACACAGGGTATGGAAGCCCTGCAGTAGGAGACGCTTACATAACCAAGAATATTGTGTGCTGCTGTTAATGGATGGCCTTTGCCTGAGCAGCTTGGACTCTGGGAGTAGTAAAAAGGCCTGCCTACCAGTCAGGGGTGGGAGCCAGCTGGCACAGTCCAGGCTTCCAAGTGTACAACAGAAGACCTGTCTTCTCAGGTAAAGGTAATGGTAGGCTTTATATTTGGAAAGAAGTAACCAGTTAAATTGGTTGGATGTCATCACGGACTCAATGGACATGAGTTTGAGCAACCTCTGAGAGATGGTGAAGGACAGGGAGCATGGCGTGCTGCAGTCCATGGTGTTGCAAAGAGTTGGACACGACTGAGCAACTGAACAACAATAGCAACCAGTTAAAATGAATTCAACCTTTAAGCTATATGATGTTTATAACTAGTTAATCCTTTTAGAAGTAAAGGCCTTAATTTTTTTTTTTTAATGACCTTACCACAAATGTTTCATAGCACATCAAGAGGTGGCTTCATCTTGTAAGTGATAGGCTTATTAAGCTAAAATGTTATATTCTGTTTACAAGCTTTTGCATTTAAGAGTGTGTGGAGTCTTTATGTTGATTGTATGCATTCTTAAAGAGCAGTAGATTTTGTGTCCATGGTGATTAGACCTGGATATTGAGATTTTCCTAATTCTACTCTAGAACTTGTCAGTGTAGTATTCAATAAAGACTAAGGGTAATGGTACAGTTGGACACAACTGAAGTGACTTAGCATGCACACACTACTCTAGCTTCAAAGACAGCTCTTCAGTTCAGTCTTGGAGGGATAGCTTTCCATAAGGGGTTCAGGGACAACAGCCTATCCATTTTGTGAGAAATATTAGTGCCCTACCTCATAAAATATACAAAAATATGTTTTGAATGTATTCAGGTTCTGAATATGAAAAACCAAAACGAAAAAATTATTAGAAATGAAAATAGTGATCTTATAATTACGCTTTCCAGGTAGCACAGTAGTAAAAGAATCCTGCCTGCCAGTGCCAAAGATGCAGGTTTAATCCCTGGCTCAAGAAGATTCCTGGAGTAGGAAATGGCAACCCACTCCAGTATTCTTGCCTGGAAAATTCCACGGACAGAGGAGCCTGGTGGGCTACAGTCCATGGGATCGTAAAGAGTCAAATGTGACTCGACAGGAGCACAAGGGCACGAGGAATCTTATAATTTAAGATGTAAAGAAAATGAGCCTTTTGTTGCTGTTGTTGCAAAGGAGCCTTAAAAGATTGAGAGATTCAATTGTACAAAAACTTCCATATGTTAAAAAATACCATAAACAAAATTAAAAGACCAGAGTAGGCTGAAAGAAATAGAATAAATAAATAATTTCTGCAAATCTGTGAGAAGACAATACAGTAGATAAGAAAGTGGACAAAGGATATATGATCAGGCAGTTCCCCAAAGAAGAAGTACAAATGGCCTGATAATCAGGGAAATGCAAATTGGTCTGATACCCATCAGATTGGGCTTCCCTGGTGGCTTAGAGAGTAAAGTGCCCGCAATACGGGAGACCCGGGTTCAATCCCTGAGTTGGGAGGATCCCCTGGAGAAGGAAATGGCACCCACTCCAGTACTCTTGCCTGGAAAATCCCATGGATGGAGGAGCCTGGGAAGCTGCAGTCCATGGGGTCGCAAAGAGTCGGATACGACTGGGTGACTTCACTTTCACCCATCAGATTGGCACAAACTAAAAAGGTTGAAGAGGGCATGAAGAAATAGGCACTTAGAAGGCAATGGCACCCCACTCCAGTACTCTTACCTGGAAAATCCCATGGATGGAGGAGCCTGGTAGGCTGCAGTCCATGGGGTCACTAAGAGTCGGATATGACTGAGCGACTTCACTTTCACTTTTCACTTTCATGCATTGGAGAAGGAAATGGCAACCCTCTCCAGTGTTCTTGCCTGGAGAATCCCAGGGACGGGGAAGCCTGATGGGCTGCTGTCTATGGGGTCGAACAGAGTCCGACATGACTGAAGTGACTTAGCAGCAGTATACACTATTGCTGGGTGTATACATTGTTTCAGTCTTCTTGAAAAGCAATATAGCTTAGTTGTAACCCTGTTGTATCTGTGACAACTTTAAGTGTATGATTCCTTTGAACTCAGACCCAAAGAAATCTTTAGTTACTGACTAGAGAGAATGGTTAGCTCTTCACTCCCAGCCCTAGGACTTCTTGATGGGATGTTTAATATTTATCAAATGTTGATCAGATGCTCTTAACTCAGCAGTTTAATTTGCATAGATAATGGCATTATTTTCAGAAGCCAGCAATTGAACTAGACCAGTGCTTTTGATAGGAGAAGGCAATGGCACTCCACTCCAGTACTTTGCCTGGAAAAATCCCATGGACGGAGGAGCCTGGTAGGCTGCAGTCCATGGGGTCACTAGAGTCGGACATGACTGAGTGACTTCACTTTCACTTTTCACTTTCATGCATTGGAGAAGGAAATGGCAACCCACTCCAGTGTTCTTGCCTGGAGAATCCTAGGGACGGGGAAGCCTGGTGGGCTGACGTCTATGGGGTTGCACAGAGTCGGACACGACAAGTGACTTAGCAGTGCTTTTGATATAAATATTATGTGAGCCATGAAATTTTAAATTTTCTAGTAGCCTTATAAAAAAAGTAAAAAACAGGTGACATTAACCTTAATTTTTATTTGATCAGGAGATCAAAAATATCACTTAACCTATATTCAGATATAAAAATTAGTAACTTTACATTCATTTTTGGATACCAAGTCTGTTAAATCCAGGGAATATTTTACAGGTAAAGCATAATTCAGTCTGGACTAGCCTCATTTCAGATGCTTGGCAGTCATATGTGGCTAGTGGCCACCGTGTTGGACCGTACAGGGCTAACTCTGAGCCCAGAGGACAGAAAGAGGAACGATCTTACCATTGTATGCTTAGCACCTAGTGTAGTACCTGCCATATAGCAGGCACCCAATAATATTTTTGGCTCAGTGAATAAATGGATAAATATAAAGTCATCTTTTCATTGACTTCTCAATCTTTAATCATATAAGTTATATTTGTTTCAAAAATAGTTGGCAGTAAACATAAAATGGAATGACTTCTCTGCTGTGCATTTAGAGAAAATCCTGGAATATACTATATGTCTTTTCATATCTGCTCAAAAGCAATTTCAAAAATTTCTGTTGGTTCCAGGTAATCAAGCAAATGACATTATAGAGAATCTTAGAGTTCCTATCTGTTGACCACAGCAACTCTGTTGAGTTTTTTTCCATTAAATTTGTCTTGCTAATTCTTACAAGCATTTATGTTTTAAGAAGACCATTGCATAATCCAATTCCTCTCCCCTCATTCTAAGTACAGTATCAAAGTCCTCTGAGAGCTGTACACTGTTCTGATCATCCCTGTTACTGTTAACTTTGACCTGAAGTTAATATCAATGAGACTTCCAGTGTCTGTTATACATCTCTGTTTTAGATGATGTGGTGATACAGAAATAATTGCTATATGTGATTTTTTCCCTTTATTTGGAGAAGGAAAATAAATATTAATGAAATGAATAGAGAAAAATTAAAATTTGTAAATTTGTTCAGTAGTTCCTGTGTTCCTTAGGCCTGGTAATAGAAAGGTAAATACAAATACATTCTGTTTCCCTCAAATAGTTTATTGCCTCCTGCTGCTGCTGCCAAGTCACTTCAGTTGTGTCCGACGCTGTGCAACCCCATAGACAGCAGCCCACCAGGCTCACCCGTCCCTGGGATTCTCCAGGCAAGAACACTGGAGTGGGTTGCCATTTCCTTCTCCAGTGCATGAAAGTGAAAAGTGAAAGTGAAGCCGCTCAGTCCTGTCCAACTCTGAGCGACCCCATGGACTGCAGCCCACCAGGCTCCTCCGTCCATGGGATTTTCCAGGCAAGAGATTGCCTCCTAGGAAGATGCATATATTAATCAATAAACATAGTTTAACAAAATGCAAGTATAATCTGTGAAGTACAGAAATAATATTCCTTCATACAAAAGCAAGCTGAGACTCAGTGAGGGTCAGTGACTTGCTCAAGGAAGTAGTTAGAACCTGGATTCAAATCTAGATATTTATAGAAGTTATCACTCTTCCTTCCACACCACATTTTCTGCCTCAAGATTTTTAGAAATAGAAATTTAGCTCTTCACTTGAGATAAATCATAGCTCATGAGTAAACTCCAAACTGATTATAGTTTGTGTAATATTATATTTATTATATACTTAGCTAGTTATGGTGTAATCATCTTAATTGTCCACATCTATCCGAATATTTGAGTGGTGTGGTACTGAACAGTAAGGGCCGCAAGTTTTCTTTTTTTGCCCGTGCCACACAGCTTGCAGTATCTCAGTTTCCTGACCAAGGATTGAACCTGGGGCATGGCAGTGAAAGTGCAGGATCTTCACCACTAGGCCACCAGGGAACTCGCAGGGCCATAGAGTTTTATTGATGAGACAGCTGTATGGACTGAGCCCTGAGGTCTTGCCACATCAGACATTGAAGGCTAGGTAGACCAAGTCAAGGGCTAAGGGAAGGACTTGGCTTTCCAGGCAGAGAGCAGACTTAAACAGGCAGGAGTGTGAAGGAGCATGGAAGGCTCTGAATTGCTGTTTGAGAACTTCTCAGGACCTACAGGTTGGACTTGAGTGATTTGATGGCCATGGTTTGTTCATTGGCTTTTAGTTTTTGTAGATCTGTGCAGTTTCATTTCAGTTCTTGTTTCAAAGCATACCATAGGAAGTAGGATTTTGATTTAAAAAAAATAGGTGAGGCCTGTACTAGGCTGGTAATGTTTATATAACAGTGTTTATTAGGTGTCTAGCATTGTCATAAATACTAATGTTATACTAGTATCCATTCATAATATATGAAAGTAGATAAGTCTTTAGGATAACAGACAACCTAGTACCTTACTCCATCCAGTGTATATTTAATCATCTTTGGTTCTATAGCTATGTAAGGATTTGTGTAGACTGGTACAAAAAATGTAAGGATAGTAGAAATAATATAAATTTGGGGGTTTTTTACTCTAAAATAATCGAAGTAACTTCTAGTGAACTAGTTGACAATTTAAACTTCAGAGAGCTTGCAAATGCAGATTGTAGAAACAGCTTTTTTTTTTTTTTTTTGCATGGTTTGTGGGATCTTAGTTTCCCAGTTAGGGATGGAACCTGGGGCCCCGGCAGTGAAAGTACTGAATCCAAACCACTGGACCACCAGGGAATTCCCTGAAACAGCTTTTCTTAATAAAGTTCTTAATAGGATGAAAGATGCCCTTTAAGATAAGTACAGGGATAGTCTTTGTTAACTACCATAATATCTGGAGTGGTGTTTAAATTCTAAACTTTGCTATAACTCTTTGAAAGCCAGTTTTCTTTTTAAGTGTATAAATATATATTATAGAAAAATCACAGGTTTTATGTATGTGTATTTTTATTTATACATGACTCATTCACATTTGTGATTATATTTATGTAGTTCTCTAATACTTTCAGTTTAATTTAGTTGGCCTGTGTTTTTCCTCTTCTAAGAAAATAGAAAATTCGTCCTTTTAGCTTTTGTATTTTTAAACCCTTCCTCCTCCTTTTCTTGAAAAATTCCGTTACCAGCCATTTTCTCAAGTTTATGATGCTGTTTTGCCTCCCATGGGAAAAATCCTTTTACAGTTATCAAAATTTGAAAATAGTTCTATGAAATAGAAATGGAGACTAGCTCCTTAAAATCCTAAGTAGTATGTGTGAACATAAAAAATAACCTAGTTTTAAAAAAGTACATCCACATCATAAATTTTCCCTGATTACCTTTTAAAGATAAAATGCTTTTTACCAAATTTTGTGTATGCTTTTAATCTGCTGGGCCACCTGTGGAAAACTGTCCTCTTCTCTTCTAGGCCACAGACCTCCACCAGCACGAAGTGGACATCGTTGTGTGGCAGATAATACCAATCTGTATGTGTTTGGAGGTTATAACCCAGATTATGATGAATCAGGAGGGCCAGATAATGAAGACTATCCTCTCTTCAGGGAGCTTTGGAGGTATCATTTTGCTACAGGAGTATGGCACCAGATGGGCACAGATGGCTACATGCCCCGAGAATTGGCATCTATGTCACGTGAGTGCAAGCAGTTCTGAACTTTGGGCTTTATGAAATATCCGAGAGGTCTGCTTCAATGTTAGGTGTTCTTCTTGTTAATGATTTTTAAGAATACTAAATCATAATAGTAATATGATTAAGCCCTGTTAATGGGTAGACTCTCACTATAATAATACTATAGCATTGTATTCAGAATCAATTGTGAGTTGGATCGTCCTGAGTTTGAATTTAGCTGTATGTCACGTACTTGCCTAATGATTTTTCGCTTCTAGTTCCTTACCCATAAAATGGGATTAATGTCTCAGAGGTTACAACATAAAGTATCATATATAAGCTTGGCAAAATGTAGTAGAAGATCAACAAATGGGGTTTATAGCTGTTGAGCAAAGTGCTTCACACATGGTATCTGTTTAATCCTCACAGCATCTTTACTGTGCCAACACTGGAATTCTTGCCATTGTACAGATGAGGAGACTGAGGCTTTAGAGAGGCCCTAAGGACAGTGGCTGTAATTGCAGGCTCTGGAGCCAGACTGCCTGGGATTGAACCCTAGCTTGGCAAGGTTATTTTTAGAAAACCTTCAACAAGTTATTTAAACCTTTCCCCACTTTCTATTTCATCATCTATAAAAATGAAGAAGAGAATAATAGTTCCTACCTCATAGGGTTGTTGGAAAGATTAATTTAAAGAGATTAAGTAACTTTCCTGAGGTCACATGAGACTTAAAACCCAGCTTTCACTGTCTCTAGAGCTCCTGCTGTTGACTCTAACACTATCAACTGAAGAACTGGTTTTTAAAAAAAAATCATTGAAATGATACAGTAGCTGTGTTTTCAGAATATTTGCCATAAGAGAAAGAATATACAAGTGTATTTGATGACAGGAACGGAAAGTTGCCAGCAGGATATTCATGTTCTTTTTATCAGGTGTAGGATTAAGATGACAGAAACTATAATTTAACATGTAGAGATCATTCCCCTGGAAAAAAAACCAGAATGATCCTTTTATCCCTTCATCCTGAGTCCCACTGGGTCTTTGCTAAGGCAAAGATGAGCCTTCATTTTCTTCTGCGCTACTGTGTACTTGAACTGTGTTAAGCAGCAGTGGTGGATTGTAGTTCATATCATTCTGTATTGTTATATACAGTGTTTCATGAATTCCACAACTGTGCATTGAATACATGTCACGTATCAAAGAGTGAGCCATGTGATGTAGTGTGGATTAGATCTTTTTCTGTAGAACTTACAGTAGTGGTTTGAGCTATTTTCTGAAAGCATTAAAGCAGACATTTTTGAGTTTTTCCAATATCCTGGGTTAATGTGGGAGTACCATGCAAGTAGCCAGTACGGAAATGAAATTCATGCTTCTTCTTTCCCAGTTGTGCTGCATGGAAACAACCTGTTAGTGTTTGGAGGTACTGGCATCCCATTTGGTGAGAGCAATGGCAATGACGTCCACGTCTGCAATGTGAAATATAAGAGATGGGCTTTGCTCAGCTGTCGGGGGAAGAAACCCAGTCGTATATATGGACAGGTACCAATCTATGGCCAGTCATGGTGGATGAGTTTGTTCAGATTCTTTAGTTCCAGGAACAATGTCAGAATATTCATATTACCACCAACTTTTTAAATGGAAAATAATTCCATTGTTACTATTCGATTTTTCAGTTCCAGTGTGAAATTTTAAATCTGGTTGCTTGCCTTCTTCTTTCTGTTCTTTTCCCCCCTCTTTTTTTTTTTTCTCCCCTACTCCAACTTTTAGGATCAATGATCTAGACCTATATGGAAGTTTCCTAAATGTCAGGACCTCACTTACCTTCAGTGAGAGATTGGGCTATATATATATAGTCCAAGTCCTATCGTCTTTACAGTGATTTGATGCTTTGAAGAGCTTTCTAACCTAAGTTTAGAGTAGATGATCCCTGTACTTGGTTAAGAGACTTTTATACAGATCTTGGCTAAAACACATATTACACAGAAATTAGCTTCCAGTTAGGTTCTAGTACTTAAGACCTTAGATTTGAAAAGTTATATACAAAAAGGTAGGAAGCAACTCATCATACATCAGAGACCCTTTGAGAATAATGGGCTAAGCTTAAAACAGCCAAAGCAATGGCTTGTTTCTCAACTAGCTGGCATTGATACTGATACGTAGCTTCTGGACTGTGTGTAGAAGCACATACTGGATGACTGTATCCCACCACAGGTTTAAACGCTAAGAAATGACTATAGCAAAAGCCACATTTACGTTGAGAAGAGTCTGGTGGAACATGTCAAGTTCTGAGAACTTTCTTACTTTAGGGATCCTGGGGTCTTATTTTCATATCTGCTCCTTCTTAAAGACATTTTTCTCTAGACTGCTTAAAAAGTGAAGCAGCTTTCAGTGGAAAATGCTCATGTCCATGATCTGTAAATTCTTTGGTTAGCTAAGACCCCTAAGGAGCCCTTTGGCCATCTAGACAGAACTTGCTTTCCAGTTGAGCAAAAGTGATTTTTCTAAAAACAATCTCTGTGTTCTCTAAAGTCTTTAATCCTTTAAGGGTCTGATTTTTAGAAGAGTAAAAAGTACAAGAAAACTTGATAAAACTTGATTTGGGGATATCTAATAAGTTTACTACATTCTTTAATTACGTGTTAACGAGGCAGTCTTGTTCACATCTCCTCATTATCCAGGCTATGGCTATCATCAATGGCTCCCTTTACGTATTTGGAGGGACAACTGGCTATATTTACAGCACAGACCTGCACAAATTAGATCTCAATACCAGAGAGTGGACACAACTGAAACCAAACAACCTATCCTGTGATCTACCAGAAGAGAGGTGAGATTCTAGAATTAAAGCGTATTCTTTCTTGCTAAGATTTTACCTTTTTTAGAATATTGGCAGTATGGTTTGAAGAAGCCCTTTGCCCTGGTTGAAATAGCTGACTGGCTATTAGATCCCTGTTCAGCATTAAAGAAGGGTTTTCTGCTGAGGAAATGATGTTTCCCTCTGAACTATAGCATTTTTTTTTTCACGTTATTTCCTTTTATGCTTCAGTTTTCCTGCATTAAGAAAGTAGCAGCCCTTTAAAAAAAAAACCAGTGGTAACAATTGTAAGTAAATTTCATATTACCAGCACAACAGTTACTTTCTAGTTACTTTTTGATTTGCCTTCTTAACTTGCATATTAGGATTCTTTGGCTCCCTTGCTTAATAACCTATCTCTAGGAGTGACACGGTGCCTTGCTCATGTGGTACTCAGTGAATGTTGATTGAATGGGTGGTTGGATGGATGGAAGAAAGGGAGGGAAGATTGTGTATTTTAAGGGCTCTATTAAACACTCAGGCATCACATGATTCTCTTTAGTTACCTTTTAGTAGCAGTCCTAAATAAACTATCTTTCATTTTTCTTTCCTAACAGCAGTTGCCTCTTCTTAGAATTAAACTCACCAGAAAAAAAGAGGTGGTTCCCCCCCCCCCTAGTTTAAAAGCAAAGACAGTAAACAATTTTTTATTTACTGTTAGACTGTTTGTTGGCTTTTTAAAAATGGCATATGGGTGCTAAGGAAGATTTATCTCTGCTGTAGTATCTTAGTGCTCTGATTATGCAGAACTACCGCAGGAGGACGTGGGCGGTGGCTTGGTACAGGGAATACTTTTGATGTAATATATTTTATCAGCACCAAGGCCTTCAGGAAAGGAGAAACTAGATTAAGTTTTCAAAGTATTTTCACATAGTTGCCTTCTTTGAGTAATTTTATGGAATGTTATAAATTGTTTCAGCTTTTAGCTAAACTATTTGGATAAAAGTTCTGGTAGATGTTTCATATGATATTCACAGCTTTATGTAGCATGATTTTTCCTGATAATCTTTGTATCTGTTAAATAAGCGACTTAATTTGAAAACCCATAATCTAGACTTTCTGATTAAATGTAGGCAGATCACTTTTTAAAAGTCTGTAATATTTTCCCCCCTTATATAGTTACCACAAAAAGATTATAGAAAATCTAGAAGATACAAATAAGCAAAATGAAGAAAATAAAAAAATAAAATCTAAACTCAGGGATAACTAGGGTTAACATTTTACATGTATCCTTATAGTCATTTTTCTGAGCATTATTTGTATATCTGTAAATTTTTAGTAGGATTATAACCTATCTGCTCTTATCTAACTGATTTTTTTCAGTCAGTGACATGAAAAGAAGTTTTCAGTATATTAACATTCTCTGTGTCTACACTCTTATTGGTTGCATACTAATCCATTTTTTATATTGTATAATTTATTTAACCAATTCATTATCATTAGACACTTGAGTCATTTCCAGTAATTTATTATTATAAATAATGATGCAGTAAAAGTCTTGCAGCCAACTCTTACGTAGGTCATTTCCCCCTTAATTATAAATGTATTTATTGTATATTTTCAGGTACAGACATGAAATTGCACATGATGGGCAGAGGATTTACATCTTGGGAGGTGGTACTTCTTGGACAGCTTATTCCTTAAACAAGGTACATTAAGAAGGAGAGAGAGAGGAAGAGGGCCAGAGGAAAGGCATTGTTATACTGAGCATAATAAGTAACAGTTCTATTATGGTAGACATTTTAATATTCAAGCAGGTTCTTTATAAAGACCTATTTGTGTTGGATGCTCTTTATAATATAAGGTTGAACTCTGTGCCCCTAATATGCTTTCCCATTGACAGTTGTGTAACCACACACTGAAAATCCTTTATTAGAATTATCCCTTTGTGCTAGATGAGAAAAGATATTAAAAGAAAGATACAGTAGCTTAAATGGAGCAACTAATTAGAACTGGAACCAGGATTCTCAGAATGTTACATTGCTCTCATTGTCAGTGCTGTGTATCTAAAAAGAACAGGCATGTTTAGGACGACAGATCACTAACCTTAGAAAGCTGAACTCTGAAGGGCTTCTGTTCACCCGTCCCTGTGGCATTTCTAAATCCACATGTCCCAGAGAAAGTCTATAGGCCTCAGAGCTCCTGGTCTGCTTTGGAATCTTAATGGTCCTTTCCAAGTTTTGTCAAAACTGCGTTTTCATGTTTACTTACAAACAGTTGCTTTTTTCTGTTATAAAAATGATACATGTTTATCACAGAAAATGTGGAAGCAGCGGAATTAGAACTTTTTTCCTCATTTTTTTCTATGACTTAAAAATAATAAAATTATGTGCTTAACTTTCAACTGCTTCACTTAATGTTTTGCTTTATATTAGAATTAGGAAAGATCAGAGAATAGCAAAGGAGAAGCAGCATTTTCAACCAGGAATATGTTTGTACAGGCTGTTGGAAAAATCCAGTTTTCGGGCTAGCTAAAGTTATTTGTGTGTCTTCTTATTTTCTGTCTCCAAGATTCATGCATACAACCTTGAAACGAATGCATGGGAGGAAATTGCAACAAAACCCCATGAAAAAATAGGTAAATTTAAAATATTGATTCATTTATCTTTAATAAATGTACTTTACAGTTGGTTCTGAAAATGAAATAGTGGTTTTATTGCATTATATGACAAGAAAAATATCTGCTGAACTGGTATTAGAGATTACTTATGGGGCTTCCCTGGCCGTTCAGTGGTTAAGACTCGTGTTTTCACTACAGGGGACACAAGTTTGATCCCTGGTTGGGGAAATAAGAAAAAGAAAGAAATTACTTGTATTCCTTAGCCCAATTATTCTTCCTCAGCAGCTGAGCAAAGACTTTTAATGGGGATTGCTGAATTCTGTGGCAGAGGGAAATCTGGGTAGGATAAGAAGTAGGCACTTCAATGAAGATGTACCTGTCTCTTTGTGGGTAAAAGGGCTTGAGACCCACAGGTAACCCTTGCCCACTGCCACCTCACTTTATTTTGCTGACATCTTAACATTATATCATTATGATGGAACTTGTGATGGCTTTATTTGAGTGTGAAATAAGGGAGGGTTGGAAAGACTAGTCAGTGTTTGCTTAATGCAACAAAGAGATTGTTTTAAATAACTTATTCATAGTTTGTCTTTTGCTGTATCTTATGAATAATGGAATTTCCATGTTTATGTGTTTGGCAGGTTTTCCTGCGGCCCGGAGATGTCACAGTTGTGTTCAAATAAAAAATGGTAAGGATTTCAAATAGCATGCTGGTTCCATTTTTGTAATTGTATATTCGGAGAATATCTTATTTCTTAATGATAACCCTAAAAGAGTCATAGCATACCTTTGGGGAGAGTCTATTTCTTGTAGTTTATACTTAAAGGAAAATCCATAAAGTTATGCTTCTCTCAGGAATTTTCATAAAGTAAACTAATGTGCTTGGGTTCCTTCTTATCATAGAACTCAAAAATAAGCGATAAGTAAGCTTTTCTATACCACCTAATCTTTCAACACTGTACCTTAACAGATGTCTGTAGTTATTATGAGTAACACTAATAATCCTGACATACAATAGAGACCTTGGTAGACATTGTATTAACATTGTAATAACTCCTTCAGAGTGTTATTTCATAAAGTTTATTCTGTTCTCTGTCTGATGCCAAACAGAACTCTTAGCTCATTCTTTGGCTTTATTACAACACAGGCATTGTATGGCTTCAGAAAGCAGCTGCAGCTACTTTATCTAAGTGTGATAAATGACTCCTCTTTGGACAACTTTCCTGTCTTTTAATTTACAGTTTATTTTATAGTTGGATATACTGCCTTAAAGTTTTGGAGAGGAAGAAGGTGTGTATAAATGAGTTTGATAGCCTATATCCTTTTAGCAACTTAGTTCAGATTTTACTAGGATTATGTTGCCATCTCTAGTACAGAGGTGTTTTTTATTATGCTTTTGCTCTTTGGACAAGATTTATAGATAGTGGCATTGTTCAGCTTTGCCTCTCTAAAAATGGAACCATACTTTTTTGAATCCTAGCCAAAAATGTTTCTAGTGTATTTTATAGTTTAATTAGGTATTGGCTTAAACTTGATCTAGACCTGAGTTAAGACAAGGGTTCATTTGGTTCTTTGAATCCAGGCACCATACAAGCTGATCAGCTGTAGTTCTGAGCATTTAGTTTGAAGTTTCACATAGCCTTTGTTACATGTTGTATACTTGGTTATAACTGATTTTACAAAAACAAACAGAAAAATAACAGCGATTTAAAAAAAACAACAACAACTTTGATTTTGGGAAGGTTTTTTCCTGACATTAATAACTAGCACAGATCAACTTGGGCTTCAGACTGTTCTCTTTGGGCTGAAGAAAGCTTGGAAAAACCTCTGTGCCCGAAACTGAACATTGCAGACTAGTTGTCTACATAGAGAATATTTGTCTCTATGGGCAGATAAATGTCTGTCCTTTTAGGGACATTATTTAAAAGAAGGGTTTGCAAACTGGTAGCCTGCAGTTGTGTTTTGTTTGGCTCATGTGTGTATTACAGGTTTTGAATTAGTGGCCAATACTTAAAAATTAAGAAGTATTGTTTTTCAAAAAAAATCTGAATTTCCAATTTCTCTTACAAAATTGGAAGGTCTGGCCATCACTGACCTTAAGTCTTGTGTAGCTCCATCAGCTGGAGCTGCATCACCATCTTACCCGTTAGAGCAAGTGCCCTCCTCTTTGTTACCTGGCTTGTCTGTTTTCCCTGAGCCTTCTTGCTCATTCACTTCCTATGCCTGGCACCTGAAGGTGTTTGAATTTAAGAACCTGGACATGAAGCATCCTCAGAGGCTTGCATCCTTAGCCCTAGAAAAAATCCAGACACTGAGTTCAGACGCTAGTGAGGGACAAGGCAGCAGAATGAGCAGCCCACCAGCTGAAGTCCCCTATGGTATGGGAACTGGACTGGCCCCATGTCAGCTAGCCATGAGCTACGACAGGACATGCTGTCACCATGGCTCTTTTCCTTTGCCTGATTTTGGTTTTCTCTTCCACTGATAGATGTGTTTATTTGTGGGGGCTATAATGGAGAAGTGATCCTGGGAGATATCTGGAAGCTGAATCTGCAGACTTTTCAATGGGTTAAGCTCCCAGCTACCATGCCGGAGCCAGTTTATTTTCACTGTGCAGCTGTTACACCAGTAAGTTTTCATTTTCTTATCTTCTTTATGTAGTTGCAGATGATAAGGAAATACTTTTAGGGGCAGAGCAAGAAAAAAAGATGGCTGATATTAGCAAAGCTTGGATTAAGAATGTGTTTTTTAAAACCTTTCTTCCAAAGCTAGTTCTTCCTCTGAGAAAAAGGGAGAAAATCCATCATGTACAAGCTTAAAGGAGCTGCATAAAATGTAAAAGAAATGCTGCATGTGGTATTCAGGCCCTGACAGTGATATCAAAGATGTTTCCTGGGAGGGCAGAATAATTTTACCCCCAAAATGCTGTGTTATTGAAGATTCTCCTAGCTTCTTGAATGCTAAGAGCTTTTATTTTAATCTCTGTATTCTTATCTTTGGCATGATGGGTACTTAATATAATCTTAGTTTAACGATGTCAAAGTTGTTGAAGTAAAAGTAATCTCTAGTTTTTCCCTTAGTAACTCATTCATTATATAAATCTTTCTTGATCTCTGCACTGTGTTGGGATCAGTGAGAAATTTTTGATTTCACTTCATTCAGTTCAGCCTGCTATGAATTTTTTTTGCTGAATTTTCAGCTTAAGTATCTGTCATTTATCCTTTTTTGACTGCCATTTGTTCATAGGCTGGTTGCATGTACATTCATGGAGGAGTGGTGAACATCCACGAAAATAAACGGACTGGGTCATTGTTTAAGATCTGGCTGGTGGTTCCTAGCCTGCTGGAACTGGCGTGGGAGAAGCTGCTTGCGGCCTTCCCCAACCTAGCAAACCTCTCCCGAACACAGCTTCTGCACCTTGGACTCACACAGGGACTCATCGAGCGCTTGAAATGAGGATTACTGGACTGTTCATTGATACTGGAAATGTTAATTTAAAGAGACTCCTTTATTTATGGGCAGTGTAGAATGTGCTACAGAGAGAATTGGTTACCCTGATCAAGGCCTTATTCAGAAAATACATCAGATGCCTTTCTGTAAATTGTTTTAAGTTTATGGAATCTCACTTTCCCTTGTGCTTTTTGCTTTGCTTCTCTCCCTTCTGCCCCAGTACACACGCATACTCACATACTCCCTCTTCCCTGATGGAAGTTGAGGGAGAGTCTGAAAGTACCTTCATAATGTTATGAATCAAGATAAGATAAAATGTTAAAGGAATTCTCAACATATGACCATGTCAGGCATTGCTCTATAAATTAAATCAGCATCACCAATAAAAACAAAAATAAAAAAAAAGTAAATCCAGCAACAATGAGAAGCAGCATTGGGGATAGAACAAGAAGGCTGACCTTGAGAATCCTGCAGATTATAGGGAAAGCTCAGTGTTTAACTTGCTGTTTTCAAAGGTACATCTAATTGAGTAGCTGGATCTAATGGTAGCAGTGGTTGGTATCTTGCAGCCTAGCTACCCAAACCTATCCTTTAACTTACTTTAGAGGGTAGTTAAGCAGCTCATAACCTATCTTTTAACTTGCTTTAGAGGAAAGTTAAGCAGCTCAACAACTCTCAATCAGTGATTTCTTTTCTCATCTTTCTGGTGCCAGCAGTGGTTAGAGTTGACTTGTCTAAAGACTTCATCGTGTGTGGTAGTTGTGTTGTTTGTTGTTGCTCTTAGAAATTATGGCATGAGAACATTTCAAATCAAGAAACTTGTGGTCAAAATTCTTCATTCTGGGCAGTTTTTAAATTCTCCTATGCCTGTTAATGGTTTCAGGTATCTTTTTGACTCCATCATGGGGAACTGCAGACCCTAAACATGTGTGGCATTCATGCCATGGGATATAAAGTTTGCGAGAGGCCAGAAAAGAGAGGGCAGGAAGGGCTTCTGCTCTTGGGCTGTGAGCTTTGGCTGTCATGCTGGCCATTTCCTTTTAGAATGTTTCTTTTCTCACTCTGGGCCATGCACTTACCATATTCTCAGGCAATGGGTTTTATCTCTAGAAAGCCAATCAGCCCTTGATTTTTCTCTTAGCTTTTTGCCTCATTTTCTGTCTGCTTTAATGTGCATGGTGCTGTAATTGCCTATTAATTGGATAAAAGGTCTTGGGGAAAAGCCACAAGTCATTCTTCCTGAAGAACTAAGTATCATTTTAAAAACCAGCATGTGGAAGAAAAGAAACTGAGGATCATTCACTTCTTTGGTGTGAAGATTTAGTTCTGGTTTGTTTTATATTGTATTTTAATTTTAAAACAGAAATGACTTAAATTCTCACTTGCTTTGCCATCAGTGACCTACTGAGACACGAGCATTTGGAGGTCCTTATGTGTATGAAAGGTGCTAAAGGTGTGCAGGCGGGCACAGTGCTGATCATCCCGTTGGTTATATCACAACAGGAGACTCAGACAGACTGGGGACATATTTTTCCTTTAAGTGCCTCTTTTTCACTTAGCTTTTAAGATTATTCTTATTTTTCCTTCATCTCAGAAGGGAATCTCTTAGGCTCATGTGTGGATTTAAAATCACCTTTGAGTTGTAGCTGAAAAGTTACTATCTAGTGTTTGGTTCTGGGAAAGAGAAAAATGTGGCCTCTGGACTTGGACTCCTAACTTCCAGGCCTTATTATAATCTCCCAACCATGTGGGATTGAGTTCATGGAGCCTGTGTTCTGAAGGGTCTTATCATCTTTCATCTGTGAGTTTGGGTCCTTTGCAGGGGTGAAGGGGTAGGGGAGAGGAGGAAAGGAGTGATTCCCCTGGAGGCCTCACCCCCACATTGCCATAACCAGTCTGGCCTTTTAACCTCTTACCACCCACTGCTAGGCTTGTTCCTGTGAGGAGCTCTCTCCAGACCAAGTCAGTCTGAGCAGCTCTGTTAGTTCAAAACAAAGCTTTGCTGCATGACTCCAGTCTAGTCTCTGAATGTTTGGGGTGGGGTTGGGGGGACTATCCATAAATAAGTCACACTACTCAGGGTGGCAGAAAGATCTTTGTCATGGATTCATAGGGACCAAAGACTGAATGCTCAGCCTCTGTGCTTATCCTTCCATAGTCTTGGGATATAAGCAGGTCTCTAATTTTGCGACACCAGAGAGCTAAGAGGGAGACGGGTTCAATCCACACTTGCTAGCCTGCTTTTTAAAGCCTTCTGAAGGCAGTCTTCTTTGACGTGGACTTCGGAGGCCTGACAGCCAAGACCTTGTGTGTGACATTTTCATAAAAGTACATAACCTTGGTCTAAAGTGTCTTCTTTTAATATAACACTAGTGAAAATGATGTAGTATGATCAGCTCTGAGTGCTATAGAACCACACAGGTGCACATGTTTGGATGCCAAATGAGACTGTGTGTATGATTACTTAAATGTAGATGACTAGAGTTTTATATAGGGGATCACCAGGCATTTAGTATATCCATAACCAGCACTCTGAATGCCTGACACTGTTACTTGATTTAGGAAAGTTTATGCCTGCTGCTTCTCTGCCTCTTTGAGGTACTCCCAGCCATCTGACTGCAGTCCTATAAGTTTAAGTGCAATATATAGAAACACATATGGATATATACAGATTATATATAGGGTGTGACTGTAAAGCAGGTAGACTACTTTTTTGTATCTGTCTTGGGGAAGCCAGCTCACTACATTAGAGTTAAAATTATACCAGAAATTTGAGATGTGATTGGCTGACTTAGGCCAACTCTTGGCAAACCTGGATTTCAAGTCCAGTGTCTCCTTACTCCAACTATTAGAGATTTATTGTTTCTTGGGCTTATTAGCACTGAGACTTTTCCCCAGTCATCTTTGTACTCAATCTCATGTTTGCATATCTCTTAAATTTCCTTGCCCAGGAACAAGGAAGTCTACCTGTAATAAGTTTTTTAAATGGAGAATTAAAACCTAATATTTAATACTATCAGTTCTCCCATGTATATACTAATTTACCTGTGAATGTAATACTTTATTACATGAAGAAAATGATGACTTTCTTCATGTAATAAAGTATTTTCCATATTCTGGAAAATCTATAAACCAATATAGAATAGATTGAAATTTTAACTGTTTTTCAGGGGCCAAACTGAAACCCTTTCTACTGGCAGAATCTTCTTTCTTCAGGGCCCTGGAACATGATATAAAATTTTGTTCTAAACTATTCATGTCCAATACATAGCTAATTGAAAAATATAATAATAAACATTAACATTTCTAAGCAAAAGGTATATTAACAGTGACCTTTGGTTACCCAGAGTGACCAGATTAAAGCACAGATAATTGAAATCCATAGATAATCAGTGTTTCAACTTTCCTATCAAACGATTGATTTATAGCTCTTCCTTCTCCCTACCCCTTTCCCACAAGTACCTCATTTTCGGTGGAGTGGGGCTAATGCGTAGTTAGAAATGGAAAACAGGAATCCCGTAGGGGCTAGAAACCAGCGAACATGAAAACAGCTTGATCAGCTGTAATTGGTCAACAGGATGACAGCTGTTAATGCTGAGTTTAGCTCTCACTCTTTGCTCTTCTGCTTTGGCATAGTCTCCTGCCCTGAGTTCTAGGCTGTCTCTCCTGTAACCACCAAAGAGCTCTTAGCACATATTAGAAGAAAAAGCTGTGTATGATGCACAAGAAATCCCATCATTTGAATACATTTCTTTGGCTCTCTTTGCAAACGTTTGCTTTTCCACTGTTCTTGAAGGCACCTTCATTTTCCTTAGGAGATACCTTTTCCAGCCATACAGCTTGGCTTGTAGGAAAGGTTAAATTATCCTTCAAGACTATGTTGGTCTTAATTCTCTAAAATCAGTTTGTTTTTATGTGTCTGACAGATGTTTGGAAGGCGGTATAGGTTATTGAATTGTCTACCTGCCAGCACTCTGATGTAGCACAATAAGCCATTTTCCTCCTTCTTCATTGTTCTAGCATTGAGCTCCAGGATGGATGAGGGTTTATGGTCCTAAGATCATAAGCTTCCAAGACCAGTCACCATTGGCTTCAATTGCTTAAGTTCCCCAGGGCCTTGGCAGGGCCTGAGGTAGGTTTGGTAGAGTTCCGTGACCTCTGTGCGTCGCCACCAGCTCATGCCCAGCAGTGGTGTTTCCCTTCTAAAGTCATTAGATTCGGTGAAAAGTGACTTCTTCCCTCATCTGATGTTAAGAAAAAAAGCTTTGAATTGTGCTTCAAAAAGTGGTACCATCTTTTTAGTATAATTTAAATGTTTTTTATCTTTTTTTCTTCTTTACTTTTTATAAGTTTTGAAAAGGACCTGCTTAGTCACTGTACAGGGTGAGTCAGAGGCAGTTTCACCAAGCTGTAGTAATTGCTGTTTTACTAGTTGCACATTTAGAATACAAAGGAGGCATCAGAAACACACTGACTTTCTCTAAAGCCACTTCCTTGTACACAGAGTCTGAGCAGGGACAGCACCAGGCATCTCCCTCTAGCGGCACCTGCCAGTGAGGCTTTCAGTGGAAGGACATGGGCACAAAAGGGAACCCCCACTTAGCAGTCTCTGAGAATGAGCCTGGGCTTGGCTCTTGGTACAGGGTATGCTTAGGCCACACACGATGCTTGCCTTACCTTAAAGCTATTTGCCACAGTCCTGTTAAATAGTGTGGAAGTCCTTTTGCAGTCTGGTGTGCATGCCATGTGATCAGGACAGCTTTTCCACCTTACCTGGTTTCCTAAGAGCAGGTAGGAAATATAGTGAATTTACCCTAAAATGTCCAATCTGTATTTATGTATCTTGTCAGTGTTTTGCTGTTGGTTTTCTAAAACAATCTGATCAATAAATCTTATCCAGATCTATTTGGTTCAAGGTCACCTTGATTGTCTGATGGTAATGTGATGCTTTGATGGTAATATGATTGTCTGATGGTAATGTGAGCTCACCTGTATGACCTAAGCATCAGTCCCACCTGCCGCCACCACGTCCTTTACCACCCACGGGGACAGCTTTTCTCTGTAAT
Source organism: Redunca redunca (assembly GCA_006410935.1). NCBI lineage: Eukaryota > Metazoa > Chordata > Mammalia > Artiodactyla > Bovidae > Redunca > Redunca redunca. Next base: position 57,670 of record SJYQ01014241.1, read on the forward strand.
ATCTGTGTGTCTTCCACCTTTCATGCCCACAGGCACTGTGTGTGCCTTCTCTCTGCTCCTGTTCTGGAACTCCTGGACACACATAGTCCCCTCAACACAACTCGGCTCCCACCAGGACATCAGCAAGGGAGTGACTGCGGGGCAAGTCATATTCCCTTTTACTGTCTCGTCCCATATATTCCCCAGATCACTGCTAGACAAGTTTATATGGATGTACCGAAACTTTCGAAGGGTTGGAGAAGCTACAGGGAATTCAGAGGAAAAATGTGCATCTTTACGTACAGTCATGACTATCTGTATGATTCAAGGGAAAAACCACTGGTTTCTAAGCATGAGGCATGACTGTTAAAAACAGAGATTCCTAGGTCCAAATCCCAAAGATTGTTTTTGTAGGTGAGTTACTTTAACAAACTCCTTAGTTGATTGCATTTTAGCTGATCAGTGACATTTGGGGATCCCTGTCCCACAGCTGAGCTAACTGCCTGGTGCCGGCTGAGATGACCAGGAGACCGCTGTACCTTACTTGCCACCGTCACACTTATTTGCCCAACAAGGAACTAGAGCAAAGACCAGAATGAATGCTTCTGAAAACTTTCCCTGTTAGAACTGAGTGCTCAGGTGGCAGATTGGCCACCCACGTTTATCTCCTCTCCCTCTTGGTAAACCACTAGTGATAATAGTAAAATAGTCCTAGTTTTCTTTTCCCTAAGATGGGGCTAATAACTATAACCCATCTCTTGATATTACCGTGTGGCTTAAACATACATGTAAAGTGCTCAGCATGATGTTCGGCACATAATAAGCATTATTAGGTTGCTCTCTAGAGATGATGGAATAAGAAATAAAGGTGAAGTACCTTATTAAAATTATAAAGATAACCCAGTAAAGAAACTAAATAGAGGAAGCTGAGGTAGTAGAGAGAGTGAGTGTTGGAAGAGAGAGAAATCCTTATTTTTCATGTCAGGAAGGAAATACATAGAATACCTAAAAATAATCAAGGAAGCATATCAATTAGAAATGTAAAGAAGAAACGGGGCTTCCCCGGTGGCTCAGTGGTAAAGAATATGCCTGCCAATGCAGGAGACACGGGTTCGATCCCATGGGAAGATCCTACAGGCTGCAAAGCAACTAAGCCCATGTACTAAAGAGCTGGGGAGCCACAACTGCTGAAGTCCTTGAACTCCAGAGTTCATGCTCCACAGAAGAAAGCCACTATAGTGAGAGGCCCTATGCCCCACACCTAGAGAAAATCCCACGCAGCAACCAAGACCCAGCACAGCCTAAATAAATAAATTTAAAAAAAGAAGAAATGGAGGAAAAAAACAGACAAACGAGCTTGCAACTGTAAGAGAGTTTGGGAGATAAGATGGGCTGCAGAGGGAGCTGCTGTTTCCTTAAGTGTGTGCTCTTGGTTTCTGGTGGGTTTTTTGTTTTTTTTTTTTTCCCCCTTTATAATACAGAACCCTGTGCAGCTCTTTCAATTTAGTTCCTCAAGATACTGTAACTCTGGGTCCCTTCTGGCCAAGTCTGTTTGTAAATGACTGGATGATTGAAAGGAGGGAGAAGCCTTACCTCCCTTTCACAGACTGTGAAACCAAGACAAGCCCTTATGTGATGTGCCACAAGAGTTACCCGGACCTGCAAAGCCCAGAAAAAGGGCGCCCTGCCTACAGTTCTGAGAGGTTTTCTGTAAGAACTGTCATCCACCAGGCAGGGCCTGGCTGCAGACAGCAGGTCATCACCAAGAAAATCCTAGTGGAAGAGCAATCTGGAGAACCATTTCCCCCAACCCCCACCTCCTGGGGTTGGGCCGTTTGGGG
>SJYQ01014245.1:0-40678 GCA_006410935.1 Redunca redunca
GTCCAAACTGGCAGGGTGACCACTGGGGAACCAAGGACATCACAGGGCGCATGCCCAGGCTATGGGGACACTGGAGTACCTGACCCTCCATCCATGCACTTTACCTGTTAGCCGCAAATCGGTCATCCAAACAGGGAATGCCAGGGCCGAGAAGGAAACCCTGGAGGCCTCAGAGTTCTGTGAGCTGTGGAGGCAGTGTGCCCAGGCCCAAAACCTGTCTGACACCTTCATTCAGTCAATAAATCTTTGCTGAGCACCTATGTGTCAGGCCCTGGCTGGACTCCAGAGATAAGGAAAAGAAGGGAACCAATGCTCTCAGAGAGCCTACAAACTTGGGGGTGGGAGGGGAGCAGACAGTAAACACAAAGGAAGCTAGTTTAACTGCACTGAACTTCCTGCGTCTGGTTTCCTGTGCCACTAATTGCAGAAAGTTTTTGTCATTATTACATCAAGTATTCGTTACACTCAATCCTCCATCTGGTATGCCCATCGTATGTGTGTTACATCTTTTATAACTGTCTCCATTCTTGGATGTTCTAGATTAAAAAAAAAAAAGTTGCTGTTTGGGAAGTTTCTACTGATGTATATTCAAGTGCATCACTTCCCTCGGCTGTACTGAGTGTTATCGATGAACTCATCAAAGACATTTCTCATTCCAGTTTTTTTCCCTTCCTAGCATTTCCTTTTGTATCCCCCTTATCTCTCTGCTTACATTCCCATCTGTTTTTGCACGTGGTCTACTTTTTCCATTAACAAATTAATCACGGTTAAATTCCCAGAATGATCATTTTTAATATCTGTATTGTATCTCCGTCTGCTTTTGATGCATCCTTTTTCTCTTCAACAGTTTTTGTTTGGTTTATGGGGGGACTCATGATCTTTTTGTTAAAAGCTGTGCGCATAGCAGAAACTGAGGAAACAGGTCTCTTCTGTAACGGTTTATGATCCTCTGGTTAGGAGCTGGCTTTGTTTCATTTTTTTGTAGCTGTGAGTGCCAGAGACCTTAAATCCCTCAGGTGCCCCTGGGTGTCGCTTGTCGCCACTCTTGATTTGGGGCTTTCCTGCACCCTTCTTCTCAGTGGTTGTCTGTGTCTTACTGCTCACTCAGCTGCACCCCATCCTTATTATGGGGAGCCCTGCTAGTGTTTAAAAGTGGAGGGGAAGCAGAGACCACTGTCATCTTCCAATTAAATCTCAGTTCTACAGTAAGGGTGTGCCTCTTGTCTGTGATCTTCACAAACATCTCTTTTTGGGCAGTGAGGCAGAAGGACCAGGGGGAGGGATGCTCTTCCTGGGCCAAGGTGGAGCCTGTCCCCTGGGCTCTGATATATTTCACAAGGACCACACCACTCTTCCTTTACCTCAGCCAGAGCCCTGGATCTTAGACCCCACCATGACAACCTGGTGGGGTTCTTGGAGGTAAAGCTCAAAGAAGTGTGGGGTCACTTCTTTGAATGAATTTTTGGAGGCTGAGTGTGCTCAACTGTGAGAGCACCCAATTCCTAGGATGTGCAGTCTCTTCACTGGTATGCCCATCACTCAGTACAGCCGAGAAAAGTGATGCACTTGAAGATACATCAGTAGAAACTTCCCAAACTGCAACTTTTTTTTAATCTAGAACATCCAAGAATGGAGACAGTTATAAAAGATGTAACACACACACGGTGGGCATACCAGTGAAGAGACTGCACATCCTAGGAATTGGGTGCTCTCACAGTTGAGCACACTCAGCCTCCAAAAATTCATCAAAATGACCACTAACACATCCCTACCAGTGTATGGGTCCAGGAGTTTCAGCTCTTGGCTGGGACCCTGGATTCTCACAGATTTCAGGGCTGTGGTTTGCCCAGCAACCTCAGTTCTCTAATGGGTCCCCCCAACAAAGTTACTAATTTTCAGTTTTTCCAGCTTTTTCTTATCATAAGGATGGAAGTGAGAATATCCAACCTCTTTACCCATCAGAGGTAAAATCAGTAAATAACTTACTTTTAGGTAGTGACACATGCTGGAGAATTGACTGGGGAGATAGGGACCGGTTACTGCAAGATCACAGAAGACTGTCTATGGAAGAGTCATGAAGTGCTGGGAGGAGCCAGTTTCATGAAGATCCAGGAGAGGATGCTCAGGCAACAGGATTGGCAAGTGTAACTTCTTGGAACAGAACGGCCTGAGTGGCCAGAGCACAGGAAGGGGCAGAGAGGGGGGAGAAGGGAGACTGGGCCAACGTCCTGGATGAGGGTGGGCAAAGCTGCAGCCATTAGGCAAGGAAGTAACGTACTGTGACTCGTGTGCCAATGGCCCCTCTGGCTAGAAAGCCCACCTGTCCAGGTTTGCCAGGACAGTACTGGTTTCTGCCTCTTTCCTGGCGTAATTTGTCATAGTGCCTCCTTTCATTTTAAAGAGTCCTAATTTAGATGACATCACAAGATTCCCCTCGACTCTGGCTACAGGGAGGAGGCATGGACACGGCCATGGTAGAAGCTGAGGGGTCCACTGGAAATGAATACAATGAAGATGAGCCCGGGGGAGGGTGGTGCTGGACAGATGGTGGCTGGGGAGCTGGGGGACTGACACCCCTGGAATATGTGGTAGCGATGGAGCCAGGGACAGATGCGGGGGCAGGAAAGAGGAATCAGGGACTCAGTAATCATGAGTCACCCTCTCACCCCTATCATCCCGTCTCGTAAATTCCATCTTGAGAGACTCTTAAGTCTGGTCATTTTGCTCCTGTTCTCACACCCATCCTGTGGATTCAAGAGCCCCCTTCTACTCCCACGAGCACGTGACATCATCCCTCTTGACAGGGACACAGCTTCAGGTCTTGCAGCACATGTCAAGAGCAGAGCCTACCTCACGTGGGCCAGAATGGCCATCAATAACATGTCTGCAAATAACAAATGCTAGAGAGGGTGTGGACAAAAGGGAACCCTCCTCCACTGCTGGTGGGAATGCAAGCTGGGGCAGCCACTATGGAGAACAACATGGAGGTTCCTTAAAAACTAAAACTAGAGCTGTCATACGATTCAGCAATCCCATTCCATTCCAACACTATAATTCAAAAAGATATATGCAACCCTATGTTCACAGCAGAACTTCTCACAATAGCCAAGACATGGAAACAACCTAAATGTCCATCAACAGGTGAATGGATAAAGAAGATATGGTACATATTCATATATACAATGGAATTCCACTCAGCCATAAAAAGGAATGAACTAATGCCATCTGCAGCAACACGGATGCAACTAGAGATCATCACACGAAGTGAAGTCAAAGACAAACAGGATATCACTTTTAGGTAGATATTTTAAAAATGAACTTATCTATGAACGAGAAACAGACTCGCAGCCATAGAGAACAGACTGGTGATTGCCAAAGGGGAGGCAGTGAGAGGGAGGGATGGGTTGAGAGTCTGAGGTTAGCAAATGCCAACTATTATATATAAGATGGACAAACAAGGCCCTACTATATCACACAGGGAACCATATTCAGTAACCTATGATAAACCATAGTGGAAAAGAATATGAGGAATATGTATAAAACTGAATCACTCTGCTGCACGGGAGAAATTAACATTGTAAATCAACTATACTGCGATTAAAAACACCCTGGTCACCACCACCCTCACCACTTCCCACACAGGACACCCTATCCTTCCTTCAGTACCCTTCCATCCTTTGGGTCACTGAGGCCTTCTGTCCAAGGTTCCCTACCATTTCTGCTAACTAAAATTTCCCCACCTTTTATGGAACTTATGTGGCACCTCCTCAGTGGAGCCCTCCAGCCAGCTGTCCTCTCCCTTCTTTGAATACCCACGACCCTCGAATTTCTCTTTCAAGACCCTTACACAGTGCATCTTATAAATCAGTTATTTGTGTATTTCTCTTCAGTCCTCAACTACTTTGTAAATTTCTGAGGGGAAGAGTGATGCTTTTCCAGTCTTCCATCCTGCAGAGAGCTTGGCATATCACAAACAGCTCTTCATGGGCTGAGTGTGGCAGGCTGTATGAACGGCCTCGGCTGCTTTGGCTGGTGTGACCCTGGCAGATGCAGCCCTTGATGCACAATGAAGTCAACCATGTATGAAACTCCTCACGGGTTCCTCACTCTGACTCAGGAGGGCCAGAGTGGCCCAGGCTTGGCCCCAGCTTCAGCCCCAGTTTCAGGTCCAGGAGTCTGATCCTTTGACTGAAGCCCCTTCGTGTACTAGCTGAGTGCTTTGGGCAACTCACTGAACCTCTCTATTGTCTTGGGTTTCTTATCTGCAAAGCATGGGCAGTAACAGCACCAGACCAGGGATGCTGGGAAGATCCCACAAGATAAAGCAGGTAAGATGCTTAGCAGAGAGTCCGGGATGTAGGACATACTCCCTATCAGCCACATGACTGATGGAGCTGAGCCCTGGAGAAGGTCAGGACCGCAGACACTGATGAGCTGTGATCATTTTATTACGTATTTTACATTTTTTTTTCCTACTGGGAACACTCAAGACTGGAGGGGTGAATGGGCCTGCCGTAGGAGTGTAAAAGGGCACCCCTCGTTTGAAGAGCAATTTACTAAGAACCTTGACCCACCAGTCATTTCCCATCTGGGGAGTCTAGATTCTGGAAATTCACAGAAATACAGAAAAAGCTTACTCTGAAAATGTTAACCCCAAAATTATGAATAACAGCAGAAAACTGGAATTGAGCAAATATCATCTAAGGAAATACTTAAGAAAATTCTGGTGTGATATCAAGCAAAGTATATGCAGTAACAAAGAGCATATTTACAAAGATCTCTGAAAAACTGAGGGAAATTGTTTATAGGGTGAGAAAAGCAGACTACACAAACTGTTGTCTAAGTGAACACGCGAGTGTGTTAGTTGCTCAGTCGTGTCCGACTCCCTGCGACCCCATGGACTGTAGCCTGCCACGCTCCTCTGTCCATGCGGTTCTCCAGGCAAGAATACTGGAGTGGGTTGCCATTCCCTTCTCCAAAGGATCTTCCCAATCCACGGATGGAACCCAGGTCTCCTGCATTGCAGGCAGATTTGTAATTATGTAAAAAAGCACGTGCATGAAGAAGGGTGTATAATATGGTGGTGCTGGTTTAGTTGCTAAGTCATGTCCAACTCTCTGCAACCCCAGGGACTGTAGCCCATCAAGCTCCTCTGTCCATGGGCTTCTCCAGGCAAGAATACTGGAGTGGGTTGCCATTTCCCTCTCCAGGAGATCTTCCCAACTCAGAGGTCATCCCCAGGTCTCCTGCATTGCAGTCCGATTCTTTACTGACTAAGACACCACAGCAAACTGTTAATACTGGGTTACCTCCAAGTGATGAGATAATGAACAGTTTTCATCTTCCTTTTCCGACAGTTTCTAAAATGAGAATATACTGTTTTTCAAATCAGAAAGAAAAATCGTACTATTTTTAAAGATGTGTGATGCTTGCTGGGTGCCTGTGCCAGGGCTGCCAGCAGGGACACCCCAGCCATGGCTCCTGAGCAACAACCGGCCCATGGATTCGTCTTCTGAACCTCAACGATGTCCCCTGAAAGACAAAAACGTGGATCTTCACCTGTCTGAGGCAGGGGGCCAGGTCAAGCATGATCTGAGAGGCTTTTCCAGCCCTGATGGCGTGGCAGGAGCTGCCATGGTGAGACCCTTTCTTTTCTCAGAGTGAGATGGGTGGTTAAGACCAGGCTGACCAGAGTGACAAGGAGGGTAGAGCCCATGGGCCTCCCCACGTCACCATGCCAAGTAGGTGGTGGCAGAGGACCACTTGGGGCTGCAGCTGCCCAAGCAGGCAGGAATTTCAGGGAGAAGAGGGAGCTGGCTGTTCTTTCCTCTCCTGGGGCAGTGGCCCTGCCAGCCATCCTTCACCTCAAGGCCCCGACTGCTGGCCTCAGGGTTTCTCAGGAATGTCTGTCACCCCAGCCCCTAAGACACCTGAGGTGCCCAGGGCCCTGCAAGGAGAACTGCATGTCCTTCCTGCCCAGCTTCTCCCCTGGCAACTGGAGGAAGACCACAGCTTCTGTTCTGAAAACTCAAATCTGGGGACTCAGGAGCTGGAGCAGGAATACGGAGCTCACTCTGGCGGTTTCTCCCTGGAACCAGCAGCCCAGGAACTGACTTTCCATCATGGGACCCTGCATGGGGCTGAAGTGAGGAATGTTCTTCCCAAGTTGTAGGTCAGCCTGGGACGAGCCAGGAATCACACTGGTTGGATGTGGGCACAGATCAATTCATCCAATGGCCCAGCAGGTGCCTATGCCTGGCCCATGTCACATTGATATCCCACTGTTCACTAGCTATGTGAAGGGGAGAATTCCTTAATCGCTTTAAGGGCCAGGTTCCCCATTTATACAGTAAGAACCCCAGTGGCCCCCACTGCACAGGGACACCCTGAGGATTTGATGAGAAAACACGTGGAAAATGTTTTCTCTGGTGCCTGGTGCAGAGCAAGGGCTCAAGAAGTGGCTAATTCTTTTATGAAGCTCTTCCTGGACTCGGCATCACTGCAGGCAGGGAGTGGGATTCCAGAGCACATTCCTGCTCCCTGTGAGGGAGGACCCTCCCCAGGAAACAGTTAAACAGCTAAGCAGTGGGTGATTCAGGGCAAAAACACTGGGAGGCAGCAAGGCTATTTATAATNAGAGATGAGTGCCTCCTGCCAGCAGGTAAGGGTGGTGCTCAGGGCAGGTTGGGAGACAGGCAGCAGCTGCTACAGAAGCTTGAAGTGAAGTGAAAGTCACTCAGTCGTGTCCAACTCTTTGCGATTCCATGGACTGTATAGTCCATGGAATTCTCCAAGCCAGAATACTGGAGAGGGTAGCTATTTCCTTCTCTGAGGGATTTTCCCAACCTAGGGATCGAACCCAGGTCTCCCACATTGCAGGTGGCTTCTTTACCAGCTGAGCGATCAGGGAAGCCCACTGTGGAATCTTAGCTGCAGAAGGTTCTAGAATTCCCAGGGAGTGCCCCTAACCTACTCCAGGGTGGACCAGCCCCCTGTATATAAGAAGAAATAGGCATTTGGTCCTTGTCCCTGGCTCCTGATTCACAGCCTTTCAAAGCCTTGGAATCTCTGGTGATGGAGGATAGGAGTCTCTTTTGTCCTATTCTTTGGTCTTTGGGAACATCTCTTGGAATTTCCTGGGTGATGAGAGAACTTTTTGTCCTAATGGGGTAAATTCTGGTGGGCCCCTAGACAACTCAAGATGGAGCAAGTTGCCAGACACCAAACCACAATTAGAAGCTAGGAACTTTCAGCCACAAACCCCAGCCTCTAGGGAGGAGAGAGCGACTGGGGACTGAGTTACTGATCCATCACGTCTACATGACGAAGGCTCCATGAGAATCCCAGTGGCATAGGGTTCAGGTCGGTGGACACATCCATGTGCCAGGAGGGTGGGACACCCCAAGAGCACCCTTCCAGCCTCGCCCTGCGTATCTCCCCGTCTGGATGTTCATATGTATCCTTTGTGACATCCCTTATAATAAACTGGTAAATGTAAGCACAGTGCGCTCCTGAGTTCTGGAAGATATTCTGGCAAATTATCAAGAGAATCCCTGACTTAGAGTCAGTCAGTCAACAGCAGGGGATGTTCAGGACCTGCAACTGGCGTCTGAAGTTGGGGCAGCCTTGGGAAAAGCGGCCTGTAACCTGGAGGTTTGCCCTCATTCTGGGTCATTAGTGTCAGAGTTGAGCTGAACTGCTCAACAACCAAATGTGGTGGGAGACTCAGAGAACTGGTTCTGGCACTGGAAGTCACCCTACTATATCAACTTTCAAAGTGACAGGGAGACCTCCCTATATGAGGGAAACATCACAAGGACAGTCTCATGAATGCCCCAGGGAGGGGCCTCTGAGAAGCTCCTGAAGGCACACAGAGAGACCTCCATCCCACATCAGAAGAGCCAGACCCAACCAGACACAAAATGAAAAGACAACCTACAGAATGTCAGAAAATATTTGCAAACAATGTGACTGACAAGGGCTTAAATTTCAAAATATACAAACAGCTCATATAGCACAATATCAAAAAACAAACCTGCTCAAAAAATGGGCAGAAGACTATGGGCAGTTCTCCAAAGACATACAGATGACCAGTAGGTACACGACAAGATGCTCAACATCACTAATTATTAGAGAAATACAATCCAAAACTGCAATGAGGTACCACCTCACACCAGTCAGAATGACCATCATTAAAAACTCAACACTCAAAAACGAAGATCATGGCATCTGGTCCCATCACTTCATGGCAAACAGATAGGGGGAAAGTGGAAACAGTAACAGATTTTACTTTCTTGGGCTCCGTTTAAAACCACTGTAGATGGTGACTGCAGCCATGAAATTAAAGTTATGACAAACCTAGACAGCATGTTAAAAAGCAGACATTATTCTGCCTACGAAGGTCCATATAGTCAAAGTCATGCTTTTTCCAGTAGGGCTTCCCTTGTGGCTCAGGCAGTAAAGCATCTGCCTGCGATAAGAGACCCGGTTCAATCCCTGGGTCAGGAAGATCCCCTGGAGAAGGAAATGGCAACCCACTCCAGTACTCTTTCCTGGAAAATTCCATGGACGGAGGGGACTGGCAGGCTACAGTCCATGGAGTCGCAAAGAGTTGGACACGACTGAGCGACTTCACTTTCCAGTAGTCACGTAAGGATGCAACAGACCATAAACAGGGTTGAGTGCTGAAAACTGATGCTTTCAAATCATGGTGCTGGAGAAGACTCTTGAGATCCCCATGGACAGCAAGGAGACCTAACTAGTCAATCCCAAAGGAAATGAAAACCTCAATATTCACTGGAAGGACTGTTGCTGAAGCTGAACCTCCAGTACTTTGGTCACCTGGTGCAAAGAGCTGATTCACTGGAAAAGACCCTGATGTTGAGAAAGATTGAGGGCAAGAGGAAAAAGGGGTGACAGAGGATGAGGTGGTGGGCATCATCGACACAATGGACATGAGTCTGAGCAAACTCCAGGAGATAGTGAAGGACAGGGAAGCCTGGCGTGCTACAGTCCATGGGGTCACAAAGAGTTGGACACGACTGAACAACAACAAAAAAGTCTACAGATGATAGATGCTTGAGAGGGTGTGGAGAAAAGGAAACCCTCCTACACTGTTGGTGGGAATATAAATCAGTGCAGCCACTATGGAAAACAGTATGGAGGGTCCTTAAAAAATTAAAGTTTCTATATGATCCAGCAATCCAACTCCTGGTATATATACAGAAAAGAAAAAAACACCCATTTGAAAAGATACGTGCTGTTAGTTGTGGATGTGTTGTATATGGCCTTTCTTATGTTGACATAGGTTCTCTCTATGCCCACTTTCTCGAGTGTTTTAATCATAAATTGGTATTGGATTTTGTCAAAAGCTTTTTCTGAGTCTACTGAGATAATCATATGGTTCTTATTCTTCAATTTGTTAATGTGTATTATGCTGACTGATAAATCCTACTTGAGAATGGTGCATGACCCTTTTAAGGTGTCATTAGCTTTCACTTTTCACTTTCATGCACTGGAGAAGGAAATGGCAACCCACTCCAGTGTTCTTGCCTGGAGAATCCCAGGGACGGGGGAGCCTGGTGGGCTGCCATCTATGGGGTCGCACAGAGTCGGGCATGACTGAAGCAACTTAGCAGCAGCAGCAGCAGCAGCAGATTTGGTTTGCTAGTATTTTGTTGAGGAATTTTGTGTCTATGTTCATCAGTGATACTGGCCTGTAATCTTTTTTTGTGGTATCTTTGTCTGGTGTTGCTATCAGGGTGATGGTAGCCTCATAGAATGAGCTTTGGAGTGTTCTTCCTCTGCAAATTTTTGTATGAGTTTTAGAAGGATGGATATTACACCTCTTCACTGAAAGTTTGATAGAATTTGCCTGTGAAGCCATCTGGTCCTAGACTTTTGTTTGTTGGAAATTTTTTAAATCACAGTTACCATTTCAGTACTTGTGATTGGTCTGTTCATATTTTCTATTCCTTCCTGGTTCAGTCTTGGAAGATGGTACCTTTCCAAGAATTTGTGCATTTCTTCCAAGTTGTCCACTTTATTGGCATATAGCTGCTTGTAGTAGTCTTTTATGATCCTTCATATTTCTGTGGAGTCAACTGTAACTTCTTTTTCATTTCTAATTTTATTGATTTGAGCCCTCCCCTTTTTTTTCTTGATGAGTCTGGCTAAGGGTTTATCAATTTTGTTTATCTTTTCAAAGAGCCAGCTTTTAGATTCATTGATCTTTTCTGTTATTTTCTTCACCTCTATTTCATTTATTTCTGCTCTGATCATTAAATTTTCTTGTCCTGTACTAACTTTGAGTTTTGTTTGTTCTTTCTCTAGTTGCATTAGGTGTAAGCTTAGGTTGTTTATTTGAGAATTTTCTTGTTTCCTGAGGTAAGATTGTATTGCTATCAACTTCCCTCCTAGAATGGCTTTCCTGTGCCCAAAGGTTTTAGGCTGTCATATTTTCATTTCTTTTGTCTCTAGGTATTTATTTCTGCTTTGATATCTTTGGTGATGCACTGGTTGTTTAGTAACATGTTCACATATTTGTGTCTATCACAGTTTTTCTTTGTAGTTGATTTTCTCATCTCATAGCATTGTGTTTGGAAAAGATGCTTGACATGATTTCAATTTTCTTAAATTTGATGAGGTTTGCTCTATGGCCAAGCATGTGATCTATCCTAGAGAATGTTCCATGTGCACTTGAAAAGAATGTGTATTCTGCTCCTTTCAGATGGAATGTTCTATAAATATCAATATAAGACAACCAAGAGCTAACATCATATTCAACCATGAAAAGCTGAAAGCATTTCCTCTAAGATCAGGAACAAGGATGTTTGCTATTGTCACTTTTATTCAACATACTTTTGGAAATCCTAGACACAGCAATCAGAGAAGAAAAAGAATCCAAATTGGAAAGGAAGAAGTGAAAATGTCACTGTCTGCAGATGACCTGATACTATACGCAGAAAATCTTAAAGATGCTACCAGAAAACTACTTGAGCTCATCACTGAATTCAGTAAGGTTGCAGGATACAAAATTAATACACAGAAATCTCTTGTATTTCCGTACACTAACAATGAAAGACTGGAAATAGAAATTAAGGAAACAATCCCATCTACCATCACATCAAAAATAGTAAAATACCTAGGAATAAATCTACCTAAGGAGGCAAACGACCTGTACTCTGAAAACTGTAAGACATTGATGAAATAAGTTGAAGATGACACAAAGAGATAGAAAGATATGCTGTGCTCTTAGACTGGAGAAATAAATGTTGTCAAAATGACTGTACTATCCAAGTCAATCTACAGAGCCAATACTATCTCTATCAAATTACCAATGGCATTTTTCATAGAACTAGAATAAAAAGCTTTAAAATTTGTATGGAAACACAGAAGACCCCAAATAGCCAAAGCAATTCTGAGAAAGAAAAATGGAGCAGGAGGACTCAGGCTCCCTGACAGCCGACTATACTACAAAGGCTACAGTAATCGAAACAGTATGGTACTGGCACAAAAACAGAAATACAGACCAATGGAACAGGATAGAAAGCCCAGAGATAAACCCACGCACCTGTGGTCAAGTAATCTACAACAAAGGCGGCAAGAATATACAATGCAGAAAAGACAGGCTCTTCAATAAGTGGTGCTGGGAAAACCAGACACCTACATGAAACAATATACACAGAAATAAACTCAAAATGGGTTAAAGACCTAAAGGTAATACCAGAAACTATAAAATTCTTAGAGGAAAATGTAGGCAGAACACTCTGACATAAATCGAAGCAGTATCTTTTTGAAGCCACCTCCCAGAGTAATAGTGAAGGACAGGGAAGCCTGGTATACTGCAGTCCATGAGATCACAAAGAGTCAGACATGACTGAGCAACTGAACAACAACCCAGAGTAATGAAAATAAAAATAAACAAACAGGATCTAATTAAACTTAAAAGTGTTTCATAGCAAAGGAAACCATAAACAAAATGAAAAGACAACCCACAGAATAGAAGATCATATCACAAATAAAGCAATCAACAGGGATTAATCTCCAAGATATACAAATATCTCATGCAGCTCAATATCAAAAAAACAAAGATGGGTGAAAGATCTAAGTAGATATTTCTCCAAAGAAGACATACCCTAAGGCAAAAAAAAAAAAAAAACATGAAAATATGTTCATCACTAATTATTAGAGAAATACAAATGGAAACTACAATGAGGTATCTCCTCACATTGGTCAGGAATGGCCTTCACCAAAACATCTACAAATAATAAATGCTAAGAAAGGGTGTGGATAAAAGGGAACCCTCCTACACTATTGGTGGGAATGTAGATTGGTACAACCATTATGTAGAAAAGTATGGACATTCCTCATAAAACTAAAAACAGCATTAACATACAATCCAGCAATCCCATTCCTGGGCTTATGTTCAGAGAAAAACTGGAATTCAAGAAGATACATGCACCCCCTATGTTCATAGCAGCACTGTTCACAAAAGTCAAGACATAGAGTCTTAAGTGTCCACTTAGATTGACAGAGGAATGGATAAAGAAGATATGGTATATATATACACAATGGAATCCTACTCAACCATAAAAAAGAATAAATAATGCCATTTACAGCAACATGCAGCTAAAGATGATCATACTAAGAGAAGTCAGACAAAGACAAATATATGGTATCACCTATATGTGGAATCTAAAAACAGAGAAGATGATAGATGAACTTGTTTACAAAACAGAAACAGACTCACAGACATATAGAAAACATAGTTACCAAAATGGGAAGGAGGGGAGGAATAAATTAGTAGTTTGGGGTTAACATATACACACTATATATAAAATAGCTAATCAACAAGGATTTACTGTATAGCACAGGAAACTGTATTCAATATCTTGTAACAACCCATAACAGAAAAGAATCTTAAAAGTGTGTGTGTGTGTATATATACATATATACACAAAAAACTAAAACTCACAACTGAAACTAACACAACACTGTAAATCATATATATATATATATATAACTGAAATTCATACCTGAGACTAAGACAACATTGTAAGTCAACCATATTTTAAAAATAAAACAAAATCAGAAGAAACAAGCCCATCTTTCCCTTGGAGCCAGGCTCACCAGGGCATTTTAGGGAGTCTGAGAAGTGAGAATGCTTCTCAATTGTTTTCCTAAAACTTTACTTCCTAATTCATCAATATTTCTTGTTCTAAAGATTCTAGATTATGTGAATGGTATGCTATTATTCCAGGTTTTCAAAGGATGAAATATTACCTTTCATCTCATTTTTTCTTTTTCCTTCAACTTTTTATTTTATATTGGAGTGCTATTGACAATGTTGTGTTAAGTTTCAGGTGTACAACAAAGTGATTCAGTTATACATATACATGTATCTATTCTTTTCCCAATTAGGTTGTTATAGAATATTGAGAAGAGTTCCTTGTGCTATACAATAGGTCCTTGTTGGTTATTTTAAATATAGCAGTGTGTACATGTCAATCCCCAAATCCCTAACTATCCCTTCCCCCACCCTTACCCTCTGTCAATTATAAGACTGTTCTCTAAGTTTGTAAGTCTGTTTCTTTAACACCACTTTGAATACAGTCTTTAAAGAGGAGTTCTAGTTTCTTCTTGGTTTTTTGAAGAGATGCCAGCAAGATTCCAGCATCTCAGAGCTTGTCACACTGAGCAGCCACCCAGGCACCTGATGCAACCATTAAGGAAAGGCTACAAGGGACAATGAACATGCACAGAGATCTTCAAGCCCCGCACTTCGGTATCTTCTCTAGTCTCCTCCCTGTGCACCCATCGCAAAGACTTTCCCCATTTGACCTCCTCCAATTATCTCAGATACCTCAAACCCAAACTGTCCAAAAGCAAGCTCATGGTTTCCTCCCAGCCCCAGATGCCAACACCCACTGACCCCCACCCCTAAAGTCCCACATAAGTGAATGGCATCCACCTCCATTATTGAAGTGACACACCAGAAAACTGTCATCCTTATCATTTCCTTCATCCTCACCACCCACACCAACCCATCAGCCAGTGCCACCATTTCACCTCCTAAGTATCTCTAAACCTACTCACTGTGCACCACCTCCTCGGTGGCCACCTAGTCCAGGCCGCCTTTATCTCTTGCCTAGTCGACCATGGTGGCTGCCTCTTAGGATCTAGTCAGATTCTCTGCCAATCTGATGCCCCACGCCGCATCTACAATGATCTTTTCAAAATGCAGGGCTGCAATCAGCTCTCCCTATCTGAAGCCCTCCAAGGGCTCCCAGGGTCTTAAGATAAAACCCAGTTCTCTAAAGGGAGCCAGCTACACTGTTGGTAGGAATATGAACTGACACAGGCACTATGGAGAACAGTATTGGAGATACCTCAAAAAAAAAACAGAGCTACCATATGATCCAGCAATCCTACTCCTGGGCATATATCTGGACAAAACTATAATTAGAAAAGACACGCACCCCTATGTTCATAGAAGCACTATTTACAACAGGCAAGATATGGAAATAACTTAAATATCTATTGTCAGATGAATGGATAAAGATATGAAACATGTATACAATGGAATATTCAGTTCAGTTCAGTTGCTCAGTCGTGTCCGACTCTTTGTGACCCAATGAATTGCAGCACGCCAGGCCTCCCTGTCCATCACCAACTCCTGGAGTTCACACAAAATCATGTGCATTGAGTCGGTGATGCCATCCAGCCATTTCATACTTTGTCATCCCTTCTCCTCCTGCCCCCAATCCCTCCCAGCATCAGGGTCTTTTCCAATGAGTCAACTCTTCACATGAAGTGGCCAAAGTACTGGAGTTTCAGCTTCAGCATCATTCCCTCCAAAGAACACCCAGGGCTGATCTCCTCTAGGATGGGCTGGTTGGATCTCCTTGCAATCCAAGGGACTCTCAAGAGTCTTCAACACCACAGTTCAAAAGCATCAATTCTTCGGCGCTCAGCTTTCTTCACAGTCCAACTCTCACATCCATACATGACCACTAGAAAAACCAAAGCCTTGACTAGATGGACCTTTGTTGGCAAAGTAATGTCTCTGCTTTTTAATATGCTATCTAGGTTGGTCATAACTTTCCTTCCAAGGAGTAAGCGTCTTTTAAATTCATGGCTGCAATCACCATCTGCAGTGATTTTGGAGCCCCCCAAAATAAAGTCTGACACTGTTTCCACTGTTTCCCCATCTATTTGCCATGAAGTGATGGGACCAGATGCCATGATCTTAGTTTTCTGAATGCTGAGCTTTACCCAGTCATAAAAAAGGAAAATAATGCCATTTGCAGCAACATGGATGCAACTAGAGAGTACCACACTAAATGAAGAAAGCAGAAAGACCAAGATCATATGATACCACTTATAAGTGGAATCTAAAATACGACACACATGAAGCAGAAACAGACTCACAGACATAGAGAATAGATCTATGGTTATGGGGCGGGAGGGCAGGTAGGTGGGAGAAGGGGATGGGAGAGAGATGAATTGGGAGCTTGGAGTCAGCAGATGCAAACTATGATATATAGGATGGATTAACCACAAAGTCCTACTGTATAGCACAGGGCATTATATTCAATATTGCTATAAATCAAAATGGAAAAAAACATTTAAAAATGTATATATAACTGAATCAGTTGGCTGGAGAGCAGAAATTAACACAATACTGTAAATAAACAACACTTCAATTAAAACAATAAAAAAACAATTATCTGATAAGCCTCCCAGGACCCTAGTCAGATGCCCTTGTTCTCTGTGCTCTGCCCACCTTGGCTTCTGCATCCCCAACCAGGTCTGGTGGCTCTAACACAGGCCTTTGTATATCCTGCTCCCCACATCCAGAAGGATCAAAGTCCAGCACAACCAGCCCTTCATCCAGCCATCCTATGCGTGGCCTCCAGGTCTCTGTTCAGTGATCCTCTCACTGAAAACATTCCCTGGCTGCTCAGACTAAATGTGACATTTATAATAGACTCCCCCTTCAGTCTTATTCTTTTCCTTCCTCAGAATATGCACCTCAGTTTACAACTTCCAATCAGTCATCTGACTGCTGGATTGACTTCTCTGATCACCACTGTATCCCAGCCCCTTTTCACACTGCCCAACAAACAGGAAGAGGTTCTTAACAAATATCAACTGAATGAATGAGTGAGTTGAGATATACAGCCTGACTCATCTTCTGATACTCTAAGATCTATGGTCTCCCCGAAATAGGCCAAGGCCACAGGTTCTACATGTCTACAGAGATAGGCAATTACCAGAGGGATGGGGTATTGGAATGCCAGAATGATGAACAGGTAAGTCATCACACAAACGTGCAGCTATGCAAAGCCACTCTCCAGAGGAGAGGGCACGGGTGGGGAGGAAAGTCAGAACCAAAGGCTTTGAGCATCACCCCAATTCTCCTTGGGGAGTAAACCTCTGATTTCAGAATGGCTCCTGCAGTGGCTCTGAAAAGTGGTGAGGGTGTTGTTGGTGATCAGTGTCAGAAAGGGCTCTGTGGTTATTGCTTTGGAGGAATTATTAGGGAAAACTAGAAGTAATTCAAGTTCAGCATTGGGTCAAACCCATGTGACATTTTTTCTTGTTTCACTGCCAACAGCACCACTGTTCAGAAATATAAAAGAGAATCTTGAGTGCAGGAGGGCATAAGACAGTTATACATCTCCCTTAATAAGCCTCCCAGCCCACAGTTCTAAGGAGCTGAGCCCCCAACACCAAGAGAAGAGGAAGTGGCTGATTATTAAGACACAGAGAACAAAGCAGAGCACCTACAGCTGCCTTATGCTGGGCTGACCAGTCCTTGTGCCTCAACAAAGCAGGAGCTCACAGCCTGGACAACAGCTGGCACACACGGGTGAACTCTGGCCAGCACATGTGCACACGGACTGTGAAGGACAAAGGGGGTGGTGATCTGGCTGGTCCTAGACAAGGCCGATCATGCCCACTCTCCCAGTCATGGCTTCCATTTAGGGAAACCTAAAGGTTTAGGGCTGGGTCTCATGGCACCATGATGGTAAATGAGTGGACCTCACCAACTCCAGCTCTCCAGCCCAGGCTCCTCTCTTATTGGTTCTGTGGGCACCAGACACCCCTGAGCAGAGGGAGCATAACAGGTCTTGACTTCGCTGCTCCATTTTACATGAACAGGCAACTTAATGTTACCAGGAATCTAAGCTACGTTATGGGTTTAGCTATACTACTGCTTCTCAGCCTTTTAGCTAAGATCAAGTGTGGTATCTGTTCTCAATGAAACTATGAGCCATGCTGTGTAGGGCCACCCAAAACAGACAGGTCATGGTGGAGAGTTCTAATAAAACATGGTCCACTGGAGCACAAGCTGGAATCAAGATTGCCAGGTGAAATATCAATAACTTCAGATATGCAGATGGCACCACCCTTATGGCAGAAAAAGAACTAAAGAGCCTCTTGATGAAAGTGAAAGAGGAGAGTGAAAAAGTTAGCTTAAAACATTCAGAAAACTAAGATCATGGCATCTGGTCCCATCACTTCATGGAAAATAGATGTAGTGACAGTGACAGGGAATGGCAAACCACTTCAGTAGTCTTGCCTGGAGAACCCCAGGAACAGTATGAAAGGCATGCTGCAGTCCATGGGGTCACAAAGAGTCTGGCACAGTGAGTGACTGAACTGAATGGGCTAAGGTGACCATCTTCTTTCCAATTTATGGTGAATTTCAAACTGAAATGTACCCAGTACACATCTTACATCTTCTTTCCAAGGTGAGGTCATCATACATGATATTCTTTAGAAAATTCCCTGTTTCAACTGGCCCTGGTTCTTCCTTTTCCACTTCTCTTCAAGATCATCTGATTATAAACAGAAATACCAAGAAGCCCCCTGACAACCCCTGGTAACAAACAGAATTTTATTGTATAATAATCTTCATTGAATAATAAAATAGAATATAGTATACCATACCAATTCTCACAGTATTCATAAGAATTCTGCTAATTGGAGAATGTACTTCAACAGTTACAGGAATTCTTTTCCTCTGATAACAAATATAATGCATGACATATATATAATGCATAACATAAATATAATAACAAATATAGAATATTCAGAAACACACAGAGAAGAAAACTTGACACCCATTCACTCCCACCTACAGAGATATTCGCTGTCAATATTTTGGCAATTCTTCTCTCCAAGCTAAGTAACGTACCCTTTTTTATATGAAACTGAGGTCATATGAGATATGCTTTTTTTGGTGCCTCCCTGCACTGAACATCAGATCAACCACATTTCATAACACAGTTTCCATGGCTGTTTATCACCTGGATGCCCGAAAACTCACTTAGCCAATCTCCTTACACTGGACATTTGGGCACACAAGGGATGATCTGTTAAGTAACCCTCCACTGACTCTCTTCCTAAGTTCCCGGAAGTAAAACGGCTAGGTCAAACCACACAAGTTTGGATACTTATGGCCAAACTTTTTTTCCCAAGTTTACTGTGTACCTTCCCGAGTAGCATGTATGGCCGGCCGTCTGTGTTCCCCAAACCAGTGACTGGTGGTTTCTTCTTGGCTCTTCCATTTTAAATGCAATGTGCTGTGTTGAATACAGCAAAATTCATCTCTGGAATTCATCTGCATCCTGGGGAACCTACAGGTACACAAAGACAGCACTTCTGAAATGACCAAGGAAACATGAGACATGCCTAAATGTGAACTGAATGCTGAAACATTAAAGTAAATGATTAAACTATGCTATTTTTCTGACAAAGTATGGATGAAAACTTTGGGCCTGGCCCTGCCCACCTGTTTAAAATAATCTATTAGTGACAATGTTTCCATGGCTTGTCACTCTGTCCACCCAGTTGCTGGTGGTGTAGACTCTAGAGGGACATCATCCAAGCTTTACATCTCCCAGTGCACATTCTGGGTCCCCCAGTCTTGCAGCTCTGTCTGGCTTCCCCAAGCTGGAGAAGAAGGTACCCATTTCAGGCCTTCTGGGCAGAGCAGGGTAGACTCTGCCATGCATCAAGGTGAAGCACCCTTCTGGGCATGCTTCTGCCACCTCCATAGACTGACTTGCTGGATACAGGAAGACACTGGTGACTCATCTTCCTCTGGAAGGCAGGCAGGACCGTGGCATCCTCTGAAGGTGAAGGTGCCTCATTTAAAATTCACCAAAAATCCCCAATGTCTCCAACAGCTCCTTCCGTCTGGGAAGTGGTACAAGATTTGTCACGTTTGGCGACTCACCTTTGGCCACAGCAAGTTCCAGCTCGGGAATTTAATCATCGTATTGAACAACTAATTTCTAAATTGGGCTTGTGATCAAGACTGTTTTATAGGAATATTAATTGTTTGAAGTGTGCAGCCAGAAAATACATGACAACCTAGATTTTATGGCTTGTTTCAGATGATGGTGACACATTACTGAGACATGCATCTGTTCCCTAACACCATAAATTGGATGTTGTTTATAATAATGCAGCTGGAGCAGTAACACTTTATCATAAGAGCTGCTGCCCCCATGGAAGATCATTACTCAGCGTACACTCGATAAATCGGTCATCATTCCTGGGCAGAAGAGGTGATGGGACCTGTTTTATTTACGGCAATATGTTATCTTCTTATTAGACTGATTGTTTTTTTCTTACTAGAATGATTATGTTACTTCTTGTGTACTACTCAGAGAATTTTGTCAATGTCTTGAGTCTTATGGGTATTAATGCCAGAAAGAGGAGTAACCATTCTTAATCTCAGGATTATTTTTAGGGGAGAACTTGGGAAAGAGATCTTCACTGACAGATTTAATCTCTTACCTCCCAAATGGAAAAACAAAGAAAAAATGATGATGATGACAACAAATAAATTTGTTCCTCCAAAGTTGGCCAGGGCACAACAGGTGAGCCACACTGACTGGATCTGCTCTTTATTTTTTTGCCCTTTAAATATAAGACGACCGTGGTTGACTGTGGTTCGGTAGATGGCGTGAGGCTGGGCTTGCCATGCTCCTCGACTTGTGTCCCCAAGGGAGCCTGGTCACTTCTCCCTGGTGACTAAGAACAGTCATGCTGTGTCCATCATGCTGCTCCCACAAGGCAAACTGCCCCAGACCCTGGTCACCAGTGTCCTAGGCCAGCGGCATGTGTGTACCAGTCCAGTGACAGGGGCTCAGTGTCCTCGCAGATGGCAGCTGGGCCAGGCACTGGCTGAGTGGCCACTACTCACTAGTTTGCAGGGTTCCTGGAGCCCCGAGACTCCTCGCAACTTCTAGCAGCTTCAAAGTTTTTGCACAACAGTCTCTCCTGACTCACCAGTGTCATGCACATCAGATCCATCTTTGGGGGCTGACTGAGTCTCAGAGGTGAGCCTGTGGGGGGCAGGGATGCAGATGGGATTACAGACAAAGAACCAAATCATGTTTGCACAGGGTCTGGCCATTTTTGAATCCTTTTACAAACGCTGTCTCAAGGTGATTTGACCAGGGATTTGAGTTTGTTGTTTCGTCACTCCATCGTCTCTCTTTGTGACCCAGGACTGTACTCCACCAGGCTCCTCTGTCCATGGGATTTCCCAGGCAAGAGTATGGAGGGGGTTGCCATTTCCTCCTCCAGAGGATCTTTCTGACCCAGGGATCGAACTAGTGTCTCCTGCACTGGCAGGCAGGTTCTTTACCACTGAGCCACCAGGGAAGCCTGGGGATTTAAGTGGGGGCTGGGAGATCCAGCTCCACTGCACCCTCAGGCTGGCTCACTCCTAGCAGCTCCAAGAGCCCACATCTTCTCCTGGAAAGTAGGGTCATGCTAGCCCATGCAAGTGGGCTTCCATGAGGATCCAGGGGGCTAACGCACACAAGCACATGTGGATGCTGGCAGTTACTGTGCACTGTCCCCCCTTCACAGAATGAACAACTGCAGGGGAGCAGACACAGCAGGATGTGAAGGGCACCGACCTTCCATCTGTTTCCACTTGGGTCATCCCAGGTGATTTTTCACAACCCTCCTCTTTCATGGGTGAGGAGACACAGGCTGGGTTCTCAGTGGTCATCACTGTTCAGGGTGGACGCTCCCCTGCTGGAGATGGGGGGGCTGCCCTGTTCCCCAGGTGGGATTCAGTAGGGGCCCTGGCCTCCATCCAGCAGAGTCCAGAGGTACTCTCCCAGGTGTGACAACCAAGAAATCTTCGATGCTGTCAAATGTACTCTGGAGGGGACATTACCCCAAAGTTGAGACTCCCTGAAGCAGAGTAACTTGTTGAAGGCTGATTAGAACAGAGCCAGGGCCAGAGTCTAGTCTTAGAGGCACAGGGGTTCATTAAAATGGAGTTGAGACAAGGTTCCAATCACCTGGGGACAGATGGATACAAAGTCTTCAAGATAACTGGAACAGAAGGAAGGCCCTGTGAGGAATGGCCAATGAGATAACCAGAGCAAAGGCCTAGAGGGAGACCACACAGGTGAAAGAGGGGCTACAGAGGGAGGGGACACCACACAGGCCTAAGGGAGCCCACAGAGGAGACTGGACCTGGGAAGAAGTCAGGCCCAGGAACCAGGCAGGGCAGGTCCCTGTGAGTTGGGACTGGAGGGGCCTGCAGGCCTGGCCAGAGTAACGACATGGACCTGGAACAACAGGCCCCCATGACCTACAAGAGGGCCTTCCCCAGCAATGGCCTCGTCCTGACAACTGACCTGTCACTGCTGACCACAGACAAGCTGGGTAGTGAGAGAAAGGAGCTACGTATACAAACCTGGGTACAGAGGTGGGTCGGGCTCCTGCAGGCGGTCAGCAACCCTGAGCCTCACTCTGCTGAGAGGTGGCGGTGGCTGACATGGTGCTCTGCTCAGAGGTGACACCAGCCAGTCACCTGTCCCCAGCCCCCCACAGACAGCAAGCCACAGGCTTGTGACAGGCCTCTCTCTGTCTCAGGTTGGGGGGTGGCGGGGGCTCACAGAGGTGTCTGCTTTCCTCGCCATCTGGGGAGTCAGGATTTCCTGTGCCAAGTGACAAATGCTCACGCCTCTCACACTCCTACTCCTCAGGAAATCCGGCCCAAGAGGCAACCGAAAGAAAAAAAAAAAACAACCCTGTGTGGGTCATCAGTCTATTTTTATTCTGCATGGCCTGCCTCTACTGCTGTCCACCAGACAGAACTTCAACCAGACGGGTGTTCAGGAAGATGCTAGAAATGTCTAGCCTGCAGATGCTGATGGGCTGTTAATAGAGGTCAGGCTGTGGAGACAGGCAGCCTGCTGGGAGGTCCCAGGCTGAACAACTTTAGAGAGAAATTGGTGATTGGGCCCATGGGCTCTAAGATCACAGGCCTTTTTACTTCATAGTATCTCAGTAGAGCAGGGCTTTCTCCCTCAGAGTGACACAGTGTTCCCTGACTCATTCAGATAATCACTCTCACATTTACTCAGAAAACTGTATGGCTGCTAGGAGCGGGGCTCCAGGTCCCACACTGGATCTCAGGGCGAAGAAGAAGAAGAAAACTGACCTAGAACGATCAAGCCCACTGGAGCATCGTGGGAAGCTGTGCCCTGTGTTATGGGCAGATGGCCTCACCTCAGTGACAATAATCTAAACTTACACACACACACACAGCTGCTGGCTTAGCTCAAGGAAGCAGATGTCCCCAGTTAAGCATGACTGGCTGGACCAATTCTGTCCTCCTTTCCCATCACTGGTTATTGCAGGAGCCAAGACAGATGCCTGTTAGCCCTGAACTGGCTTCCCTGGTATAAGCCCCACCAGCCACCCCTCCAGAGGCCTCTCAGGAGGTGCCATGGAGCCCAGCTGCCGGCAGAGGGGGCCCCAGGCTGCCAGGAACCAGGACTGCAGCAAAGAAAGCAGTGGGGAGAGTAGAGTTGCCTACAGCACGCCAGGGATGAGGCTGATCAGAAAACTATTTGGCTCCGTCCCCACTTGCCAACTGACAGAGGCTTGTGTCCACGATGAAGTCACAGACAATGGAGAGTGTCTGGCAGTGAACAGAGAGGACAAAACCAGAGGAAGGAAACTACAGGCTGGGAGGGCGCAGGGCCAGGCAGTCCAGCCGTGCCAAGGCCCACGAAGCCCAAGTCGGCCTTTGGGAGTCCCTGCTTGGGTCCTGTCATTGTATTGGGTTGCCCGCTGGTCATCCTGAAGCTGGAATCATGTACTGAGGAAGGGGGGCAGGGGAAGGGGTCCAGGCGCTGTGGCTAGGCAGCTGGTAGGGCCCCCACCCCCCCCCACCGACTTCACCCAGGCTCGGTGATGGCCTGCTGCAGTGAGGGAGCTAGAGCCACTTGGCCACTGCAGGGGGACCGTGGAGGCAAGGCTGAGACCTCCCACTCCAGGGAGCAGTCTCTCAATGGCTGAGAGCCTCTGAGACATGACAGTTCGAGAAAATGCAATGTGACCGCAGTAGAGCGCCTGTACTATCCAGCCCTTGAGAGCAGCCTGCACCTTACCCTTGGGTCTGGAGCCGGCACCCAGAGGGACAGCAGGACAAGAAGTGATGTGACAGACTCCACTGAGCAAGATGCCTGCCCATACGCTCACCAAACAGTAAAGCGGCCCAACCCAGAAGGAGCCCTGCCTGGACAGAAAACAGCCACCAGCAGCCCTGGGCACAGGACATCTGTGAGGAAGGGGGCCTGGCACACCCGGCTTTGTGTCCCCTCCTTCCAAAGGGTCTGGGGGTCTGCACCCTCATCAGCAGCAGAGGGTGATGTCTGGCAACCTGTAGTCACAACATGCCCAGGTCTGGTTTTGCCAGTTGGCCCTGGAGCCTCCATTACCATAGAGCACAAGTTAGCTACATTGGTCAAGCTCCCACCCCTGCAGGATGGCACCCAGTCACCACAGGCCAGACCCTTTTCACCCTAAGTAACATGCAGATAATAATCACTTATTCACCTGTCATAGAAATAAGCAGACGCCCGTAAGGAATCAGAGATCAGGCAGAAGTCTGACCTGAAATTCAATATTCTCTACCTCTCCCCTCTGTCACCCATCAGAGCTGCTCTGGGAGGAGCCCTGCAGGCTTACCCTGCAGCCATCTGGGCCTCATGACGTGGGCACCATCTCTCTTGTTGGCATTTGGGTGCTGTCAGAGCTCCCCCAGGCTCCATCTCCGGGCCTCTCCAGGGACAGGTCCCCTCCCTGCAGACGTGGGCCTGTTTCTTTCATCTGTTTCCAAGCCGGCCTGAATGCAATTTCCCACCTGCTTCTCTCCACTGCCTTATATATCATCCAGGCTATTTAAATAAATCTGGGCTGTCTCTTGGGGTGTTTATAAGCAAATGTAAGCCAGGTCTACGGGAAAGCTTATTAGTTATCCTCGTGTCTTTATCATATTTACTCCTTTAAAGACCGTTTTGCCATTTGCTCTCTGTGGCTCCCAGGACATAATTGCAAAAATCCTCCTCCTCCTTTCTTTTCCTCCTGCTCCTCAGAACCCAGGGGGCTCCTGTCGTGCAGAAAACCAGTCTATAAACCTTTGAGAGCGCAGGGTTCCTGGGGAAGTTGCCCTTCACAGGATATAAGACTGTGCAACTCGGACAAACGGTACCATTGCCAGAGGAAGGATGGCACCGAGCCCTGTCCTGAGGCCCGATGTCACAGAACCTGTAATATTCTGGAAGCCTCCGTTGTGGGCCCACTGGCAATGCCCGGCCACCGTCCTCTCTTCTCCCGGCTGGGCGTGCAGACACTGCTGGCCTCCCTGCTTCCTTGCCCCCAGCCTGCAGCCAGAAGATGGGGTTTCTTCCCCTGCTTTCGCCTCAGCCTAGTCTTCCGAGGACTGCCTTCCCTCAGAACGTTGGTGCTGATCCCCCAAGATTCCAAATACCAGTTTAGAAAAGGCCCCACGCTTGTGAGAAAATATTCCTGCCCCCAAGTCCGTAAGCCAGTACCTGACCTTGGCCTCAGCTGTTTCCTCTCAAACCCTAGGCACCTCACCCTCCTCCCCTGCGGCTCTGGAGGGAGGCTTGCAGGGTCTTACGGCTAGACCCACAGCCGAGGTGCTATTGAACAGGAGCTCTCTGAGCTCCCGAGCTGAGGCAGGGGTCCCCCGGGGAGAAGTGGGCTGGCGAGAAGAGGGGCGGAGAGGGGAGGATTGTGTTTCTGATTTGTGCAGCCTCTAGGCCTCTGGGTGCCAAACACTGGCAACCCACTGGAAAATACCAAGGTTACTGACATGTCTGTCACTTCAACACGAACCCGACACATACGTACCTGGTGGGGCTATTCGCAGGGAAACTACCCGCGAGAGTACAACTGGAAAAGAGTTTCAACACACAGCAAGAAACTATGGCCGGGCTCCTCCGCAATGCCAGGACCCAGATGAGGCGTTCTCTCGTGTGCGCATGTGCACAGTGACCACGTGACTGACGGATACTAGCGCTGATTGGCTGGATGGAAACAGAGTGGGTCTGCATGGAGCTCCGCATTGCCTCAGCTGCTGGACCTGACTGTTCTTTCACAGTCTGGCTATCAGTTGGCTCCTGTGGGTGAGCCAATGAAGACGGACAGGAGAAACGTGCAGCCCGTGGTGAGGGGGAAGTCAGAAGTTGACTTGTTTTCTGGCCTCTGCTAACACCTCTGGCCGGGCCCCTGCCCCACCCACCACCTCCGTGCGTCCAGTTGAAGGAGGGCACTTACTTAACTTACTGGGGACCTGAAGCTGCCCCCATGAGGCAGGGGAGTGTCACCTCTCCAGTCCTAGATTCCCACGTTTGTGTTATTAGTTCAGGAGCCGGTGATTAGGGTCAGGGTTTTGTTTTCCAAAACCCAAAGACAAAAAGGTGTCGTGTGGGGCTGGAATACGGGGACCCCAGCAGGCCTTCCAGGAACAATAAACAAGGGCTGTTTGAGCTCCTTTTCCTTTGTCCGAGCTGCTGGATTCGCTTGAAACAATTTGCTGCCCAAATTGGCCTCCTCGCCCACACACGCTCCCCACTTCCTTGAAAGACAGAGAGGAAAGGTTTAAAAAAAAAAAAACTTGCAAAAATTAGTGCTTTGGGTCCAGGAAATCCCAACTCCTGGAACCAATGGGTTAATGTGGGGGCCACTGATAAGTCCCAGCTGTTGCGGCCGTTCCAGCTGGAGGCTGTAGAATCGGGGCTGGAACGGGCAAAAGGATCGAGTCTCTTGCTCTTAATTTTTGTTCCCGCTTCCCCATGGGCCGATGCTAAACTTCCGTTAGCTCCCTGCCTCAGCTTGGCCAGGCTTGCGTCAAGTTACGTTCCAAACAAAAAAGTAGGAGAACATTTCGTGTGAAGAAAGTGTGGGTTAGAGGGAGTTGGCCCCCATCTGATGGAGAGTGAGTTTCCACTTTGGGCTGGGCCAGGCCTGCTGCCCCAGGCTTGTACAGAATGAATCACAGCTGTGCGGCTGCTGGTGGGTCCCTCCCCTCCCACCACCCGGGCATCCGGGAAGCAGTCAGAGGGGAACAGGTGGGCTGAGGCCAGCTGCAGACTCTGCCCCAACACCCCCACCCCTGAGCGCCCAGCCACATCCAAGAGCAAACATTGGAAGAAGAGACACTGTGGAGTATTCCAAGGTGCTGAGACCCAACCAGGCTTCAGAGTCCCTCCTGTCTTTAATTTCTTAGCCTGAGGCCAGACCCAGCATGGACCACCTTAAGTTCTTGCAAGGAGGGGCAGACCCTGGTGTCAGCCCAGCCTACTTTAAGGCTCTCTCTGGGCATGCGATTCTTCTTAAGAAGTTGGAATGCCACTCTATATAAAATAGATAAGCAATAAGGATTTACTGTATGGCACAGAGAATTATATTCAATATCTTGTAATAATCTGTAATGAAAAATCCATATGTATAACTGAATCACTTTGCTGTGCACCTAAACTAACACAATATTGTAAATCAAAACTATAGTTTCAATTTTAAAAAAAATATTGGGTGGGGTGAGAGGGAGGTCCAAGAGGGAGGGGCCATATGTATACATGTAGCTGATTCACTTAATTGTACACTAGGAACTAACATAACATTGTAAAGCAATTATATCCCAATTAAAAAAAAATGTTGAAGGTCCCTTTAAGGTTGGTGGACCAGACCCTTTCTTGCTATTGATAAGGCTAAATCTGGCTGTGATTATTTTTCAGGGCATTTCTTAGAAATTTTTAGAGATAAATGATGGATTTAGTGTTCTGTTGAGTCTTTACTGAGTGGTTATTTTCAAATAATTGCTTAGAAATTGCCCAAACATAATTCCCACAGTTCTGAGCCCATGGTTCATAAACACTGTGTACAAACATTAGGAACATCACAAACAGTGTTCATAGGTGTGTATTTGATTTGGGCGTGGGTGGGGGCGGGGGTGGGTTGTCAGTTCCTTCCTGTAGCCATCCACAGGTGGACATGGTCCTGAAAAAAAGGCACTTTGGTTTAATATTTAGGTAGAGGGGCAGGGTTCCCCAAGGCAGGCCATTATGTATGAATAGTGTCCTTTGAGTGAACTAATGCAGCCCTGAATTGGTCACTCAGAAGCCACTGTGTAGCAGGAAGGGCTAAGAGTTTCCATCTTGATCCACAGGTCCAGGCCATTCATGACTCCACTTTGAGGGGGAATGTAAGTTAGAAGAAGTTTCCACCCCAAATTAGGGTGGAAGAGTCCAGGTAATCAAACACATCTCTTGCTCCATCACTGATCTGAGACACTGATGGACTTGAGGGTTACAACTGGTAGATGGTTACTCTCCAGCCTTCAAGAGAGGGTCAAGGTTCCTACCTCTGATCCTGCTGTTTTGTTAAAAAAAAAAAAAAAACAGACACAGCTCTTTGGTGGCTGATCTTGCCTGTGCAAGAAGGATTTTAGAATTCCAAGAAAGAATTTCCCAGGCAAAGCTCTGACATACAGAGAGCTAATGAAATATATCATTCATTCAGTCCACACATTCATCAAATATGTGCTGCTTGTTTGGCAGTGTTCTAGCCAGTGGCACCACGCTGATGGATGGACTGATAGACTCCCTGCCCTCCTGGAGCTGATCGTCTAACAGGCGAGACAGTGCCAAGTGGGACGATGCCAAGTCTAAGGGAAATAGGGAGGGGCCTGGACCATTATCTGGCCAAGGGCAGAGCCATTTGCTTGCTCAGTGGTGGGATTTTGAACCACAAGGGGAAAAGAGCTAAATGATGACCTGGCATCTCAGGAATCAAATGCTCATGGAGGGCAGGGCTTGGGGGACAGGGCTGGGCCTGCCTAGAGTGGTGTTCAGGGCTTCCAGCATTCCAGGGTGAGGTGGCTGCTTACAATGGAACTGGATAGCTGGATAAGAAGACAGGTCGCTTGCTTTGAACTGAAGTCTTGGACTTAATTCTCAAGGGAGCGAGGCACAAATTGAGACATGAGAAACTGGTGGAGTTTTGTGGCTCCACTGTGACAAGGGCTGGTGGTAAATTACAGGAAGAGCAAATTATGACCCCCTGTTGGACCTGTTTCTTTTACTTTAACCTTTGCTTCTCATTGCTTTTGTTCACTCAAAGGATACTACCCATACATAATGGCCTGCCTTGGGGAACCCTGCCCCTCTACCTGAATATTAAACCAAAGTGCCTTTTTTTTTAGGACCATGTCCACCTGTGGATGGCTACAGGAAGGAATTGACACAGCCCCTCCCCAAAGCTGGCCATTCTAGGAGATATTTGCAGGATTAATGGCCTTTTTACTTTATTTTCTTAGGACACCACCCCCACCACCTCTGTGGTATAAAAAAACCTGGCATCCAGACCCCGATAAGTTGGTTATTTTGAGATATTAGTCTGCCATCTTCTGTCAGCTGGCTGTCTGAATAAAGTCATATATTCTTTGCCTCAACACCTCATCTCTGATTTTATTGACCTGTCGTGCAGTGAGCAGAGCAAGCTTAGACTCACTCACAGAAAGTCAGCAGCAGCAAAGGACCGGATCCTCATACGTGACCTCCCACCACCCCCCCCAACCAGTTCCCTTGTTTCCAGGTTCTCAATGCTTCCTGCAGATTCTGTGAGCTATCGCCTAACTTTCCATGAAACTTTAGTTTCTGGGCTTGAAATTCAGATCCCTAATTGGTACAGAGATTGTATATCCCGTTAAATGCTCCACACATTTAAAAAGACTTAAGGGCATGTAGCAACTGGCCCCATCAAGGGGGTGAGCAAGGAAAACGTTATACCATTTGCTGTAGCCTTTATGGGCAACTGTCTTTGGGGCTGGCCTCAGTTCAGGCTGAAGTTTCAGTTACACATCTCCTGTGGGCCTAAGTTTTAGCACACCCTTTGGTGGACAGAAACATTAGCTGGCCATACCTCTCTTCAAGTGCCACGTATTCCAGTGAGGAAAACTGATTTATGTACATGAAACCCTGAAGTCACTGCACGGCCAAGGGGGAGGCACCAGGATGTGGACCTTCTTTTAAAACTCAAGAATATGGTCCTCCCACCACTTCTTTGTGTGTATTATTTCAGGACTGCTCCTTTATGTGTATATTTTTATGTAGAAGGGACCTTGTATGTGTCAACACTTAGATTCTCAGATCTGACAAGAATTAGAATTCATTTACTCAAAAAATAACTTACTCCATCTAGCTGCATTTTATATGCATGTGAGTCATCTCAAATGCCTTCTGGAAGAAGGTGGGTATAAATAAATAAAAAAGATTTATTTTTTAAATTTCAGCACAGCTTCATTCACTTTCAGAATTCAGAGAACTGTGCTGGGCCTTAAAAGGCTGGGAAGCTGGAAGGGGTGGGGGGAGGCACAGATGAGCAGAACAGAGTCCCGCTGTAGGTCTGGCATAGACTCCAAACAATGCCCAATGCAGAAAAGAACTGTGGGCAGTAATGGCCAGTAGGGCAGGGCTTTAGAAGGGGAGAGTGCTGGGGTGACCACTGGTTGACCATGGATGCTAAAGTGAGATGCATGAGGAACCATTTAAAGATCTCCTACCTGCGTAAGAGGCCATGTCAATGCTGAATGGCCCCCATTGACCCCCAAGCCCCTCTCTTGGTCAGTACCTGGAAGTCCCTTCTCCCGTCATCACAGTCTCCTCAAGACCCATCTGAGAACAGTGCAAATGAGTTAACAAAAGCAGGACAGAGGAGTTTGAAGAGATGGATAGTTCCTCACCCCCAGGGGCCACACAGAGCAGAGTGTTTGGACACTTTGAAGGCCACGATGGCCCTCACTCTGTACACCCCTTCTGTGGCCCAAGCAGCCCCAGGGAGAGGAAGCTATGGGGAAGGATGAGTCTGTAAGTCCCTGCAGCCCTGTCAGGGTCAGGCCTTGTATCCAAGACTCAGAAGGTGGTAGAGTGTCCTCTATGACACTGACGAAGGGGCAGAGCCAGAGCCAAGCCCATGCGGGCAGCTGGTGGAGAGGGAGGGAGGCCCAAGACACAATTTCTCCTCGATCAAACCAACTCTAACCAAGTTTCTCTCTTATCTTTATACACACACACACACACACACACACACATATAAAATTTACTTTATTTTTGACTGTTCTGGGTCTTCATTGCTGCACAGGCTTTTCTCTAGTTGCAGTGAGCTGGGGCTACTCTTTAGTTGTGGTAGCCTGTGTAGCACAGGCTCCTCATTGCAATGGCTTCTCTTGTTGTGGAACACGGGCTCCAGGCACACGGGCTTCAGTAGTTGCAGCTCATGGGCTCAGCAGTTGTGGTGCATGGGCTTAGCTGCCCCATGGCAGGTGAAATCCTCCCAGACCAGGAATCAGACCTGTGTCCCCTGCATTGGCAGGTGGATTTGAATCACTGGACCACTGGGGAGGTCCCATTTCTCTCTCATCTTGAGGAGGCCCCTCACCTAGCATGAGCCCCAATTCAGGGCTGCAAGACACTTTGCTGGAATAGAATCCTTATCACGACCACTTTAACTCCCCTGAGGTGGAGTTACAATCAGAAACTGCCTCAAAGTCTTGTACTTGGCCTTCAAAGCTTAAGATGGTAGCTTTGCACCATATGGACTCATTGCATGCATGCATGCTAAGTCGCTTCAGTTGTGTCCCACTCTTTGTGACCCCATGGACTGTAGCCCGTCAGGCTTCTCTGTCCATGGGGATTCTCCAGGCAAGAATACTGGAGTGGATTATCATGCCCTCCTCCAGGGAATCTTCCCAACCCAGGGATTGAACTTGCGTCCCTTGGGTCTCCTGCTTTGGCAGGAGGTTCTTTACCACTAGTGCCACCTGGGAAGCCCCATGGACAAAAAAAAAAAAAAAAATTAGTGATTTTTTTTTTTTTTTTACTTTGTAACTGGAGGTGAGGAGGAAACTTTCACCCCCATTATGATACAGCTGTCCTTTCACGCCATCAGCAAGGTTTCCTCATGCCTCCGGCCAACACAAACGCAGTCTGGTTTGGCTGATTTTGCTGACTAGCCTCCGGCTCACCCACGACATCCTGAGGAGCCTGTGGGCGCCCAGACACACCTCAGGAAAGAAAGGGTTGTGGAAAAGTGGTTTCCATCTCTGCTCCTGACTTTTCTCAGATTCAGCGCTCCTCAGCAAAGGGACTTTCCCAGAAGTTCCAAAGGGCTGACGGGAGGTTTGACTTTGTTTTTACCATCTGAGCCATCAGGAAAGCCCAAAGAAAAGAAAAATCCATTCGAGTGAAAGCAGAAATCCCAACTTCCTGACACACATGAGAACCAGTACAATGACAAGCACTTTCTTACAGGTGTGACATACCCAGCACCAGAGTTGTTAAAGGTCCAGAGTGGGTGTAATTGGCCTAGTGGACATTTTTCTTAGCTCTGCAAAAGCCCCCATGCCTGTTCCTCATTGCATGAACTTGCTCGTGAATTAAGGTCTTGAAATTAAAATATATAGATCCCAAAGGGCAACTTTCAAATTACCTGGTTGGAGTGTAACAGCACTACTGGTTTTCAACAAGCGCAGCTGAGGCTGCTCACGGCTAACCCTGTTACTGGTGTGGCTCGGGCCCGTAAACGGCGGGGCACAGTGAGATGCCTTTAGACGAGAACTCAAGTCTCCTGACTTGTTAATGAGCACTGCTTATAGGCCACAGACAACATGAGAAGGGAACTCACTGAAAACTCTACAAAGACTGTTAATAATCTATTATTGCAAGAGTTCATGATGTGTGTGTGTTTAAACTTGGAAGTAACTTTCTGGCAGTGAAGTTTTCCTGCGAGTCATACCTGAAAAATCACTTCTCATAGAAGTATCAGTTCACTTCAGCCGCTCAGTCTTGTCCGACTCTTTGCGACCCCACGGACCTCAGCATGGCAGGCTTCCCTGTCCATCACTAACTCTGGCGGAAGTATCCATTGATACAAAAACAGTTCTATGAAATACATATTTGGCCGGAGAGATCCTAAAAGATTAGCTATGTGCTGCTGAGACTTGAGTATAGAATAACGGATCTGAGTTGGGGTCTAGAGGGGAGGGAGGTACAGAAGAACATGTTGGGCTGGGGCATTGGTACCGCCCCCAGATGAGCAAGTCATCTCACTTGACTCCCTGCCTGGGTAAGACTGAGCAGCTGAGGGTGGTGCCAGGCCCTCGGGTCAGCTCAGGGATGGACACAGGTGGAGGAGCTCTACGTGGGCCACCAGGCTTCTGAAAGGAAGGTGTGCAGGGCCGGCAGCCCCACCTTCACGGGTATCATGAGCCTGCTTTCCAGAGAAAGACACAGAGAGAGGGCTTCTTCCTGAAATGCTCTGGCCTCAGTGGTGAAAGAGGCAGCTTTCCCTGGACTCTAAACCTCCATGTGTCACTGAGACAAAGCACCTATATAAGAATGGGCTACACCGAGAACCAAGTCTCCAGAGTTACATCTGAAGAAAGTTGACATCTGAACACGATTTCCCAAGTCATACTTTCCCTTAAGATAATGGGGCATTTGGATGGAAAGAGAGACAGAAGAAAACTACTTGGACTGAATTGCGGGGAGAGCTAAGACCATTATGGACAATCCACGAAGCCTTCCAAACTTTTAAGTGGACTGGCTGGTAAGAGGACAGCTTGAAATGGGATGAACCATCTCCAGTTAAAAATGAATACTGTTTGTTTTAAAAGTTGAACTTAAAGCATAAAGAAGACTGGATTTTCTAGGTTTCTAGTTTTAATAAATCAAGTACTCCTTTGCTAATACAGCCCAGCTGAGTCATGCAGGTCCCATGGCCCAGCTCTGTCCACCAGGAGCTGAGTGGCTTCCTTTCCGCCCCAGGCCAGACCCCATGGCCAGTTCCAGAGGCTGGAGTAGGATAGTTTTCATCCAAATGAGCCCCAACTGAGCCCAATCAATGCTCCCCAGAAAGTGCTCAGCTGGAGGCCAGGGCCTAACCAGAGGTGGAGAGGGTGCCACGTTCACAGCCCTGCCTCAGGAGAAGCCACAGTCCAGCGCTGTCCCCCCGCACCCCCCTTGCAGTGCCTGCCCCCTGCACCTCCTGCCAGGGCCCTGGAACTGATTAGCGGGAGTGAGTGATTTACCCATTAGACCACCGCAGAGGCAGGTGGGGTGGAGAAAGCAGTGGGCAGAGGCAAATAAAAGTCTCCATTTTCACTCTGTGAAGGTGGCACTTAGGCGAAATGAGGGGATTTTTTTTTTTTTAGCCTTTGAAATGAAAACCTGGGAGGAGGGCCGAACTCCAGCCTTTTTGTTGGCAAAAGGAAGGCCTGTGGCTGCCTTTCTGTTCCCACCCCTACAATTAGCGGGGAGGCCGCGCTGCTTCCTGAAACAAGATCTGCAGTCCACCCCGGCTCCGGGCGGACCTGCTGCCCACCATGGCCTGGTCGGAGGGACAGGACTGGACGACCCACTGAGGCAGGGGGTAAGAGACGTTGGTGGGGGGAGAAGGGGGGGAGGCCCACACAGCTCTGCTCCTGCAGCCCAGCAGCCCAGAGAGAGCGGTCCAGGCTGGGGTCCCTGGGTGCCACTGGAAGGCTGGTGAGACCAGTGCAAGGCTAAGCTACAGGCATGGGCTCCTGGCCAGCCCAGGGGAGGTGTGGGGAGCCATCCCTCACCACCAGGGGTCCTGAGCAGCATCCTGGACCATTTGCTCCTTCTTGTCATGGGATCCACACATAATTTGGAGTAGAAACAAATGTTTTCAAATGCATGGCCCCCTCCTCCCCAGGCTTGGCCCATCACCCTGGTGGGTGTTTTAGATGATAACGCACTGGAATGACCACCACGGGGGCCAGCTCCTGCCCCGTCCACTTGGCATGTCCACCCCCACCCGTGCCTATAATGATGGACACCGGGAAAGACCACAGTGCTGACATCTGCTCCTGAAGTTTGGTCTTAAGTGCTTTCTCAGAAACGCGTGACTACCTGGATCATCTTTTGGAAAATGTTTGACATTTCTAGAGTAGGGCATTTGCTCATTTAGGAAAAAATTAGGAAGAGAAAATAAGGCCTGGACTCAGGCCTTACGTGCCCCAGCCCTCTGCTCTGGAACTGGCCCCTGCCTCCCCCTTCCCCCCGACCCCCACCTTGTCCCTGTCTGCAGCGCCCCAGGCCCCGGGTGCCCTGTTCCTACAATGGGAAGCACAGGGATAACTTAGCAACGGGGTGTCTGACAGCTGCAGCCTTTGTCCCTAAAGGAACCTAGTCAGGCCCTAAGTCTGACACACTCCACTTGACTTTATTATGACCTAACTGCAGAAGAGCAGTAAAACTCTTAGCAGTTTAAGTCGAGGCAGTTATGATTGCATGCAACAGAATCCATTCAGTTCAGTTATTCCAAGGGAGAGCCTAAATAGCAAACACCAAGTTTCTGGCACATGTGGCACAGAGAGAGGGGACTTCTGGGAGGGGAGTCAAACACGCCTTTGGGGACTCACTCTTGCAGCCATTCATCCTGCTCCGCAGTGGGACTTATGTGGGCCCTGACCTTGGAGGTTGGTTTAACCATTGCTTGTTGGGAGACAGAGGTAAGCTTGACTTTCAGAACAACAGCTGAGTGTAAAAAATTAGATGTGATCACAGAGCTACAAGGAAAATGTAAGGGGAGCATGTGGGGAGATGGAAGCTGGTCCCACAGGGCCACCCTGTCCCTGGGCTAGCTACCTCCTTGGCGGACGGTGACCTCCCACAGGAAAGAACTCAGGATGCACCTCTGGGGAGCTGGGAAACCCACTTTTTTCTAAGTCAAGTAATTTCTCACCAGCTGTCAAGGGTGCTGCATCCCACCACGGGCTCCTCGTCCCCTCTTGCCTCCTCGGTCCTTCCACGTCTGACCTCTGAGAGGGTCACACAGAGACCATGACATGGTGTCTCCTTCCCCAGCAAGGGGCACCCTCTGTGTCCCTAGTGGAAGCTGCAAACAGGCAAGGCGGCCTGGAATCTGGTCTCTTCTGTTAACTTCTTTCTCAGCCCCCAGCCCCCACCCCCACTCCCATGTAACAATGTTGTCCGTTTATCACCCCTCAGAGGCCAGTGTGGGTTTTCTAGAACTGATGTGCTGACCCCCAAGGACCAACCTGCCATGTTTTCACTTGCATTTCAGCTGGACTAGAAAGTCACCTCCAATAAACATCCTTCACATCCAGCTAGTTTTGTGATGCAGACCCACAGCATGACCATCGAAAAACTTGACCCACCACAGACCGCCCTCTGGCATGAATCACTTACATTGATTCCTCATGCAGAATCCATCCCCCTGAAAGTCTCTCCCCATCACAGCTCAAGCACAGGCTTGCGGCCCCCAGTGCATTTCCTAAAGCAACCCCAAGTATACTGGGGCATTTCTTTGGAAACAGCAACTCAAGCCTGGTTCTTCTTCTTTTGAAACCTGTGAGCCAAAGAAAGAGTACTGTGATATACCCACTCAACAAACAACATGATATCCGGATAGAAAAGTTTCATGTAACACCCTCGATCCAAAGCCTGTATCAGTGACTGGTCAACAGTGATTTGGAAATACAGCCAGGCATAAGTCTCTAGTTCCCTGATTAGAGCCAGGTCCTGCTCCTGGGGAGGGGCTCCCAGCAGCTCTTAGTCAGGAACTGTCGGGGGCAATGTCCTTAAAACTCTTAAAGCCCTACTCCTAATATTTTGGCCACCTGATGCGAAGAGCCGACTCACTGGAAAAGACCCTGATGCTGGGAAAGACGGAGGGCAGGAGGAGAAGGGGCAATAGAGGATGAGATGGCTGGATGGCATAATCCACTCAATGGACATGAGTTTGAGCAAACTCCAGGAGACAGTGGAGGACAGACAAGCCCGGCGTGCTGCAGTCCGTGGGGTCGCAAAAAGCTGGACATGACTGAACAACTGAACAATGACAATCTAACTGAGAAAGTCTGTAAACCTGCCCCTAGAAGGCTAATAGACTTCTAAAACTCCATTAGACTTTTAGAAGCCCTGCAAGATATATCCTTCCATCTTTCTAAGGTCTGGAAAGAAGTCTTAGAACCACACTTTGGGACGGTCACCCTGGAGCCGTGCTGCACAGACAGTGCCTTGGATTTTATCTTTGTCCTGAAGCCATTTCTTATCATGAGTCACTTTCTCTGGGAGACACAGACACACCCAGAAAGCCCCAGCTCCTTTATTTTACCTTAATCCATCAGTCTCTTAAGGTAGTTTATCATAGGGAGCTGGAAGAAGACAGTGGTACGTTCCATCT
Organism: Redunca redunca; assembly: GCA_006410935.1. NCBI lineage: Eukaryota > Metazoa > Chordata > Mammalia > Artiodactyla > Bovidae > Redunca > Redunca redunca. The sequence continues at coordinate 36,598 of SJYQ01014245.1, forward strand.
TTCACCTGGAGTATCCTCAACCAGACTCGAGTTCATTGAGTATCCTGTTTATTTTCCATGTTACTAAGGGTGATGATGTTGCTAAACTCAGCCTCCAAATAACATTTTCCTCATTGTCTGTCCTCCAAGCTCTCATCAAGTCTCTTTGAGGCCCTTCTGGCTTTTATTAACAATCTTCTTAAGGCCTTCCCAGTTTTGCCCAGTGCTTCAACCCAGCCAAGCACATGTGTTAGGTTTTTGTGATGGCAGGAACCCACTTCTTGGTATCAAATTTTGTTCTGTTTGTGTATGGCTGCATAACAAATTACCCAAAAACTTAGGGGTTTCAAACAACAATCATTTTTATTGTTTCTCACAATTTTGTGGATCCAAAACTTGTTTTTTCCTCCACTGGGTCAGTTGGTGACATTCAGCTGGTGAGTGGGCTGGTCTACAGGGGCCACATGGCTGGCATGTTGGTGGGGATGATGGGATGCCAGGATCAGGAGAGACTGTTCGCCAGAGTCCTACACAGGGCCTCTCCAGCATGGCACATGTGATGGCCAGTTCCATCACCTGAGAGCTCATTCTTGCACAGAGAATATTCCTAGAGACTGTCAGCTGCCAAGTTTCTTCAGACATGGGTTTGGAAACTGGCACAATATGACTACTGCCACTTTGTAGAGGACACAGTAGTTCATTCCAGGGAAGGGGACAAAACCCCCACTTCTCAGTGGGACAATTGTCAAGGAATTTATGGCCACCTCTAGTCTTCCATATTCCTTCTCCATCTCTTCCTTCTTTCTGTTTCCTGGAGTGACATGAGAAGGCTGGAGCTGCAGCAGCCATCTTGGACTACGAGAATTTGTTGGGCATAAAAGGCATATACTGCAGATCAACTAGCTAGAAGCAATTTGGATCCTTGACTCCAAAGAAAACCATCCAATCCTTAACTGTCTACCCTTCAATTTTTAAAATGTGAGAAAAAAAAATTGACTGCTCTTGAGTCATCATTATTTGGGGCTTTTCTGCCACTTGCAGCCTAACTGTAGTTTGGGGTATAATGTATTCTCTGGTAGCTGAGGTGCAGATTGAGGAAACTGTTTTGTTCCCCAGCCATCCATGTTGCACCTCATAGACAGAGTTTCCTGAAGCATCACTATATGAGGACTGACAACACCTCCCCTACAATGCCTTCCACTGCAAGAGCCCTGGACTCGCATTCTGACCTCATCACTTCCTTCAAAACAAATTTTCTATCATTAAATTCTTCCATTCAAGGTCCTGACCCATCTCTCCAGTTGGACCTGCCCCCTCTCTTTCATGCCCCCTGGTGAATGTGGACGCACCCATGTTGACCTGTGCCTGGCCCCACCCTCCACACACACCTTCTCCCAAATCCTACCGTGGTTTTATGACAGAGCTCAAATTGCTTCTGGGTGAAGAATTTCCAGATCTCCATGAAAGGGCTTTCTCCTTCCCTCTGCTGCCTTTCACAAGAGGGTTTACATAGTCCTAACCCATCATTTGACCCCACCTGCCATGGTCCACAGGGGTTTTGTTGCTTTTACCCACCACATGTTCACATCTCAAGGTGAGCTGGTCAAGGCAGTCTTGTTCTCACAAGGCCACGCACCCAGCAAAAGCAAAGCCAAGGCTGGTTGGGATGGAAAGAAAAATACAGCCCACCAAGCCGGCCCCTCTGGCCCATTGCCCACTTCCAGGCACAGGTGCCCCCATTCCAAACTCTTTCCTTTCATTTCTAGACTCTCCTTGGTGTAAACCCCCTCAGAGAACCCCCTGTGCCACTGTCAACCCTGAGGACAGAGCCCCAGGCCCTACCTGCTGGGCTGGCCACCCGTCCTGTGCAGTCCTGGCTCTGTTCTGCCCCTGGACCAGCACTGAGGCTTAGGGAAGACCTCCTGGCTGCTTTTGCTCCATATCTGTGCCCAACAATTGGGGAACAAAGATAAGGGTGGATACAAACATAAAAAAATGAGAATTTCTCAGGCTTTGCCTGTGGTCACCTGGGAGAAAAACCCAAGGTGCCCCTCACCCAATGTCCCCATCTCCAAAGAACTAGGACATCAGAGGCCCCAGGAGTCAGGAAAGTGGCTGAAAATGACTAAGAGTCAGACTGGAAACTTGGACTGAACTTGGTGTTGCTTTCCCCAAGTGCTAGAGAAATGATGAGCTGAACTGACACCCGGTGAGATTCCGTTTAATGAGTTATTTGGCAAGGGCTACTTCGGAAATTAATTATCAATCATTTCTCATTATTCTTAGATGGCATTTCTTAAACCACAAGGCTTGAGGGAACATGTGTGTTGGGGGGTGGGTGCTCCCTCGGCTGCTCAGAGGAGTATCTGTCCAGAGGCCTGGGCAAGGCTGGGCACTGCATCTCCTGCCTGGGGCCCCAGTCTCTATCATAACCCAGCCCCCATTCCATCTAATATACCTGAAAATCCAGCACCCCCAAGGCATGCCTCGCCTGGGGCAGAGGTGTGCCTGGTATGCCCTTTTGCACAATCATCAGGAGGGGCTCGGGAAGGAAGAACAGGTGCTGATGTGGGGACCTGCCCCATCCCACTGCTGGCCTTAGCACACATGGTCCAGGGAGGAGGGCAGGGCCCTGGCTGCTGTTCCTGCCTCCTCAGGGCCCAGTGGGCCTGCAGATACTTGAGACAGTGGTAGAAACACAGTCAGGTGTGGGAATCTGGCCAAATATGGGAGTGACAAGGAGCCCAGGCCAGCGCTTCTGTCCTTGTCCTTCCCTGTGTGTTCCTCCCCAGGGGAGGAACCAAGATGAGAGGGTCTCCCACCAGTATCCACCACCTTGCCAGGCTCACTGGAGTGCCCCCTGCACCAGATGCTCCTCATAAAACTCACCACCCCTCCCCTGCCCTGGGGCCTTTTTCCATGGACCAGAAACACCTTCCCTCCTGCACCTGCCCCGGACAGGTGTGGCAGCCTGCTTCCCAATTCCTGTGGCCCCAGCATCAAGCAGGGTGCCTAGAACATGGGAGATGCTGCACAAAGTCCAGTCTAATGATGGATGCTCCCAGACCTGCCTTCATGAGCCTTAGCATCAACCAGTGGGGTACTGGGGCACCAGCACCCCCTCCACCTTGGGGCTGTCACAGGTGAGAAGATGGACAGATGAGGAGAGGACTATCCCCACGCAGGTGGCTGTTCTTTCTCACCACCCACCGGCCACCCTGTGGGCCCTGAGTCACCAGGGCATTCATTGCTCTGCTCTTGTTCACCAAAGCTGCTCATGAGGCCAGAGGGACAGGGGTCAGGACTGAAAGGTTTGACCCCAGGCCAGGCACTGACTCCCCCAGTCACTCTGGAAAAGAATTTTCCTTTGAAACAGGGAATGTGAAACTTAATGGAGAACTTTGCAGAATCTCACTAGTCTGGAAAAAGTCCTGAAATTCTTTTCATGAACATTTCACATCAGCATGTGAGCAAATGTTCGGCTGCAGGGCCTTCAGAGGGTTCATCCCCAGTGGATGAAAGAATGATCGTGCAAAGGACTATTGAGCAAACGTCTAAATGAATGAGATGCTGTTGTCTGCAGGACCTTGACAGAGACAGGATGCATGCGGACCTGGTGACTTCAGGGTGTGCAGAGCTGGGGCCTCGTCACCCCTACAGTGAGCCTTAGGCTTCTTAGGGCCCACCTGGCTGTCTTCTGGAAGATGGCCTGATGCCAGTGAAATAGTGACTTCTCAACTAACAAACAACTAATCTCAAAAATATACAAGCAACTCCTGCAGCTCAATTCCAGAAAAATAAATGACCCAATCAAAAAATGGGCCAAAGAACTAAACAGACATTTCTCCAAAGAAGACATACAGATGGCTAACAAACACAAAACATCACTCATTAGCAGAGAAATGCAAATCAAAACCACAATGAGGTACCATTTCACGCCAGTCAGAATGGCTGCGATCCAAAAGTCGACAAGCAATAAATGCTGGAAAGGGTGTGGAGACAAGGGAACCCTCTTACACTGTTGGAGGGAATGCAAACTAGTACTGCCACTATGGAGAACAGTGTGGAGATTCCTTAAAAAACTGGAAATAGAACTGCCTTA
>SJYQ01014254.1:15283-37297 GCA_006410935.1 Redunca redunca
TAGATAATTTAAATTAGGGTTTATCACTAATAACTATATTCAAATAAAACTATTACTGGCAGCCAAAAGATACCAAAAGAAAGATATATGATGTTATATAGAAGCTCCTTGGAAGGTAAGGTATGACAAATCTAGACAGTGTATTAAAAAGCAGAGATATCACTTTGCTGACACAGGTCCATACAGTCAAAACTATGGATTTTCCAGTAGTTAAGTATAGATGTGAGAGTTGGACCATGAAGAAGGCTGAGCACCAAAAAATTGATGCTTTTGAATTGCAGTGCTGGAGAAGACTCTTGAGAGTCCCTTGGACTGCAAGGAGATCAAACCAGCCAATCCTAAAGGAAACAAACCCTAAATATTCATTGGAAGGACTGAGCTGAAGCTGAAGCTCCAATACTTTGGCCACCTGATGTGAAGAGCTGACTCATTGGAAAAGACCCTGATGCTAGGAAAGACTGAAGGCAAAAGGAGAAGGAGGTGGCAGAGAATGAGATGGTTAGACAGCATCACAGGCTCAATGGACATGAATTTGAGCAAACCTGAGAGAGAGTAGAGGACAGAGGAGCCTGGCGTGCTCTAGTCCACATGGTCACAAAGAACTGAACACCAACCGCATAGAAGCCTAAAAATGTCAAGTTTAGGTATATTTTTCCTTATAGCAAATCTGTGAATTAGCTCGAAAATTCTTCGTATTTGGAATTCTAATATGTAAATTTCTGTTTATGGGGTGCATACTTCTTTCTTTATGTAACAATTACACTATATTATCTTGTTCCATACACACACAGACACACACACACACACACACACACACACACACACACACACCTATAGACATCAACTTACAATGGTTGACAAAAACCCAGGAGACTAGTCATGTAACTGATTCTTAACACAGCAGACAGTTGTTAGAAAAACACTATAACTGTTACAGAGGTCTATATTTGGAGTTTAAACACTGATGTTAGTCACTGATTGGACTTTCCCTGGTGGCTCAGATGGTAAAAAAAAAAAAAAAATCTACCTGCAATGCAGGAGACACAGATTCGAGTCCTGGGTTGGGAAGATCCCCTGAAAAAGGAAATGGCAACCCACTCCAGTATTCTAGCTGGGAAAATCCCATGGACAGAGGTGCCTTGCAGGCTACAGTTCATGGGGTCTCAAAGAGTCAGCCATGACTGAACAACTAACACACACTAGTCACCAATTATTAATGACATAATTTTAAAACGTTGACAGACATTAATTAGCAGGACTCTGACATATTACCCTTGTTTTTAGAAAACAGTAGAAACAGTAGTGTTAATGAGCTGTACTAAAAACTATCATGTGTTTTAACAGACCAAAATGTATGTTGTTTATAGAATTTCCCCCAAATTACTTTATTACTAATCTGAAGTTAACTAATCAGATCAATCTTATACAAAGCACTTATATTTTAACAGTCTTAGGAGACAGTGAAAAGTTTGCCTCAGGAAATAGGATTATGTTAAGTCTGACTTCTATAGTGTGTACATTTGTAAAAGTATTGACATTTAATTTAATAAAGGTATGTAATTTGACATAAAACTATTCCCACTACAATGTGATTACTTGCCACTGACAATCCCCTTCTCCACCTTTAAGGTTTATCCAGAATAATTTGCACAAAAATTTGAAAATCAAGTGTCTTAGCTCAAGCTGTGCTGAACTCCTCCCCTTCCAACAGTCTACACTTCTAATAAAACAAATCAAGACTTTCTCTATAATGCCTTCTCAGACAAACACTGGTCTCCAAAGATCTCCTCTTACTCTTAATCCTTTTAGTTCTTATTCTGTACTATTTTATGCTCCATTCATTGACCATGATATCTCCTGTATGTATTTTCTTTTTCCAATGGGTAAGCAATTTATCTCCCAGAACCTGTTTCTGTCCTGTTCTCCATAGTACCTAGTATAGTAATGGGCATCCATAGAAAAGAAAAACTTGTTAAAAGTCAATTTTTAAAAACCTCATTCTAGAGTTCACTGGTCAAAAGCTTGGCAAAGTGAACTATTACTATTATCTTATAACGTGGCTATGACAACACAGATAGATGCTCTTGAGTATGTGGTGCCTTCATAGCATACTCATTACAATAGAATTTTAAGTTAGATTCAAATTACTGCCTGTTTCTAGCAGTAGGTGATGATGAACAGCAAGTATCCACATGGTACATTATTGTTTCAAATAATTCAGATTTAATTCATCATGAGCTTTTCCAAAACAAAAATATTTCTAACTTTGCCACCTATTAATAGCACTGAGAAGCATATCAGTTTGCCAATTCATCCATAAAACAAACAATACTAGCTGAGGTCCAAGAATATTTTGCAGTGATATTCAGAATTACATCCTGCTTTAACTCCTACCCAAGAGAACTTCAAACAACATGAAAGCTTCCAAAGAAAAGCATTTTACCCAAAACTACTGGAGATGTCAGTCTTGACTGATTCACTAAAGTCACCTAATCACAAATGACATATATATCCTTTTAAAAAATCTTTTACCTTAAAAGCTTTTACCCAAAACTGAATTTAGCATTTTTATTATTTCGCTTCTTTTTCAAATAAAAGAAACCTGAAATGGCTTAAAAATCAGCAGGGAAGGAAGAGAGCCAAATAAAAGAAGGAACCCATCTTTCATTGTCTACACACAGAAGTACCTTATAATAAAAATTACTAGTTAATCTAAATTCAGTCTGCTTTTGAAAGGGGTCAACTAAGAACTGTAATTTTTTTAAACCATTTTCTCTTAAAGAAACAACTTCACTGCTCAAAGATAATATTGATTTTTTTTAAGTACCAACAACTTGAGATCCTTATCTAATCACTCTGTCCAAAATATCACTTCAGGTTCCTCACATCAATGTTTTTTGGAGTAACAATTCTCAACCACAGGCTACCTCAAGAACAGATATATCATAATACAACCTCACTTTTATTAGGGACATTTTAGGTTTCTTCATCATACTTATTTTTATATAAATACGTCATTCTGGATAAAGAGTAGTTACTTTGTAAAGCTTGTTTGTCCTCTTATCAGTCACTCTTCGCCTCCTTTTTTCAAGTTTGATGCCACTCTGGAAGTCAAGTGGAGTATGTAGTTTGTTTTATTAATATTATTTAATATAAGTACTGTCTTCCTAACTTGTATACATCAGAAGCCAGAAGCCAGGCACAAGGCTTTTAAAGGCTCTCACCTCAAAAGTAGCAAGAAAACTGAAAAGTAAGGGGTCATGACAGCTGCCTGTTCAAGCCTTGAGGCATGGAGCCACAGCAGCCTGAGAACTGGCTCTAGAGAAGCCTGCGGTTAGACAGCCTCCTGCGAGCAAGAGTGAGGGAAAGGGGCAAGCATAGCACTGGAAACGTCTGTCCCCGAATTAGGGGCCAGGCTGCATGATTGTACGTAGATGTATCAGCATCCATGGCACCTAAGAAGCAAAGCCAGGCCTTAAGCACCGACCTCTCGTTCCTGGACGCCCGGGTTTAGACCAGAAAGTAATGCTCTTTAGAAGGAAAACTACCTCGAAGGGAATAGGTAACCGCGAGCAGATATGTAGCAGAGGCATAAGAAGCGTCTGCAGGAGAAAGCAGCGCTTCAGTCTCTTCCCGGGGCCCCGGAGGCCAGAAAGGCGTCCCAGCACCAGCACCGGGCGAGTGCGGTGCCACTACTCACCCCTACTCTCCTACGGTCCCCGTCGTCGCCCAGCTCGACACAGCCCCTGCAGGGGGAGCCCCTCCCCCGCCCGCCGCCAAGGGTGGGCTCAGCGGGCTAGAGGAGGCGGCGGCGCAGGTGTCCGTGAGCCGGGGCGAGAGACGTGCCCCAAGAGTTCAAGGGAGGCAGGGAGGCAGCCTGGTGCCTTGCACTCCCCGGCGCTGACAACTTCACCACCATCGACGTAGGGGGTGAGGGGAGGCAATGGGGGGAGGCCCTCGCCCAGCGGCCCGGACCCCCCCGCGGTACTAGGCCCGAGCTCGGGCGGGACCGCTGCCCCCTCAGGGACGCGATCCCCAGGCCTGATTCCCGTCCCTCAGCCCTGGCGGCCACAGAGCAGCAGCGGCTCCCTCTCGGGGCCGCGGTCGCAGCGGCATCCTCGTGCTCCTCCTTCTCTGGCGCTGCTGCCTACACACACAGCCGCTGCACCCTGAATGCTGTCGCCTAGCAACCGCGCGCATGCGCCCCGCCTCCGCCATCGACAGCCGTCACTGCTGGCGCCGCTTTCAGAGCTCAGTCTGTGACCTAGAAAAGTACGCAAAAGCACGTTTCCTAGGGCCCAGATAGAGCGATGTCAAGGTAGGGGTGGGAGAAGTAAATGGCATCCTACTCAAGTATTCTTGCCTAGAGAATCCCGTGGCCAGAGGAGCCTGCCAGGCTGCTGTCCATGGGGTCGCACAGAGTCGGAAACGACTGAAGTGACTTGACATGCATGGATGTATTGGAGAAGTAAATGGCAACTCACTCCAGTATTCTTGCCTGGAGTATCCCAGGGACAGAGGAGCCTGGTGGGCTGCCGTCTATGAGGTCTCACAGAGTCGGACACGACTGAAGCGATTTAGCAGCAGCAGCAAGGTGGGGATGAAGTGGGGAGAGGTGCGGAATGCTCTGCAAATCTAAAGAGGCTGGAGGATCTAGGTTATGACTGTCTCCTGGCACCTCCACGGGCACGTTGATGATTGAGACTGACAGTCCTGAGAATCTCCTAACTTATTTTTCAAAAGTGCTTCTTGCAATCTGATCCTTCACAAGGGCTTCCGGAAGAATTTTCTAAATATCTTCTCTGACCATGTCACTCATCTGCAAAACTCCAATGATTAACGGACAGTCTGCTGAATAAGCCCTAACTGTTCTTGACTACTGTATTAGCATCCTCTCTGGTCTCCCTGCCTTTAGACTTGTCTTTCTGAAATCCGTTCTCATATTTCTACCAGATTGATTTTTGTAAAACATAAATCTACTCTAACTTCCCTCTGGTTTAGAGAATGAATGGGCTTTGAAGTTAGAGCCAGTATTTAAATTATGCCTCACCCACTGAGTAGATATATTTTCTTGAGCTATGGTGTTTAACTTCTCTGAATATGTTTCCTCATGGAGATAATTATAGCACCTATAGACTAGTTTTTAGGATTAAATGAGAGAGTACATATAAGGTACTTAATATACATAACTTACTGTGGCACAGAGTAAACATTCAGTAAAAATTAGAGCTATTTTTCAGTAGGTCTTGTTGCCTATAATAAAATACAAACTCCCTAGCTTAGCATTTAAAGTCTTCTAAGATCTTGCCTCTATTTTTCTAGCCCTAGCTACTTTCAGTCCCTCCTGGGCACCCAGCAACATACAAGTACTTTTTGAGATATACCTGGATCAATGAAGTACTTGGATATATTTCCTTAAGGTTCATTTGGGGAAGAATTCTGTGTAAACTCTCCAATTAGTGAACATGTAAGTATCAGTGGTCCTTCCCAATCACACATGTTAATATTCATATATTTACACTGAGAATTGACATGTAGGTAGTGACTATTTACAAAAATTGTATGTTTTGCTGGGGGCCTATTTACTTGAAATTATGCTTAGATATTCTATAAGGTGTAATGAAAAAAATGTCACCAATTTTGAACTTAATATAATACATAAACATATTTACCAACAACCTGTGCCCTTCTGGGTGTTTAATAAAAGTTTTAAACATTTTAGGAAGTGTAAAAAAGGGTGGGGGGGGGGCTTCCCTGATGGCTTATTGGTAAAGAATCCTTCTGCAATTCCAGAGTTCCAGGAGATGCAAGTTTGATCCCTGGGTCAGGAAGATCCCCTGAAAGGCAGGCATGGCAACCTCCAATATTTTTGCCTGGAGAATCACATGAACAGAGGACTGGTGAGCTACAGTCCATAGAGTCAGACATGACTGAAGTAACTTAGCACACACCATGAATGCACATGTGTAAGAAGTTTGAGAAACACCAGAATTGCTAATGAAACATTAGTGTAATCTCAAATGGAATATAAAACTAAAATGAAACTTTATGGGAACCAGACAGCCAGAAAATATTGAAGAAATAGAGGAAGAATTGGAAAGGTGCAAAAGGGTGAATCACTCTGAGACTAATTAAAAGGAAGTACTAGATGGAAATAATCAACAAACTAACCAACAGGGAAGATCATAACATAGAGAATATTTAATACAACTGTGAATATGGCAGTGGGCTTGGATGGAGTTCTCTCATAGATCATACCTTTCCTTTTGTATGATACAGAAATGCCCTTCAGTTTCAAAAGAAGAGAACTGTTTAGCATTCAGCCTTTTGCAAGGACCATCAACAGCTCACAGGAGTAGACTTCTAAGAGAACTTGCTTGGATTTCTAAAATCTGTATTTAGTTACATAAAATCTTTATTCCCTATTTACTTACAGAACTCATAACATTCTATAGCACACATTATGTTTATTAGTGAAACAGAGGAATAAATAATCACCTTTAATTCTCCCATATACTTCTAGATATAGAACTGTGTCACTGGTTCACTTACACTCTTTCAATACTTTTCCTGGGGTTTCAATATAAAATCTGAGCTCCTTTGCACACAGCAGTGTATCTGCCTCTATTATGGTGGTGAAGTAAAAACTCCTATCAACAAAGATCTATCTACATCAATATGGAACAAATAAAACATTTATTATTAAGTGCAACACAGTACATGCATAAGGGTAAACCTGAAGAGACTGCAAAGTCAGGATAAAGTTCCACACAACTTATAATAAAGCAAATACAAAGTTACCTGGAAATTGAGGCAGTTATTTGTTTAGTTAATTTACTTCCTCCAAAAGAATAATAAAGCTTCCATTATCTCCCCCAAAGACACCTTGAATCTTCTGAAAAGGCAAATGGTTACACCTGGAGATGGACCCCCCATGCTAACTCTGTATTTACATTTCCATAGGGAATATGGCTCATGACCTTGGAAACATGTCTACATTATAAAACTGGAGACAGACATTTTAGTTCTGGAAAGGGACATTCCAAAATTTAGATAGAAGATTCAGGTTCACTATGTCTCCTCAAAAGACACTATAAGAAGTGAAGTGAAGGAAAATAATCTCTTTGTCCTTTAACTAAAGTGAAGTCACTCAGTCGTGTCCGATTCTTTGTGACCCCATGGACAGTAGCCTACCAGGCTCCATTGTCCATGGGATTTTCCAGGCAAGAATACTGGAGTGGGCTGTCATTTCCTTCTCCAGGGGATCTTCCCAATCCAGGGATCAAACCCGGGTCTCCTGCATTGCAAACAGACGGTTTACCATCTGAGCCACCACCTTTCCAATTCAATGAGTCCCTCAAAAAAAAAACTCCATGTTGGTACAGTAGATGGCACCTAGAAGACCATGGAGAAGATTTTCTTAAATGAGAAAGTCACAAAAAAGATAGCATTGTTGTGGGTGTTGATGAATGAGTAAGAGTTTTCCAGAAGGGGATAAAAATAGTCCATTCAAAGGAAAAAGTATATTCAAAGGTCCAGAGAATGTGAAAGTATACGGTACGTTCAGTTCGATTTACACATACTATATATCTATATTTAGGAGATGAGCACCATAAGGCTGTAATGGAGTTGAGTATAGAGAAGTAAGTTGGAAATAGCTTGTGAAATGCCTTTAATGCCATGTCAAAGAATTTAGAAATGGTCTATATCTGATGGTTAAAATAGGGTAATGTTCCAATAATTGTTAAGGGGTCTGGCATAAATATTAGATGGTACTGAAGCCCAAAAGAGCTTATAATCTAATGGATGCAACAAGGCAAAGTAGCAGTTAACATAAATGAAATACCATAAGTTGACAGAGGAATTTTAGGGGAATAGATTTGGAATAGACTTTGGATAAAGTTTCTGAGAAAGTGCCTTGGAAACTCCATCTTTACCTATAACATAAGATGTCTCCTTTATTGGAACTCCAAATACTTGAACCCTGTGTATCCATATACTATAGTCCTACCCCCCACCTCTGTTCAGTTTCCATTCCAGCTTTTGTGAAGAAAATCACTCTGACCTTTTAGTGTAAATTGATATTGCAAAGACTTAGTTTTTTATCTCACCACTTGGCACCACTTGGCAATCCTTTAACTTTTTCTTGGCCAGTCCCTCTCCAACTTTCCTCAGCTGTCATTCTAGACTAACCATTCTCCACTGTAACTGACATACTTCACCCACTCATCAAACCCACCACCCAACTTATTACTTCATCACCTACATTCCTTACAAAAATGGAAGCTATTAGGCATTTTTCTCACCTACAACCTGCATCTGCTTCCATATTGTACTTCAGTTCCTTCAGCTTCACATAGACTGTGTAAAGCTACATCTTCCATCTGAGCTCCCAAACCTTGTCTCACCCAGCTCCTCAGAGACCTTGTTTATCACTGTTTCTGTCTTTATTATCTTAGATCTCTCCCTCTCTGACATTCTCCTCAACCTACAAACATACTCAAGATGCTACCATCCTTAAAAGAAACACTTTTCCTTTATCCTGGAGCTTCCCCTCGTTTCCTTGAAACGTCTCCTTTATCTTATTACCTTTCCTTATGATGTAAAGGTCCCAGAAGCGGTCATCTACATTTACTGTCTCTATTCCTTCACTTCCTATTCACCTTTTTTTTTTTTTTTTTTACTTTACAATACTGCATTGGTTTTGTCATACATCAACATGAATCCGCCACGGGTGTACATGTGTTCCCAATCGTGAACCCCCCTCCCACCTCCCTCCGCATACCATCTCTCTGGGTCATCCACCTCTGCCTCTCTACTGAAACCTCTTTTTTATAAGTATAACAATTACCCGTAAGTTTCTCTGTGCCATGGGCACTTTCTTTTGGATCTCACCACTACATCGATAGTGTTGAGTATTTTGATTTGCTTGAAATTATCTATTCACTTGATTTTCAAACACACACTCTGTTCTTTTCCTTCCTCTTTAGCTTTCTCACTTTTGTAATCTTCATGGACTTTTTCTTTTTCTCTTAAATGTTGATGTTCTTATATGGATTTGTCCATAGGCTATTTCTTTTGTTCTGCTCTCCACAGTCTATCACTTACACATGGATGACTTTCAAATCTGTAATGTTAGTTCAGACCTCCCTCCTGATCTAACTGTCTACTAGACATTACCACCTGGATGACCCCCAAACAATTCATTTTGTCCATAACTGAATTCATCATCTTCCCATGCTAAATATTCTTCTTCTGTGTTAAGGGAGATTCCCCCTGCCAAAAAAAAAAAAAAAAAAAAAAAACTCATCACAGAGAGACCCTGTTATTACAACACAATAATTCTATCTTCCTGCAGAAACAAATGAAATGACTAGATTATAGCCATTTTATGTGAGCTATGTCAAGATAGCTCTACATTTTCCTGAAAATAGATTGCATATATGTACCAAGGAATAATAAGTTGTGTCACTCAAAAGGAAGTTCCATGAGGACAGGGATTTTTTGTCTGCTTTCTTCACTGCTGTATCTCCAGTGCTTAGAATAGTACCTGGGACATAGTAAGACCTCAATAAATAAAGGAATGCACATATCTTCTGCTTAAATAATTTTCATTCAGGAATTCTGCTAGACTGTAGCAGAATACATATGTCCCTAGATATGGATGAATGTATTCTTTTTGTATCTGAAATAAGATTAAAGGAAATTACAGCTGCATTTCACCCAGATTTCTGCCCACAGGAAATAAAGAGAAAGGATCAGGAAGGATACAAACATTCATCTATTACCTGGAACAGCCAATTGGCAGTTCGTTATTGCAGGAGCTCAGATATCTGCTATTGACAAAACTCCTCTGAGGTTTGCTTCCAGTTGCAGAGTGAACAATGCCAGCTCATCTCCAAGAAGATTGGAAGGATTGTGGGTCTTGTCTAGATCTTGTTTGGCATTATATTCAATGGTGAATAAAGAACATGTGAAACCCTTCACCTTGTCTTCTGAGTCAGAAACTTAGAAGTTAGACTCTCTCTTTTACATCCCTACTCCCACCACATCTAATTAATAAACCCTGTCAATTATATCTCCTAAATATCTCTCATATTCATCTCTCCTTTATACTTGCACTGCCACCAGTTTTGCCTTAGTTTAGGCCCTGACCTCTTTTTAGGACTATTTCAACAACTTTCTAACTGGGCTCCTTGCTTCTCCAAACCATCTTCCACACTGCTTCTTGAATGAGCTATCTAAAATGCAAACCTGACAAAATTCTTCTTTGCTTAAAATATTGCAAACCTATCCCTAGTGCCTATTGAATACACTCCAAGCTACATAATTCTTTATAATCTATCTTTTCTCCAGCCTTATTTCCTACTATTCTATGCATTCCATTCCATGCACAGGAATATACTACTTGCAATTCTCCTTTGATAAATATCCTCCTTCATCTGGGAGCTTCTCTTCCCACCAGTTTATCTTAGTGTTACTATAGAGTTTCAGATTATGTGACCCCTTAGCCACAGTTGACCAATCAAGGTCTGTCATATTCCTTCCTCAGAAAATTGAAATCAAGCCTAAGAGATTTCTGCCCACTCTGGCTGCTTTATTATGCTGAGAGTAGTATATACTCCAGAGCTGTTGGCAGTAGCAATTTTTATGCCGTATGGTCTGTGAAAAAGAAAAACCTGGTCTGCTATGATAGATGGAAAAGATACACAGAGAGATTCAAGAAAAGGGAGAATTTAGATAGCAGTTGAGTCCCTGGGCTCCAGCTTACTCCTTTAGCACACCTGCCTTATTGTTCTTGGGTTCCCTATGACACTCTATCTTCATGTTAAATTGTTTTTGTTGCTCAAGATAGTTAGAATTTAATTTCTCTTCCTTGCAAAAAAATAATACTCTATTGTATCAAGTTATTTAACATTCCTGTATCTTTGATTATTTTTTCCTTTAACTAAAAAATTGTTGCTTTTCCCATGACTATTTTATCTGAATAATTCCTATTCTAGTAGAAAAGGTAGCACTCAGACCCTTCACCTGTCCTGGAAAAATACCTACCTTTCTACCCTGGCTTTTCTTCATTCCTCCCCAAGGAAAAGGAATACTGATAAGTCAGATTGCATGACCATGATTAGGTGAGACTTACTAGTAGATTGTATAATTATCTACAAATAAGTCCCATGGCTATGTATGGCCCTTCCTTTTCTGTCCCTCCACTGTCTCTGTTGTAGGTATTGTTAGAAAGCCAAAGCCTACATTCCAGAAATCTGTCTGTCCCTCTCTCCCTCTCTCCCTCTCCACCTAATAATACCAGCATTAATTCAGATTCCTGTGCCTCGTGACTACCCAGAGAACACTAACATTTGGATTTGAGATTAGGAACAGGAGTGTCATTAGAGAACCTCACTTAAGTTTTAAGTGAGCCACACTTCAACCACATTTTTCCATCATGTTCTACCAGGGAATACTTTGTGCAGTCCCTTATATTTAGTCATCACAGTTGTAGCTGGTATTAGAAGGAAAAGAGATTCTGTCCTGAAGTAGGATATCCCTTTGTGGAATGTAGATTGAAGAGACAGCTGCACTGCTGCTGAAGCTAGATTAGAAGGCAGAGTTCCACACAGAGAAAGGAAAGTTATCCTTATGACCAGCCAGGAAAGGACTCTTTAGACAGAATTTTGGTGCACATGCTTTTAGTCATTGACTAGAGGGGCAGTATCTTGCTCTCCTCCTTCCGTCTCCCTTGTCTCTCACTTGGAATTGAGCAATGGACTAGTTCCCCAATAGAGGTTACATCCTGCTATGGCAAGAAAATTTGGATGGTAGAAGAAAAAATTTGTTTCTGTTTAGGTAACCAAAGTGTTACTGTTGTTTAGTCACTTGTCATGTCCAGCTGTTTTGCAACCCCATAGACTATAGCCCTCCAGGCTCCTCGGTCCATGGAATTCTCCAGGCAAGAATACTGGAGTGGGTTACCATTTGCTTCTCCAGGGTAGCTTCCCAACCCAGGGATCAAACCTGCATCTCCTGCATTGGCAGGTGGATTCTTTACCACTGAGCCACCAAGAAAGCCCAAAAGCCCTAGTTAACCAAAGGCTGGAGAATTCAAATACTAAGGGAAAACAATACTTCCATAGGTCCATATTTGATAAGTGCCAATAGTCTCAGCAAAGAGCCAATAAATATTTGAGAGGCTTTTAGAAAATAAATGCGGAAGCTGACTTGATCTTTTGACAGGCAGTTTCTCAATTGGATTTTTTTAATTGGTGGAACATAGCTTTACAAATTTGTGCTGGTTTCTGCTATTGTTGTCACTGTTGTTCAGTCACACAATCATGTCTGACTCTTTCCAACCCCATGAACTACGGTACACCAGGCCTTGCTGTCCCTCACCTTCTCCTGTCTCTTGTCCATTGAATCAGTGATGCCATCCAGCCATCTCATCCTCTGACTGGTTTCTGCCATACAATGATGTAAATCGGTCATAATATATACCCCTTGCCAGTGGAGCCTCCTTCCCCTATCCCCATCGCACCCTTCTATGTCATCACAGAGCACCAGACTGGGTTTTCTGTGTTATTTAGCAACTTCCTACTATCTTTGGGCTTCCCTTGTGGATCAGCTGGTAAAGAATCTGCCTGCAATGCAGGAGACCTAGATTCAATCCCTGGGTTCAGAAGATCCCCTGGAGAAGGGAAAGGTTGCCCACTCCAGTATTCTGGCCTGAAGAATCCCATGGACTGTATGTCAATGGGATCGCAAAGAGTCAGACACGACTGAGTGATTTTCACTTTCATTTTCTTATTACATGATAGTGTGTGTGTGGGGGGGTATATATATGTTACTTTCTCAATTTATCCCACCTTCACCTCCCCTTGCTGTGTCCACAAGTCTGTTCTCTCCTAGATTCATCAGTATCATTTTTCTTGTTTCCATATATATGCATTAATATATGATATTTATTTTTCTCTTTATGATTACTTCAGTTTGTATAACAGGCTCTAGGTTCATTCACCTCACTACAACTGACTCAAATTCATTCTTTTTATCAGTAATATTCCATTGTATAAATATACCACAACTTCTTCATCCATCCATCTGTTGATGGACATCTAGGTTGCTTCCATGTCTTGGCTATCATAGTGTTGCAATGAACATTGTGTTACACATAACTTTTAGAACAGCCATTTTCTCAGGGTATATGCCCATTAGTGGGATAGCTGGGTCGTATGGAAGATTTATTCCAAGTTTTTAAAGGAATTTCCACACTGTTTTCCATAATGGCTGTGTCAGTTTACCTTCCTACCAACAGTGTAGGAGGGTTCCATTTTCTCCACATCCTCTCCAGCATTCATTATTTGTAGGTTTTTTATGATTACCATTCTGACTGGTTTGAGGTGATACCTCATTGTAGTTTTTATTTGCTTTTCTCTAATAATGAGCAATGTTGAGCATCTTCTAATGTGTTTATTGGCCATCTGTATGTCTTCTTTGGATAACTGTCTGCTTAGATCTTCTGCCCATTTTTTTATTGTGTTGTTTTTTTTTTCTGATATTAAGCTATATGAACTGCTTATATATTTTGGAGAATTAATCAGTTTTGAGTTATGTCATTTGCAAATATTTTCTCTCATTTTGAGGGATGTCTTTCCATATTGTTTATAGTTTCATTTGCTGTGCAAAGCTTTTATGTTTAATTATATCCCACTTGTTTATTTTATTTTCATTAATCTAGGAGGTGGATCAGAGAGAATCTTGCTGTGATTTATGTCAGAGTGTACTGCCTATGTTTTCCTCTAAGAGCTTTATAGTATCTGGCCTTATATTTAAGTCTTTAATCCATTTTTAGTTTATTTTTGTGTTTGGTGCTAAGAAGTGTTCTAATTTAGTTATTTTACATGTAGCTGCCCAGTTTTACCAGCACTACTTACTGAAGAGGCTGTCTTTACTCCACTGTATATTCTTGCCTCTTTTGTCAAAGATAATTTGCCCATAGGTGTGTGGGTTTATCTCTGAGTTTTCTACTTTGTTCCATTGATCTATATTTCTGCTGTTGTGTCAGCACCATACTGTCTTGATGACTGTAGCTTTGTGGTATAATCTGAAGTCAGGACAATTGATTCCTCCAACTCCATTTTTCTTTCTCAAGAATGCTTTGGTTATTCAGGGTATTTTGTGTTTCCATAAAGATTGTGAAATTTTTTGTTCTAGTGAAAAGAGCCACTGGTAATTTTATAGGTATTGTTTTGAATCTATAGGTTGCTTCAGGTAGTATAGCCATTTTCACAATATTGATTCTTCCAATCCAAGAATAGGGCATATCTCTCCATCTGTTTGTGTCATCTTTGATTTCTTTCACCAGTGTATATAGTTTTCTGCATACAGGTTTTTTGTCTCTTTAGGTAGGTTTATTCCTAAGTATTTTATTCTTTTTGTTGCAATAGTGAATGGGATTGTTTTCTTAATTTCTATTTCTGATTTTTTACTGTTACTGTACAGGAATGCAAGGGATTTCTGTGTATTACTTTTTTAAATTTTACTTTACAATACTGTATTGGTTTTGTCATACATCAACATGAATCTGTCACGGGTGTACATTAGTTCCCAATCCTGAACCCCCCTCTCACATCCCTCCCCATACCATCTCTCTGGGTCATCCCAGTGCACCAGTCCCAAGCATCTTGTATCCTGCATTGAACCTAGACTGTGTATTACTTTTATATCCCATGAGTTTATTAGATTTATTGATTAGCTCTAGTAGTTTTTTGGTGGTGTTTTTAGGGTTTTCTATGTATAGTATCATATCATCTTCAAACAGTGAGGGTTTTACTTCTTTTCCAATTTGGATTCCTTTTATTTCTTTTTCTTCTCTGATTGCTGTGACTAGGACTTCCAAAATTATATTGAATAATAATGGTGAGATTGGGCACCCTTGTCATGTTCCTGATCTTATAGGAAATACTTTCAGTTTTTCATCATTAAGAATAATGTTTGCTGTAGCTTTGTCATGTATGCTGTTTATTATGTTGAAGTGGTTTCCTTCTATACACATTTTTGGGGAGTTTTTTTATCATAAATGGGTGTTGAATTTCGTCAAATATTTCTCTGTATCTATTTAGGTAATCATNATCTTTCAATTTGTTAATATGGTGTAACACATTGATTGACTTGTGTATATAGAAGAATCCTTGCATCTCTGGGATAAACCCCACTTGATCATGGTGTATAATTCTAATGTGTTTTTGGATTGTTTACTAGTATATTGTTGAGGATTTTTGCATTTATGTTCATCACTTATATTGGCCTGTAATTTTCTCTCAGTTGAATTTTGTGTAATAGATTATAGACATTACACTGAAAGTACAAATTTACAGGCATCCAGGTGAAGTTAAAACCAAGATTTTGGCTTTTTTCTGTCCCCTTTCTAACCTTGTTCCATAAGCATTAAGGCTGCTAGAAGCAATATATGAAACATTTTTTCTTAGGACTGTCATAAGCACTCGTCTTATATTTTATGAGTGTGGGACTGAAACTTGAAAAAAGCGTGACCATGGGAGGCGTGAAGTTGTATCAGTACAACTTCAGAAGTTTTAGAAGAGTTAAAACCCCAGTGAAATGGAGCCAATTCTGTAACTACTGAAAAATACTAAGCTCCACCCCGTAGGGCTTCCATGGTGTCTCAGACAGTAAAGAATCTGCCTGCAATGCAGGAGACACAGGTTCAATACCTGGGTTGGGAAGATCCTCTGGAGGAGGGAATGGCTACCCACTTCAACATTCTTGCCTGGAGAATTCCATGCACAGAGGAACCTGGTAGGCTACATACAGTCTATGTGTTTGCAAAGAGTCAGACAACCACTGAGCAACTAACACATTCACTTTTCAAACACCACCCAGGCAACTGGGTGTACCTACTCTGGCTGAGATAAAAAAAAAAAAAAAAAAATCAGAAATTGGAGATAAGATGATTTTTTACTTTAACTTATTTGGGACTTTAATGTCTATATACAAAGTAAACAAGTTTCCATATGTGACTCTATCTTTGTGGAAACAGTCTTTGAGGGAATTCATATTGTTCAAAAGTAAGACATTATAATGCTGGGCTAGTGTTTCATTATGTGGACTATTGATACCATGTAGTATTACTCGTTGACCCAGATTGGACAATTGTAGATAAGTATAATTTGAGATGTAAAGTAAAATATTAGATAAATTTCTGGCCTGCTGTACAGCTGGGGCACTGGGAAGGTAAATAAAAGAATAACGGATGTCTTGGAGATGGTATCACAAAAGAAATAGTATAACTTGCCTGCAAAATGGCTGTTTGGGGAGGCCTTACAAATAGCTATGAAAAGAAGAGAGGCGAAAAACAAAGGAGAAAAGGAAAGATATAAGCATCTGAATGCAGATTTCCAAAGAATAGCAAGAAGAGATAAGAAAGCCTTCTTCAGCGATCAATGCAAAGAAATAGAGGACATGAACAGAATGGGAAAGACTAGAGATCTCTTCAAAAAAGAATTAGAGATACCAAGGGAATATTTCATGCAAAGATGGGCTCAATAAAGGACAGAAATGGTAGGGACCTAACAGAAGCAGAAGATATTAAAAAGAGGTGGCAAGAATAAACAGAAGAACTGTATAAAAAAGATCTTCAGGACCCAGATAATCACGATGGTGTGATCACTCATCTAGAGCCAGACATCCTGGAATGTGAAGTCAAGTGGGCCTTAGAAAGCATCACTACGAACAAAGCTAGTGGAGGTGATGGCATTCCAGTTGAGTTATTTCAAATCCTGAAAGATGATGCTGTGAAAGTGCTGCACTCAATATGTCAGCAAATTTTGAAAGCTTAGCAGTGGCCACAGGACTGGAAAATGTCAGTTTTCACGCCAATCCCAAAGAAAGGCAATGCCAAACAATGTTCAAACTACCGCACAATTGCACTCATCTCACATGCTAGTAAAGTAATGCTCCAAATTCTCCAAGCCAGGCTTCAGCAATACGTGAACCATGAACTTCCAGATGTTCAAGCTGGTTTTAGAAAAGGCAGAGGAACCAGAGATCAAATTGCCAACATCCGCTGGATCATGGAAAAAGCAAGAGAGTTCCAGAAAAACATCTATTTCTGCTTTATTGACTATGCCAAAGCCTTTGACTGTGTGGATCATAATAAACTGTGGAAAATTCTGAAAGAGATAGGAATACCAGACCACCTGATCCGTATCTTGAGAAATCTGTATGCAGGTCAGGAAGCAATAGTTAGAACTGGACATGGAACAACAGACTGGTTCCAAATCAGGAAAGGAGTATGTCAAGTCTGCATATTGTCACCCTGCTTATTTAACTTATATGCAGAGTATATCATGAGAAACGCTGGGCTGGAAGAAGCACAAGTTAGAATCAAGATTGCCGGGGGAAATATTAACAACCTCGGATATGCAGATGACACCACCCTTATGGCAGAAAGTGAAGAGGAACTAAAAAGCCTCTTGATGAAAGTGAAAGAAGAGAGTGAAAAAGTTGGCTTAAAGCTCAACATTCAGAAAACGAAGCTCATGGAATCTGGTCCCATCACTTCATCAGAAATAGATGGGGAAACAGTGTCAGACTATTTTTTGGGGCTCCAAAATCACTGCAGATGGTGACTATAGCCATGAAATTAAAGGAGGCTTACTCCTTGGAAGGAAAGTTATGACCAACCTAGATAGCATATTCAAAAGCAGAGACATTACTTTTCCAACAAAGGTCCATCTAGTCATGGCTATGGTTTTTCCAGTGGTCATCTATGGATGTGAAGAAAGCTGAGTGCTGAAGAATTGATACTTTTGAACTGTGGTGTTGGAGAAGACTCTTGAGGGTCTTCTCCTTCAGGCTTCAAGGAGATCCAACCAGTCCATCCTAAAGGACATCAGTCCTGTGTGTTCATTGGAAGAACTGATGCTGAAGCTGAAACTCCAATACTTTGGCCACCTCTTGTGAAGAGCTGACTCAATGGAAAAGACCCTGATGCTGGGAGGGATTGGGGGCTGGAGGAGAAGGGGACGACAGAGGATGAGATGGCTGGATGGCATCACTGACTCTATTGACATGAGTTTGAGTGAACTCCTGGAGTTGGTGATGGACAGGGAGGCCTGGCGTGCTGCGATTCATGAGGTCACAAAAAGTCATACACGACTGAGAGACTGAACTGAACTGGAGTTTGCATTCTGTTTTCAGGTTATGTGATCCTCGAGGATCTCACCATTGAAACTATTGCTTCAGAGAATCCAACTATTGTGAAAACCTTAAGTCATATAATATTGAGCTTTCAAATTAGTGGATATAAGTGCAGGGGTGTGCCACAAATGAATGACAGGTATGCCAGATACTTAACCATTTTTACCCTCAAGATGATTGATTAACTAGTAACCTTTGACCACATTCTTATTTATACCCAGTATACCATAAATGTAAAAAAGAGTCAGAAAGCACTGATCTGGTACAACTACTCATATGATGCCTGAATCCTTCCCACAAAATCTCTAAAAGATGGTCATGTAACTCCTGGTTGAATACCACCAGAGATGGAGAACTCATTCACCTATCTTTATTCTGTTCCATTTTTAGACTTCTTTAAAGTGTTTTCTCTACACAAGCAGACAGCTGGGGAAGTGAAAGTAGATGAGAAAATATCTGAATCATTAGTTGGGAGTCCATGGCAGAAAATTTGATGTTCTAGAAATGTCCATCACTTCCTTTCTATGTCACTTTTTTGGCTATACAAATTTCCTTCCAAATCTAGCAACTTGAAACAACTTACGTGTATTATCTCACAGTTTCTGTACATCAGGGATCCAGGCACAGCTTAACTGAGTATATCACTTCAGGGTTTCTCACAGGCAATTATCAATGTTTTAGCTAGCCTCTAGCCATCTCAATTTTGGACTGAAGTGGGGATG
Organism: Redunca redunca; assembly: GCA_006410935.1. Lineage (NCBI taxonomy): Eukaryota > Metazoa > Chordata > Mammalia > Artiodactyla > Bovidae > Redunca > Redunca redunca. Next base: position 34,216 of record SJYQ01014254.1, read on the forward strand.
CCCTATTTCCTTGTGTTACACAGATATTGCTCTCAGTTACCTGCTACTGAGCTTTTTCAGCAGGACAGCATGTTTCATCAAAGCTGCAATCTAAGAAGTCAATAGAGGCTGCTAGCAAGATATAAGTGGCAATCTTCTATAATCTAATATTGGTAAAGACATCTTATGATTCTGACCATATTCTATTCTTCAGAAGCAAATTACTTGGACAAGCCCACACTTAAAAGGAGGGGAGTACACAAGAAACTGGATACCAGGAGTCAGGGATCATTGAGGGTCCTCTTAGAAGTCTACCTATTACATAGACCCTTCTATATTCCCTAGCCACAGACCGAACAAACTGGCCATTCTCACTATGTTTCCTTATCTCCCTGGCTTGTACAATGGTTTAGATTAGGTTGAACAGAGATTGGGTTGTATACTTCAAGGAGCTGAGCTAGCAGGACACAGTAGCAGAGATTTAGCTGAAAAATAGTATCCATTATCATACTTTTTTTGTTAGAAGAACTGAGATTTTATTCAGTGCAATAATGTGCCTGGCTCACTTACCAAGTCTCTTTTGTAGCTAGGGGTGGGCATAAAACTTAGTTCTGGCCAATAAAATGTAAAGACAACTTTGATAAGCATTTTTGGGGATGCTTTGCTTTCCTGATGAAAAAAGGCAAAAATAGCACTTTCTTCTTCAGTTTCCCACTTTTCTTGCCATGATTATGGCTAAAATGGCTGGCACTCAAGCCATAGCTATCTTGCAACCATGTGAGGAAAATCACTGAAATTTTGGCTCTAATAACCCCCTACATCTACATTTGTTAGATGAAAAAAAAATTGTTTCAATCACTATAGTTGGATTTCCTGTTTGTATGTCTGTGAATCGCTGAGTTGTATATGACTCTTTGTGACCCAATGGACTATAGTCCACCAGGCTCCTATGTCCATGGAATTCTCCAGGTGAGAATATTGGAGTGGGTAGCCATTCACATCTCCAGGGAATCTTCCCAACATAGGGAGTGAACCCAAGTCTCCGGCATTGCAGGCAGATTCTTTACTGCCTGAACTACTAGGGAAGCCCAGATTTCTTGATTATTGCTTCTAAAATCATGCCTACCTGGTACAGTCAGTCATGTAGACTGAAGGACTAAGACTTTCATTTTTAATAGCGATTATCAGTTATGAAAAATTGATGATCAGCTCTGATCAATAAGAGGAAGCTGGTTTGCAAGAAGTAAAATTTTTGAGCAGATATTTTCAGAGAATGGGCCATACTTGAGTTTCCACAGTTGGGTTCCACAAAATTCTCTACTATCTCATTACAACAACCTCTCTTTACATGAGTAAACTTCTGTAACTGGCAACCAAATATATCTTTGCATGAGCACTTATTATTTAAAGAATACAGGACTGATTTGTCTTGTTGTATGGCAGAAATCAACACAACACTGTAAAGCAATTTTTCTCCAATTAAAAACTAAATTTAATAAAGGAGGAGACTGAAAGATTGCAATTAAATCTAGTGCACTACATGGCTTTTATAGCTCTAGTGCCACCAATGACTGGAGTGTACCACAGGGCCACCACTTACAGGTTTTTCAAAGATGGCATATTTTATCCCTTGCCTCTGATTCTCACTAGTCCCAGTTACTGACTCAACAGGGAATTCTTTAGCCACTATAGAATATGCAATCCCTTGATGCCCATTTTTAGATTCCAATTTGTGTTCCTGATCTGTAGGGGTATCACTCTATTTTTAATTGAAGGAAAATTGCTTTACAGAATGTTATTGTTTTCTGTCAAGCCACAACATGAATCAGCCATAGGTATGCATATATCCCCTAGTGAAGGACAGGGAAACCTGACATGATACTGTCCATGCAGTCATGAAAAGTCAGACACGGCATAGTGACTGAACGACAATGAAACAGTGAAAGTATTCTCACAGGATTCAGTTTATGATTATCAGATCAAGGCCATAGACTGAATCCTGTGAGAATATTTTCACTGCTTCATTGTCATTCAGTCAGTATATCATATCTGACTTTTTGTGACGACATGGACAGCAGCACGCCAGGCTTCCTTGTCCTTCACTATTTCCCAGAGTTTGCTCAAATTCATGTCCATTGAGTTGGTGATGCCATCCAATGATCTGGTCCTCTGTCGCCCCCTTCTCCTCCTGCTCTCAATCTTTCTCAGCATCGGGGTCTTTTCCAATGAGTCAGATCTTTGCATCAGGTGGCCAAAGTATTGGAACTTCAGCATCAGTCCTTCCAATGAATATTCAGGATTGATTGCCTTTAGGATTGACTGATTTGCTTTCCTTGCTGTCCTAGAGATTCTAGAGTGTTCTCCAGCACCACAATTCAAAAGCATCAATTCTTCAGCACTCAGCCTTCTTTATGGTCCAAATCTCACATTTGTACATGACTGTCAGAAAAACCATACCTTTGACTATACAGACCTTTATTAGCAAAGTGATGTATCTGGTTTTTAATACGTTGTCTAGGTTTGTCATAGCTTTTCTTCCAAGGAGCAAGAGTCTTTAAATTTCCTGACTGCAGTCACAGTCCACAGTGATTTTGCAGCCCAAGAAAATAAAGGACAGAGATGGCAAGGACCTAAAAGAAGCAGAAGAGATTAAAAAGAAGAGGCAAGAATAAAAAGAGCAGGATTAAAAAAGGCTTTAATGACATGCATAATCATGATGGTGTTTTCACTCACCAAGAGCCAGACATCCTGGAGCGTGAAGTCAAGTGTTCCTTAGGAAGCATGACTATGAACAAAGCTAGTGAAGATGATGGAATTCCAGCTGTCCAGTTGAGTTATTTCAAATCCTAAAAGATGGTGCTGTTAAAGTGCTGCACTCGAGAAAAGACAATCTCTTTAACAAGTGGTGCTGGGAAAACTGATCAACCACTAGTAAAAGAATGAAACTAGAACACTTTCTAACACCATACACAAAAATCAACTCAAAATGGATTAAAGATCTAAACGTAAGACCAGAAACTATAAAATTCCTAGAGGAGAACAAAGCCAAAACACTCTCCATCATAAATAACAAGAGGATCCTCTATGACCTACCTCCCAGAAT